>JAJOZX010001396.1:35000-80000 GCA_023014485.1 Bathynomus jamesi | reverse complement strand
TATATTATATATATAGGCACGAAGTCCTTATAAAATATTTTATTATACCCAGTTTTTACTATATTTCAAATAGTCTTAAATTTAAGACCGTTAAATTAAGCAGAACCCTCGAAATATTAAACTATTTCAATACCTTTTTTCTCTTACACAAATATTATTGATGTAACGATATCACAAAACAACTCCTCTTTTTTATATAAAAAAAAATTATCATTCATTTAAGCCAAACATTTCAAAAGGTGTGAAGCGATACCGTTAAATTAGTTATATATATTATATATATATAAAAATCTTATTATGACCAATGATCTCAAATCAAAACTTGTCTCGAAACTTGTTTAGAAGAATCCAGTCCATCATTTCAGTCTCCTGGTCATGCAGTTTCATCTGCACACACACACACACACACACACACACACACACACACACACACACAAAGTAAAAAATAAATAAATAAGCTAATGTAAGACCTTAAATTTGTGCAACAAGAACCTAAAAGACATTTTTATTGCATACAGTTGCAGCTCTAATAGATTTGATGTTTATAATTAATTTCAGTCATTAATTAAATAATTTTTTTTCTTTTTAAGGCAATTTGCAAACGCCTGAATTTAAGACATTCCAAATTTCTTTAAAGTGACCTTAAAATAAGGTAACCATCCGGTTAATTTGGTCGTATAATTGTAATTATAGCATTGTACGAGGGCTACCTTTTCACATTTTTGGTTTTAATAATAATAACCATTCCCTTAAGGGGATAGTTAGCTAAACATGCAGTAATAATGTGGATCAGTCACTTTTCCTCTTTATATATATATATTATATATATATATATATATATATATATATATATCGAAGCATTCATAGTTTAAGTGGAAGTATGGAGCGTTAAACATCTTTTTATATAGCGCACCATTCCGCCCATTAGCCCATTTCAGCGTACGAACAACTCGCAGCAGCAGTGGCAAGCAAATAGGGGTTAAAGTACTGACGAGCTTTCGTACGTGGTTCATCACCAATGAAAGCAAAAATGCTCTGTGTTTGTCCAGTCATCAGTATATATATATATATATATATATATATATATATATATATATATATATATATATCTTGGTTAACCTTGGTTTAACCTTGGTTTGGTTTTGCTTCCGCCCGAATTATTCATTCTGACGCAGGTCAAGTTTGTCATTCCACCTTAGACCTACAGTTTAACGTGGAATCCGAACCACGCCCCACCAGCAGCCCAGTGTCTTAACCACTAGGCTACCCTATATATATATATATATATATATATATATATATATATACACGGTGAACCAAAAGTAGGTGGACAGTAGGTTGAATACGGTTTGTGTTATATTATATTATAACTATGGTGTTCATTATAACTATGGTGTTTGTGTTTTATTATATAAATATTATAACTAAATTTATTTAAATTTTATTTTGTATTATAGTATACAAAAAAATTGAATATGTATTCTCAAAATAAACGTTATCATTTACTGTCCACCTACATTTGGTTCACCCTATATATATAGAGAGAGAGAGAGAGAGAGAGAGAGAGAGAGAGAGAGAGAGAGAGTTTCTATAAAGTCAAGTCTTTGAAAGGTTTAAAATTGAATGACTTTTGGCTTATTTTTTTAAGATTTAGAAATTATGTATAGTAAATGTCATTATGAAGCTAAACTATAAAAAATTTTTTTTAAGGCTTGGCTAGTGGTGGGTACTCCTTTGCCCGCGGGCCAAAAATTGCGGCCGGGGACTTTTTAAAATGGTGGCCCAACGATAAAATATGAATTTAATAATTAAAATAGTAAAACTATTCGAAAAACTATTTTTTATCTCAAAGAAGGTTAAAGAATAATAATAATAATAATAATAATAATAATAATAATATTTCAAATGCCGATTTGGTAACACTTATATTCATATTTGTGAAAAGTCATTCTCGGCAGAGAAACTCGTAAAAATGTAGCACCGATCGCGACTGAATGATTGTAACTTGTCAAACCCTTTGTGGTTAATAATAACTGGTCTGATACCAGATACTGATAAGATGGTAGCGGGAAAACAGCCAAAGGCATCGCATTAAATCAGGTATAAAATTCTAGCAAACCAACGCCTATATACAAATATATATATAGATATATATATTCCTTTTTACATTTTGGAATTTAATTAGGTCTGCCATAAATACTTGGCCTTCGAATTGGTTTAGATGTCGACAGTATCCCGAGACAAAGAAAAAAGTTACCACCTTTGGGCTACGAGTAGACTATAGACTACGCTAGGCTATCCGTTATTGGTGTGAGCTAGTCTAGTCTTTAGACTACACACCAAAATGGCGACAATTAAAGAAAAAATCGAATTTTGCTCTATGGTTGGCCGAATTTAAATCAGTTATAAAAAGAAACGAAAGTTCACAACCCATTCTAAGAAAGACCCACGTTGTTAGATGTAACATTTTCAAACTGAAACCAGATATCCTAATTTTTTCTAAAGCAATTAATATTTGCAGTTGAAGCGACATTTCATCTCGGTGATAATGTTAACTGCCATAATTGTCGCATTTTTAGGGAAGTGAAAAACCAAATGAGTTGGCATCATCAGAGAGCCTCTCCCACAAGGTCACTGTGAGATACGATGAGCCTTACGAAAGACGCAGGTCGTTAATTGCAAGGTCCTTAAATTTCTTTTTGTTGAAGAGGTGACCGTAAATGGAAAACTTGTATTACTTAGAATGCAGCAGAATTACTTTCTCGCTCAGCTCACGGGCTTAAATCTTGTGGATCAAACCATTTTTCAAGAAGAGTGAGCTTCTTGTCACTCTACTCTGTTATAGAAAATCTTTGAAGTAAAACTTCGTCAGGAAAATGAATTGGGAGAGGAGAAAAACTTCCGCGGTCACGACTCTCCCCACGACCTAACCTTTTGGACTTCTTTTTATGAGGTCCACATAAAGAGCATCGTTTACACCACAAAGTATCAGCGTCTGACAGAACTGACGGTCCGAATCAAAGCAACAACCGTCCACATCACGGAGCAACAAATCGAAAATGTGTCTCAATCTTTGGAAAATAAGGTATCATCCTTGTATCATCCAAGATGGACGATATTTTGAACTGTAGAGTGTACAAAAACCTTTGGCAGTTAAGCCTCATTGTAATGATATTACAGTATTTTAGCAGTAGGGAAGAAGTTATTATATGATAACTTAAAACCTCTCAACCTCTCAACCTCTCAAAGACTTAATAACAACCTTTATAATATAATATATATATAATAATATATATATATATATATAGATATATATATATATATATATATATATAAATATATATATATATATACAGTATATATATATATATATATATATATATATATATAATATATATATATATATATATATATATATATATATATCCCGTGGTTCGGATCCCACGTAAAGCTGTAGGTCCCCTCCGTCATATGACCTTAGATGTTGCGAAGTAGGTTAAACAACCCCAATTAAAAAAAAATATATATATATATATATTTTTTTTTTTTTTTTTTTTTTGGTATATAACCTTATTAGAGAATTTACTTTCGGAATTTTCTTCATGAAACTGTCGGTAAAAGAGAAGATTCACTATTCACTATTCATTATCTTCCCTTATCTGAATATTACTCAGCAAAACCAAACCAAACACTGAACTAACTGCCTTCCATTGGAATGAGAAACCACTGGGAGATCTTCGTGTCTATTTTGTTTATTGACTAATGAAACACAATGTTTTACATGCCTTACGTTATCCATATACTTACGATGGTAAAGTCTGAGCAGTATATTTATATAGACAGTCTTTGCACGATATAATGCATGAAAGTTATGTTAAAATTATTTATAACAGCTGGTATTGCTTCGATTTCGTGCTTATATATATATATATTTTTTTTTAAATGCTCACATCATTCAAAAACAAGCTTTTGCGGACGAGTTCAATCCAGTGGAAAAGCAAGGGAACTGTAACGTTTTGTGATACTCCGAGTTTTCTTTGTTCTCAGTCTTCATACTTTTTTTTGTGTGTGGTGGGGGCCCGGGGGGGGGGAGGTGGAAGGTGAGGGAACACCACAAACTGTAGTGAAGACGTCGAAGACTTTTTTCCTGTTCTTGTTTTGTGCTTGCTTTATGCCGCGACATTATTTTGGGTAAATTATTTTGTTTTTAATTATAGCTGTGACGAGCGCTTAATATTATTAAATTTCGGTTTATTCCAAAAAGGAATAAAAAAAAAAAAATCATATATTTTATTCAAACCAAATATTTCTATATAATTCTTATACTTACATCATACACACACACACACACACACACACACAGACACACAGACACAGACACACAGACACACACACACACACACATATATATATATATATATATATATCAAACATTACATATGTTGCGAGTATCTGTTTAATTAATATACAGGATTAATACCTCGGTAGTATACGTACAAATTTTTTGCTATTATATTTCTTGAATTTTATTACAATACCAAAAACTAATATATATATATATATATATATATATATATAAACTTAATTATTACTAGTTGTGTATCCTTTGGTTAATCTCCATGACTACCTTAATTACATGATATCCTTTTCCAGGCATCAAAATAATAGATTGTTTACATTTTTAATTATTTTATTTTTTATTTATTTATTTTTTTAGTTTATTAAATTTATTAAATTTCCTTTTAGAAAAGCCAATTCTTTCTCTCTTGAGTAAAGCCTTTGCTTCGGTTACTGGTAGTAGGTTTGAAGCATTTTCTTACACGAGACTCAAAGGTGAACCTAACTATTTTTTCCCCTCGTCTCTTCTTCTTCTATTTTTTTCCCCTCGTCTCTTTTTCTTCTATTTTTCCCCTCGTCTTTTTCTTCTATTTTTCCCCTCGTCTCTTTTTCTTATCCTCATTTTAGAGGAGTTTTCCAACTCGAATTTGATTCTTACCAAGGTTTATACGATCCGAGTGACTTTTTCAAGAAAACCGCTCACTCGAGGGTATAATAGATAGGTCTTTTAACTTCATAAGGTACGATGGTGTATTTTATTCCATTTTTGTGTGTTGTAACCGATATTTTTGGAAAAGTTCGTGTTATACAGTTACAAAACAAATGTTCGTCTAAAAAAAAAAGCATCAAATATGACTCATCAGTAATGATGGCCGTTGTTCTTAGGGTTTTATTATTAGTACCGGAAGAGTTTTAGAATATCAAACTGAAAACGATATTACCAATTAGTAATTGTTTATGCTTTTCAGATATTTGTTTGTAGGTGAATTTTTTTCCCGGAACTGTATATCCGAAGAGTTAAATCTGCATCTTTATGCCAAAATTTTCGACCGAAGACGCAGTATATTTTGAAAAAAATTTAGGTAAATTTTGTTATGAATTTTAATAAGTTGTTTTAAGTGTCAGTTTGTTGTTTAACCGAGTTGTTTAATCTCATCCGCAACATATAAAGTCTATGACGGAGGAGAGTGACAGCTTTACGTGGGATCCGAACCACGGGTCGTTACATAATCTGGATGCAAAGACGGTCTACCATCCAACTAGTCTCCACTAGTTAACTATGCACGCCCATTATCGTTCAACTTCGCTGATCGACGGGAAGTGGTTGTTTACGATATTGGCCACGCTGTAACCCTAGTGTTGTTAGTTTGGTAATTAACAACCAATAAAGTCATGTATATGAGTCAGGTTGAAAATAATTGCAGTTTTGCCCTGCTCAGATGACCTCTTGACAACACTTCCGTTTAAAAAAATTACAACTTCAGTGTTGACCTATTTTATAACTTCAATTAAAGGTAAAATCTAAAAGAAAATGACGGCTTACACCAAGGAGATAATTTTTTAAAATGGAACCCATTATTCTTGGAGTTTCCCATATAAGTGTACTTTATCCTGCATTATTGATTCTCAAACTATGGGTGACAACCTCCATGCTTGCAGGAAGGGAGCACGTGGCTTTTGGGAAAACAGTTAGAATTTGATGAAACGAAAAATTGGGGGTCACTCCCAGTTTGAAAAAGTATACGAAGCACTGCCCTGTTTTTTTTCCTCACTTATTCAATTAATCTTCAATGTTGTCTTTGAATTAGCTTCATAATTATACATATCACTAACTTTAATTATAAAAATTAACTTTAAGTTACGTCAGTGGCGACAAACCTATTTACTTAAAGTTTAGGTACGTATATTTAAGCATCTGAATATTTTCCACATGTTCCCTTTTATATATATATATATATATATAATAAGCAAACAACCACAAGGAAAAGGAAACACAAAGTCCGAGCGCTTTCGTGATATATTCACATAATGATAATGTGAATATCACGAAAGCGCTCGGACTTTGTGTTTCCTTTCCTTGTGGTTGTTTGCTTGTTAATAAGGTCACGTGTTATTTTGTGATTTTAGTGCATATATATATATATATATATATAATATATATATATATATATATATTTTTATTATTATTTTTTTTTCTTCTCAGCAAGCACCATCAATGTGATGTTAAGTTCATTCAATGATGACAACGTTGATACCAAGTTGACATTAATCAGGGTTGTGTCAATACTAAATTTGAAAAACTGATCAAATGTTCATGACGACATTCATGGTACAAAATTAAACATAATTTAAAACCAAAAATAAAATACCAAGGTTACTTTGCGTTCATGTCTTAATGTTATATTTTAAAGCTGCTCGACAAAGACATGATTTTGGAGCGTTGGGTTAAAAAAAAAAAAAAAAAATTCAATTTAATATTAAAACAAACCTTTTTTTTTTAAGTGACGTCACAACTTTTTGGACACGTAATTTATATCGTAATTTATATCGTATTTTTTTGCTTCTCTCTCTCTCGCTCTCTCTCTCTCTCTCTTCATATATATATATATATATATATATACTAGGACACCCGCTACGCCTTGCGCAGCAAAGGCCCCCAGAAACAACACTCACACACAACCTATGGGAAAAATTCAATTTAATATTAAAACAAACCTTTTTTTTTTTAAGTGACGTCACAACTTTTTGACACGTAATTTATATCGTATTAACCTTGTCACAATACGATATCGTTGTTTGAAGACATAAAGAATCACTGTCAGTGCCTAATCATGCAAGGATGAAAGAGTATGTTTCAGGTTGCATATAAATTTGAAGAATAAATAAACTTTCTCAATATATATATATATATATATATATATATATATATATATATATTATATATATATATATATATATATATATATATATATATATATGGGATGATGTCTGTTCTATGTTCGTTTATATACACCTTAACGGTTAGGGTAATCTGCACTAATTTATTACGCATATTAAAGGTGAACCAGTGAAGTGGAGGCTTTAGTAACATACCCACCACTCCCAGTCAAACCCTCTGGGGGAGTACTGATAGGTAGCCCATAAACGGCTAGGATAATCTGCACCAAATTTAGTATTCGCATTAAGGCAGAATCAGGGAAGGCTTTAGTAACACACCCGCCCTTCCCAGTTTCCCCATAGGTTTGTATGAGTTTTGTTTCTGGGGCCTTTGCTGCGCAAGGCGTAGCGGGTGTCCTAGTATATATATATATATATATATATATAATATGAAGAGAGAGAGAGAGAGAGAGAGAGAGAAGGGGGAAAAAAAAAAAAAACGTTGAAATTGTATTTTGAATTATATTTCCGAGAAGAACTGGATTCTGAGTACGACCACATTGCAGGACGCGTATAGCACTCAGCAGCAGGTATATCACGGACGTCTTACAAGTTTCTGACTGCAACAGGCAGCTAGAAAAACACTTTTTTTTTTCTTTTGATAACGTGTTATTAACGTATCAAATTAAAATGGAGCATGAGGAAAGCAGCTGCTAATAACATGTGCTGCCTTTACTTTATTTAGTTCCTAATTTTTTTTTTTTGTAAACAACCTTATATAGTTAATTATAAATACGGCCATTAAATTTCTTGTATATTTAGGAGTATAAGTGTATATCATTAAATTTTTAATTACATGCATTTTCTTTTATAATTCCAAAAAACCGGATCACACACACAGCACAAGACAGGGAAATACATCAAATGTGTTGTCAGCATCAAATACAAGATGTTTTTCACTGATTTCCTTCCAACTTATCAATCTAAAAACCGAAAAGATTTTTATTTGCCAACATTTGTTGGTAACAATCTTTGGTTCTTTTGCATTATCCTCCCAACACTAATTTTTTTATATAATGTTGGTTTGGTTTTGGTTATGGTACTTTATTTTCCTTCCATTATAAAAAAATTAGTGTTGGGATTAGGTTAGGTTAGGTTAGGTTAGGTTAGGTTAAGAATATTTATTCATATAACTATATAAAAAAAAATTAGTGTTGGGAGGATAATGCAAAAGTACCCAATCTTTATTTGTAAGCATAGATAAGAATGTGTGTGTGTGTGTGTGTGTGTGTGTGTGTGCGCGCGTACAGATTTATGATTTGTCATATTTTTAACATAATGAAAAGCGTTAAACTGCATAATCTAAGCGTTAAAATGTTAAAATTAGGAATACGGATAACCAAATTATTAAGTGTTTACATTCATTTATCACTGATTCACCTTTGTTAACGTAACTTTAGGCATTAATTAATGATAGAAAGATAAACGTATCTTCAACATTTATATAATTTAGTCGTTCTTTTCGTAATTGTACAGAGTGTCCCATAAATTCTTCCAATCCTTTACTCTCACCCTAGTCTAGTAGGAAAAAGTTCACGGCTAAAGGAACTTATGGAACACCCTGTAGTTTCGGGATTTTTAACATTTTTGTATGATGTAAATGCGCGTACATTTGTTTAGTTTGCGTTGAAATTTTAATTTTAATTAAGATTTTTTAATTTTTAGTATTTAGATCTTTTAATAGTTAGTTTTTAGCTCACTTTAGTATAAACAGCAATCGTGGAAAGGAGGCTACGTCGTGGCTAGTGTAGTAACATTGCTTCCCTTCGATCATCGAAATTAAGCGACATTAGGTCTGGGTTGTAGGTGGATAGGGGACCCTCCTCCGCGTCCAAATTATGTACGGACCCGTGGTTCGGATTCCACGTAAAGCTGTAGATCCCCTCCAATCTTAGATGTTGCGAAGAAGGTTAAATAAATCCATCAAAGAAACAATGATGGGAAGGGAAAAAGCGATTATTGCATTAAAAAACAGCAATGGTGATGTTGTTTGAATGTATTTAAGTTTTTAGGCTGAAATGAAGCCCAGAAAATTTAATTACGAGTCTTTTTCAAGATTTGAAGAGATGACCGTCAAATGGTCGTAATTATTTCTCTTAAGAACAACAGCATGTACAGTAATATTACTTTACAGTACGTACAGTAATATTACTTTACAGTATGTACAGTAATATTACTTTACAGTATGTACAGTAATATTACTTTACAGTATGTACAGTAATATTACTTTACAGTACGTACAGTAATATTACTTTACAGTACGTACCGTAATATTACTTTACAGTACGTACCGTAATATTACTTTACAGTACGTACAGTAATATTACTTTACAGTACGTACCGTAATATTATTTTACAGTACGTACAGTAATATTATTTTACGCTCTATTATTTACTATACTTTGTGTGTGAAAATAAAAACCTGAGGGGAATTACAGTGAAAAGAAAGAACTCTAGATTTACAGTCTACGAGTATATATCAAACTGTAATATTATATTGGTTTTAGAGGCGGTTTCATTGGCGGTTTTAAGCTGAACGTAAAAAACTTTTTCCTTTGAAGTTTCGAGCCACCTGCCTTAAAACCTCTTCAGGTGGATGGATTATGGATGAAGCTCGGGTGCTTTGAAGGGCGTCACGTGATCCATTCCGGATTAAGAGTATAAACATCACCAGTTCGGGCTTTGAGAAACTTATCCATTGTATGTAACAAGTATATCCTCACTGGTTTATCAGACCGATTTTATCGCCTCTCTATTTTCAGTTTGAGATTCCTTATATATATATATATATATATATATTATATATATATATATATAGAGAGAGAGAGAGAGAGAGAGAGAGAGAGAGAGAGAGAGAGAGAGAGAGAGAGGCCAAAAAAAAAAAAGGTTGAAATTGTATTTTGAACTATATTTTATTTCTGAGAAGAACTGGATTCTGAATACGACCACATTGCAGGACGTGTATAGCACTCAGCAGCAGGTATATCACGGACGTCTTACAAGTTCCTGACTGCAACAGACAGCTAGAAATTTTTTTTTCTTCTTTTTCAAAATTGAGCGTCCACTTTTCAAGGCACATAACATGTCTGTTGCCAGTTGAGGTTTAAGTTTTGGTTTTTAGCTAAAAATACAATAGATACCCCTTTTTCTTTGATGTATTCAATCCGACGTGAATGCAACGAGTCTTTTGCTTATATTGAGGTTCTGAATATAGTAGGTTAGGCGTAGCTGTAAACTCTAGATCCTGTCCCAAAGCTAGATCCTATCTGCTTTGCAGATAGCTGTTGAGAGAAGCTATATTTTTGGGGTCTCTTTGCGAGTGACCCGTTGCCCACGTCGGACTAACATCATGAAAAAAACAACTATAGTGTTTGTCATTTACCATTACTTATTCGGACTATAGTGGATTTAATTTTCCCAGAAGAGTTCCTTGTTCCATGCACGGTCTGTGGCTATTATATATATATATATATATATGCATATATAACTGCAATGACCGCGCAGTATATAAATGAATAGAAACGACATAAGTGTTAAGGAACGTTTCTGCACACGAGGAGGAGAGATAACGAATAATGAAAAATGAGGCGAACCGCCCAGGAATCGAACCCAGGGCCTTCCAATTGCCGGTCGGACGCTCTACCATTATGCTACGGACCTCACTCAATCACAAATCGAAATTCTCCCACATAGGGCAGAAACCAATGCCCTGAGAGGGCACCCTCACAAATCGTGAATATGCGCATATAACTGCAATGACCGCGCAGTATATAAATGAATAGAAACGACATAAGTGTTAAGGAACGTTTCTGCACACGAGGAGGAGAGATAGCATAATGGTAGAGCGTCCGACCGGCAATTGGAAGGCCCTGGGTTCGATTCCTGGGCGGTTCGCCTCATTTTTCATTATTCGTTATCTCTCCTCCTCGTGTGCAGAAACGTTCCTTAACACTTATGTCGTTTCTATTCATTTATATACTGCGCGGTCATTGCAGTTATATGCGCATATTCACGATTTGTGAGGGTGCCCTCTCAGGGCATTGGTTTCTGCCCTATGTGGGAGAATTTCGATTTGTGATTGAGTGAGGTCCGTAGCATAATGGTAGAGCGTCCGACCGGCAATTGGAAGGCCCTGGGTTCGATTCCTGGGCGGTTCGCCTCATTTTTCATTATTCGTTATCTCTCCTCCTCGTGTGCAGAAACGTTCCTTAACACTTATGTCGTTTCTATTCATATATATATATATATATACACACACACACGTTAATATCTGGATTCACTTTTGAGTCATTTTCAGGGTTAATTAATTTGGTAAATTTCAAAATCAGATTTAAAATGTCTTCAACACTAAAACTATAAAAATTATTTTAAAACTCGAATGAAACTACTTCTGTAAACCATACCGGAGATTCGCCCCAGAGTCATCATTTCAGGAGTCATCTTAGAATCATCTTCAATTGTTAAAGATTCGAAGATGGGAGTTAAATTACGTTTTTAAGAGGACTCATTACTAGTCAATTTATTTAAAATATTTTTTTCCTTGTAAAAAAGTGATTCCAGTGTCTCACACCTCAGACCGAAGGATACTTATTATTATTATTAGCATTATATGAGAGAGAGAGAGAGAGAGAGAGAGAGAGAGAGAGAGAGAGAGAGAGAGAGAGAGAGAGAGAGAGCAAAAAGGATGCTTTCTCAAAGGTCCTTCACCAAAAGGAATTATTCTGTTTCCACCTGAGCATCTTTTCTTAGGATATAACGAACGATAATAGCGGCACTTATGAATCAGGTGTGCAGATAATGCCAATTTACATGAAAAAGTAGGCGGGACCAATAGGGCGTTGCTACGGAAACAGCTTTGGAGTTCTACTTGCACAATTGAGGGATTACTATGATCCAGCATTTTTCACGAAGCCACCTGCTTTTTTGTTTGGAAATACGAAACTACTTGTAGCTACAATATTATTTGTTATACAACACCTTTAACGATAAAATACTCTGGAATTATGGATTATTTTCTTATGCGAACTAAAATTTACAACCAGTCTTTAGTGTAAAGTAGGGAAAATATCCGCTCTAATTGTCGCCATCATTAGTGTGCGGTAGCTGCATGGTTAAACGCACGTGTGGATGGATAATACACGTGTTTAATGCCAACAAATTGTCCTTTCCTTCGAAACAAGAAAGCAACAGTGAAATAACTCTTTTCATTTGAAAGGAAAATTTAATTAGTTACAGGGAAATATATAAACACCAGGAAGCACATTTCCATATATATAAGTATGACTTATGAGTATATTATCTGTTATTTGTAATATAATTTAATGTAATGACATCACACACACACACACACTTCACCAGTGCCAGTGATATTGCCTCAATTTTGATTGTTGTTGGAATGACCGTCACACTTGTTAATACAGTGACCTTCCTTTGAACCAAGTGTAATCGGTCATCTCCTTAGCTCATGTACACCTGCACAAAGCTTCAGATCAATCGGTTTGGCGAGTCGATAGAAAAAGCATTTATAAAAATATGATATTTACAAATATTTAAAAAATATGACAAAATACTACTACTACTACTACTACTACTGCTACTACTACTACTAATAATAATAATAAAGTTTGAACATTCACTATCTGGTTTCACAGCACGAAGCAGTGAAAAAACCTCTAATGAAACACGCATAAATAGATAAACAACAGTCATAATTTTCATAATTTTATAACTTCCATGCTGAAAAACTGTCAGTTATAGAATGATAAAAATAGTGTGTTGAGGCATGCATGAAAAGGCGTCTTCCTTCTTTTTTCTACCTCTTCTGAGGAAGGAAACGGTATTGATAGTGTCATCATGATCATAGTTCAACTTTCCTTTCATAACCCTATGATGATTTGTTCCCACGCCAATTCTGTGAACTCGAGTTAAGGTCTACCAACTAAATTAATCAAAGCAGTGGGAAACAGAAAGGCTATAATTAGTTATTAGCTTCCGTAAGTCATAATGAGAAGCGCGTTAATCTAACATGTTAATCTAACTCGCATTTAATCGGAAGAAAGATAGAATATTTAAAATTCGTGAAATGTAGTTAATTGTGGACCTACATCTCACTTAACCTTTCTTCCTTTCTCGGTTAACTCCGTATCGAAAGTCTGACTCTTTCCAATTGAACTATCCCCTCTTTCCGAGGGGTTTAGTAATATCTCATCTCTGATTGGTAAGCAACAAGACTTACTTACACCAACTCCAAAACAAACTAACCCGCTTTCCAAGGAGTTCAGCAATATCTCATCTCTGATTGGTAAGCAAGAAGATTTACTTACACCAACCCCAAACCAAATTACAGTTCGTAGCTGAGAAATAACATATTATGTACGAGTATATTGCAAGTTACCAGCAATTACACTCACCGAAGAACTTTTTAACTTTATAATTTATCTTCTTATTAAGCAGGAAAAGACTCAGAATAAAATTATTTACGTTAATTAATTAGGAAATAAGAATAAATATTACTATGATGTCATTTCTAAATTAATCCTTTAGAAAACTCTCGAAGTTCCGCGCTAATGTTATTTTCTCGGCTGGAAGTTTACTCAACAGACGACAAATCGTCGATATGTCGAGGTTTCGTCGTGCGACATTTCGTCGAGAAGAGTATATGTGTTTCTAGATCAATGACGAAGATTGGACATATCATAAACGAACGGGTGATAGTTTGACGGTGAAACGTTTTATGGAGAGATTGTATTACAGTTTTGGAGAAATGAATCGTCGTCGGTAAAATGTCTTATAACCGGTTATAGGGTACGATAAGTTAGGTGGTTAGTACAGGTGTGTTAAGAAATTTCCTCGACAAATCAACCTTGGGGAAGCCGTCAATCGTAGTTCCTGTTTAGACACTCTCGGAGACATTTCTTGTCAATAAAATGAGTAAATGAGTAAAGATTTGGCGTTCCACCAAATTTCTTTCTTTTGTTTGTACAGATCAGTGAAATCAATGTTTAATTAACACCACTTGTGTACAAATATGTTATTATTAATATGACTGTTTTATCCATTCTGAACATTTTAAATACCGTTACTATGTCTTGTAAATGCGATGAAATTATTTTGCTTTGAAAGAGCGCATCTGTAATGTATTAAACAGAACTGCGAAAAAAGTTCACCGAAGAAAAAATCTATGGAAAAAACAATGAAAATATCAAAAGTGCAAAAATAATTAATAATTAGTGGAGAACAACCTTTTACCACGCCTGAGCTACTTTATGATTGGTTGCCTTTCTATAGACACGCCCACGTTACTTTAGAAAAAGAAAATATTCACCTCTTTTACCAACTCTTTACTTCCTCACTGCCACCGATAAGGGATGGGAATACTATTGTAGTGAATACTCTTATTTTAGTTTAAAGATAAATGTTAATTTTACCGTCTTGAATTTCGGAATAGTATAAATTCATTTTAAATTAGTTACCCCATTATAATTCAATTGTGAACCACATTAATACTAATTTTATGTATACTATATTATTTTATTGTATGTAAACACAATTAATTATATATCACAATTGTCAGTTAATTATTTATATTCAAATATTTATTTTAATCTAATACCATGTCCATTTTACAAATAAATAATAGAAAACCAAAGGTTATATTTTCCACCTTTGGTACTGTCGCAGTTTCGCCTAACGGACTCAATACGGCTAGTGAGATAATCACTGGTTGGCACTTAACTAGCGGCAGTGCTTATGGCTACATCATCCAGGTTAACCTATACCGGATAGATGCGCTACGGTCCCAAGCCGTAGCTTGCCTAGGCCAACGACGACGACGTAAACCAACAATTGGTGACTCCGGAGTTGGATTCCCCCCTTCTACCCGAACGACTAGGACTAGACTGTAACGTCGTTCGTGCCCATCACCCCCTTCACCCGAGCGACTAGGACTAGACTGTAACGTCGTTCGTGCCCATCACCCCCTTCACCCGAGCGACTAGGACCAGACTGTAATGTCGCTCGTGCCCTCTGCCCCTCACCCCTGCCCGTGCGCTCTGTGCCTGCGCTCGTCTCAACCTCCACTCCTTCGTTGGGAACTTGTCGTCTTGCTTGTACGTTAGCAAGCATAGGAGAAGATGCCTGACGACGCTGGTGCCATCTCCCACTTGAGCGTAAAGCTCCCGTCTTCTGGCCGGGTGATCCATTTATTTGGTTCCACCAAGTGGAATCACAATTCAACTTGGGAAGGATCACCGCTAGCAGGACAAAATACGATCATGTTTTGTCCTCTCTACCAGCGAGCATCATCTCTGAAGTCCGTGACGTCATCGTATCTACTTCCACGAGTGAGGACCCACAACGATCTGAAGTCTGCCATCCTGTGCCGCACCACTGTCTCCGAGCGTGAGAAACTACATCAGTTAATCTCTAAAGAAGAACTTGGAGACCGTAAGCCACTCAAATGCTGAGGGCTATGCAGTGCGCTCTAGGCGAACGCGCACAAACCTTCGATAAGGACATCTTTAGACAGTTGTTCTTGCAGAAACTTCCTCCATCAGCTCAGCGTGTCTTGGCCACTATGGATCCTGCTACTCCAGTTGATAAACTAGCAGAAACTGCCGACAAAGTAGTGGAGATTGACACAGCTCCGGTCAACAACGTGAACACACAATCGGAACTGGAGTTGAAAGTGAAAGAGTTAAGTCAACGACTCAACCACGTTTGTTCTCTGCTACAAAATCAACGGCAAAGAAGCCATTCTCGGTCAAGATTTCCGAAGAGGCATCGTTCGAGTTCCGGAAGATCTGCTTCTACCACTCGAAATTTGGAAAGAAGGCTAGGAAGTGCATCTCCCCTTGCAATTTTTCGTCGGAAAACCCAGCAGCGAGTCCTAATGGCGTCTAGTACTCGCACTGCCAACCTGTTATTCATAAAGGACAGGAACTCTGGTATCAATTTCTTGGTCGATACCGGAGCGTCAGTCAGTGTATTCCCTCAAAAATCTGGTCATACGCACTCGGAATCTCCGCCTCTATACGCTGCTAACGGTTCACGCATACCCACGTACGGTACTCAGTCGCGTGAACTAAACTTGGGCCTTCACCGATCCTTCAAGTGGATTTTCATCTGTGCTCAAGTGCAGCATCCCATAATCGGCGCTGACTTCCTCCAGCATTTCAAACTCCTGGTGGATCTTGACAAGCGACGCTTATGCGACCAGGCCACACTGCTTTCTGTTCTTGCCAAACAGGTTGCCCTTCCGGACGCCTCGAACTCTGCACTTTCCCTCGTTCCCCCTAATTCCATGTACCAGTGCCTTTTCCAGCGATATCCAGGAATTCTTCAACCGATGCAGATGGGTGATACCATTAAGCACACCATTACCCATCACATTACAACAAAAGGTCCCCCTGTGTTTGCAAAACCCAGACGTCTTGCCCCGGACAAACTGAAAGCTGCCAAATCGGAATTCCAGCTTATGATAGATCTTGGGATAATAAGACCTTCCAAAAGCAGTTGGTCCTCTCCCCTACACCTGGTCCAGAAGAAGTCAGGAGACTGGAGACCATGTGGGGATTACCGGTTTTTGAATTCAACAACCATCCCGGACCGATATCCGGTACCAAATGTCCAAGACTTTACTTCTCTTCTCCACGGCAAATCTATCTTCAGTAAAATAGATCTCGTTAAGGCTTTCCACCACATTCCCGTAGAGCCTTCGGATATTCCCAAGACTGCAGTTTGTACACCATTTGGGTTATTCGAATTTGTGAAGATGCCGTTCGGGCTACGGAATGCTGCGCAAACCTTTCAGAGGTTTATAGATGAGGTCACCAGAGGCTTAGACTTTGTTTATGCCTACATCGATGATTGCTTGTGGCCAGCTCAACGGAAGAGGAACATAAGGAACATCTTTCACTCCTCTTTCAACGCTTAGAACAATACGGTGTTACTATTAATGCATCTAAGTGTGTGTTTGCACAGCCAACCTTGGAATTTCTTGGTCACACGATTTCGCAGCACGGAATTACCCCCTTCAGGACAATTGTGAAGTGATAAAAAATTACCCAATGCCAAATAATCAGCGTGAGTTACGTCGGTTTCTAGGTTTGGTAAATTATTACCACAAGTTCATTAAAAACTGTGCCAGTGTTCTTGCTCCTCTACACGCTATGATCACACACAAACGCAAGATAACGAAATTGGTATGGTGTAGCGATAGTTTACAGGCGTTCGACAATGCCAAAAATGCTATCAATAGTGCATTGTCTCTGTCATTTCCTATCAGTGATGCCCCCCTAACTCTGACGGTCGATGCATCAGATGTTGCGATCGGTGGAGTGTTGGAACAAACCATTAACGGTCAACAAGCACCCATCGCGTTTTACTCGAAAAAAGCTGCAGCCAGCCCAAACGCGTTATAGTGCTTTCGGACGTGAACTTCTTGCTATTTACTTAAACGTGAAGCATTTTCAACATTTCCTTGAAGGCCGAGATGATTTTTGTGTTTTACCGACCACAAACCTTTGGTCACTGTCTTCAATAAAAACAGCTGTAACCACTCTCCCAGAGTCATCAGGCAACTCGATTATATCTCGCAATTTACCACAGATATCCGCCACATCAAAGGTGTCTTGAACACTCCAGCGGATGCACTTTCAAGAATAGAGATTACTTCTGTTACCCTCAGCTCTACACTGTGGAATGCTATTGCACAGGATCAAGATAAGGATACGGAACTACAAGAACTGCTCAGAGAAGACTCCACTCACTCACTTTCCCTCAAGAAAATGAGTATGCCAGGATTGTCTGTGCCCCTCTATTGCGACGTATCAACAGCTGCTATTCGCCCTTATGTCCTCCATGTCACAGACAAGCAGTCTTCACGGATCTTCATAAGCCCTCCCATCCTGGTATCCGTGCTTCGCAAACCTGGTTACCTCTCGCTTTGTTTGGCCCTCGATGCGGAAGGATGTCAAACATTGGACCAAAACGTGCCTTGCCTGCCAGCGTGCCAAAGTCCAAAGGCACACCAGGTCCCCCTTTGACGCATTTCCGCCCCCATCCCAGCGATTTGAAATAATTCATGTAGACATTGTTGGCCCTCTTCCAGTGATTCAAGGCCAACGTTATCTGCTCACCTGTCTCGACCGCTTTTCCAGATGGCCTGAAGCCATCCCACTTCCTGATATCCAAGCGGAAACTGTTGCAAGAGCCTTTCTTCATGGATGGGTATCAAGATTTGGATTGCCGACAAAAGTCATCACTGACCAAGGTCGCCAATTTGAGTCTTCGCTTTGGAAGAAGTTTACCAGCTTGTTGGGTACAGTACATGCGCATACCTGTGCGTATCATCCGCAAGCTAACGGCCTCGTCGAACGCTTCCATCGCCAGCTGAAGTCATCCCTTATGTGTCACGAAGACTCCCATTGGATGGATAAGCTTCCACTCGTTTTGCTTGGTATTCGCTCTGCATTTAAGAGTGATCTGAAGACTACAGCGGCTGAACTAGTCTATGGAACAACACTGCGGCTACCAGGTGGCTACTTCACTGCAGGGGATAAGTCATGTGATCCTACGGAATTCGCTCAAACACTTT
Source organism: Bathynomus jamesi (assembly GCA_023014485.1). NCBI lineage: Eukaryota > Metazoa > Arthropoda > Malacostraca > Isopoda > Cirolanidae > Bathynomus > Bathynomus jamesi. The sequence goes on along the minus strand of JAJOZX010001396.1, from coordinate 61,129 downwards.
CCTCTCACATGCAGTCCCTTCAGCCAGTTCCCCCTCGATTGACTAGCCAACAGAACATCTTTATTTCCCCAGCCCTCCAGTCTTGCACCACGTTTTCGTTCGTGTACCTGTCCCAAACGGCCTCTCCAATGTCCATATGACGGGCCCTATGAAGTTCTCCGACGTACGCGCAAATCATTTCTCATCCAGCGCGGTTCCAAGGTCGACAAGGTTTCTATCGATCTTAAGCCTGCGTTTTGGAATCAACCTTAAGTGAGGTACATGTAGCTACAAAAAGGTCCAGAGGAAATCAGTGTCGTTCGGAACTCTTTGAACTTCCTCTCTGGTGGGGGAGTGTGTAGTGAATACTCTTATTTTAGTTTAAAGATAAATGTTAATTTTACCGTCTTGAATTTCGGAATAGTATAAATTCATTTTAAATTAGTTACCCCATTATAATTCAATTGTGAACCACATTAATACTAATTTTATGTATACTATATTATTTTATTGTATGTAAACACAATTAATTATATATCACAATTGTCAGTTAATTATTTATATTCAAATATTTATTTTAATCTAATACCATGTCCATTTTACAAATAAATAATAGAAAACCAAAGGTTATATTTTCCACCTTTGGTACTGTCGCAGTTTCGCCTAACGGACTCAATACGGCTAGTGAGATAATCACTGGTTGGCACTTAACTAGCGGCAGTGCTTATGGCTACATCATCCAGGTTAACCTATACCGGATAGATGCGCTACGGTCCCAAGCCGTAGCTTGCCTAGGCCAACGACGACGACGTAAACCAACACTATGTATTTACTCCAAATCCTCTCCTCCGCTCTGTCTTCTTTAAAGTCGAGAGTATACAAATGAACGTAAATGTCTCCGCAGATGATAAAGCATTTGAAGAATACACACAGCCTGTAAATCAAAAAAGTAGATCAAAGTAGATCAAGAGTAGATCGAGTAATTCGCTTCTGAACAAGAAGGGTAAAATGAATTTTTTTTTTTTTTTAAAAAGGGTAGACTTTTAGGGATTAAAGAAAAACTTTAACACCATTTTCCATATACCTTTAAAAGTGCGGTACTAATAATACTCTTTAAATAGTCTATATTAAAAATATATTTAAGCTCAATTATAACCTGAATATTAAAGTAAACAGCGGGACAGGATTTAGAGTGTCGTTTTTTGCTATAATTAAAATGCAATCATATTTTCGCCTTTAGAATAGATAATAAACACTTTGTACATTTCCTTTTAAAATAAACAAAGATAACTCGTATCACTTATAATAGTCAATCTCGACGTTGAAGCTTTTACCTCATTTTAACTAGTAAATTTTAGCTTCAATATTATATTCCCCAAAATATTTCAAGATTTGATTAATGATACAAAAGACAGAATTATCGTACTAAGCCTGTGATGTCTTTTTTTTTATGTATCAACTATTGATTTTTGGGGGAGTTGGGGGTTTAAACAATTATTATCATTTAATAGGGGCGGGGGGCCTACTCTTTCGCCTTTTTCTTTATTCATTTTTAAAATTTGTCTTCGATTTCCACCCTTAAAGATGAATTTGTAACACCAATATAATACTCGGAAAGAAAGTGTTCTAATATATATATATATATATATATATATATATATATATATATTGTATATGAAGAGGGATGCTGCAGAGAGTCGTCCTGAACTGTCGCTCGAAACCATCTAAAGGGATCTAAAGATTTCCGACGTCGGCGAAGTAGTGACTCTGAGTGGCATATGTGTGCGTGTGTGTGTGTGTATGTGTGTTGTGTGTCATGAACGTTTAGGACATGGACTGTTTGTTTAACTCTTTACAGTGCTGCATAGAGGTCTTTTCCGAGACTGAATAAAATTGTCTGGCGTTAGCCAGAACAAAATCAGTAAAGTTAACACTGTGCGCTAAAGGGTTAAAGACTGGTTTACAAAATACTGCTTCGCTTTGGTACCAAAGTTATGTTGGCATTCTATGGGGGTACATATGCATCTGATATTAATACATACATGTTTATTGTATGGGATCACCTGAAGATCAGTCACCTCAGCCTTTTTTAGTTAGCTTTATAAGGCTAACTAACGAAAATATCACGACCTAACCTAACCAATCGTTAGGTCAACTGTACGCCCTTGACGATTGGTTAGGTTAGGTCGTGATATTTTCGTTAGTTAGCCTTATAAAGCTAACTAAAAAAAGGCTGGGGTGACAGATCTTCAGGTGATCCATTGTATGTAAATAAACCAGTGAAAGTCAGCATTTCTGTTCAAATGATTTTGGCAGTAAAAGCAGGGGATTTTCATACGCTCAAATGAGCTTTCGGGAATGAATTAAGTTGGCGGATGGCGGACAGCAAGGTGGCGATGTATCGGGGTAATTTGAGATGGTGGGAAATTGGGTCTTTGGCGAAATATGGCGATAACCGGGGTTAGTGCTATATCGGGTGGCAGAAGATCGTCGGAGCACTATAACCTTGTTTAGGTTCCGTGTGTTGGTCTCTCTCTACACGAAGGTCAAGCTGGTGGCCCCGCCTCTAGGCCTGGTTTGGTGGAGGAGCGAGTTTCTCTCTTGCGCTCTCCACCGCACATAGCCAGGTATACTCGGCTCATCTGGTACCGTCCTGAGCCAGGCATCCAGACTTCTCTTGAAGACTTCAACTTCGACCCCTGTAACGTTTCTGAGGTCCCCTGACAACCAAGCTATTTTCCTTCAGTGTTGTGGAGGTCCCTTGTCGGGCCTTTAATTTGGGAACACTAAACATTCTGCCTTTCCTATTTTCCAGCGTTGTTTGGATGGTAATTGGGTTTAGCTTGAGGTTTGGTACCAGGCTTTCGAGCATTTTCCATATGTATATTGTGGTGTACCTCTCTCTTCTTATATATATATATATATATATATATATATATATATGGCCTATATATATAGTTTGTCAACATACTGTACGAACGAGGCTTCCTTACGTGGTTCATCAATACTGGAAGCATCGATAATGCTTTGATTTATCATATTCCAGTAAACAGTTCAATTCATTGCGTTTATCATTAATATGCATTGCAAACACTTCTGGCTTTATAGGTCTGGGTACACGATTCAGCAGGAGAAAGATGCACCGCAAATTTTTCCACGACGCAACAAAATATACTCGTTAATCACATCACGTCAGTCGTATCACCTCAGGCTTGTTTCTTCTACACAAACTGGACCAAGAACACAGAGGCTTTGTGACTAATATATATATATATATATGAAAATTATTTCACGAAAGTAACACGTGAAAAATATTTATGGTGAATAAAACCACGAACGAAAGGAAACACAGAATGGTGCTCAAGCGCTTTCGTCTAATGACATCCTCAGGAACACTGAGTGTTCCTGAGGATGTCATTAGACGAAAACGCTTGAGCACCATTCTGTGTTTCCTTTCCTTCGTGATTTTATTCACCATATATGTATATATATATAGAGGGTGGGTAAAAAAGTTACTCCTTAGAGGTACACTAACATTAAAAAAAGTAAGGGGACTAGAGCTCCCAAACTTCATAGATGCTTACCTTAGCATGTTGTTCGTCTTAATTGAGACGTTGCTCGATGTGTCCCCTTTCCTGCTCAACGCAGGCCTCCAAACGTGGACGCCACTGATCAATACACCTGTTTACCTATCGTTGAGACACCTTCTCCCACCTGAGCAGAATTCTTTCGCGTAGTTCATCTATGTCTCTTATATTGGTACCAGGGATGTAAACTTTGCACTTCAGAGCTTCCCAAACACCATAATCTAGTGGTGAAAGATCGGGGCTACTAGCCGGCTACATATTGGGTTCGATAAAATTCGGTGTTTCGTTTTCAAGGTGACAGTTTGGCGTGCTCTATGAGCAGGGGCTCGATCTTGTGTGAAAGTATATCTTTCACCACTAATTCGTCGAATATCAGTTAGAGTGAAAGATATACTTTCCAACAAGATCGAGCCCCTGCTCACAGAGCACGCCAAACTGTCACATTCCTTGAGAACGAAACACCAGATTTTATCGAACCCAATATATGGCCGGCTAGTACCCCCGATCTTTCACTACTAGATTATGGTGTTTGGGAAGCCCTGAAGTGCAAAGTTTACATCCCTGGTACCAATATAAGAGACATAGATGAACTACGCGAAAAAATTCTGCTCGGCTGGGAGAAGGTGTCTCAACGATATGTAAACAGGTGTATTGATCAGTGGCGTCCACGTTTGGAGGCCTGCGTTGAGCAGGAAGGGGGACACATCGAGCAACTTCTCAAGTAAGACGAACAACATGCTAAGGTAAGCATCTATGAAGTTGGGAGCTCTAGTCCCCTTACTTTTTTAATATGACAGTTTACCTCTAAGGGGTCACTTATTTTTTACCCACCCTGTATATACCTGTGTATGAGTGTGTGTGGGTGTGTGTGTGTGTGTGTGAAAAGACATGTACTGTGTTTATGTTAACGCGACTGCAGAGGTACGGGTATTCATATTATAAATTTCATAGACAAACCATTCCAATCTAATCTAATCTCAGTTACCAAACCTTAACTAATTATAGTCAACTTTTATTTACGTAATAGCCAGCAAACGGGACTGCATTACATTTTAATAACGTTTTAAGATGTAATTAATTTTTGCAGTGCGCGGTAACTATAAAAAATTTCTTGTAAAGATCGTAAACGTTCTAACAGTTTTTACAGTCCTTGGATTTTTAGGCACTTTTACATATATATATATATATATAGGTAAAAGTGCCTAAAAATCTATGACACCTTGTCAGACAGTTTTTTAAAGTTTAGTGAAGCGGATTGTATTAAGTTTCACTCCTTATTTTAGTCTATTTATAAAGGTTTCCCTACGCAACATTAATAATATTAAAAGTTGGCCTCTTAGTTGAGAAATTGCCCAATCTTTGAATTTGGCGCCGTATAAGTATTACGTAACGCAAACAAGATCTTTTGACTCCCTACCACCCCTATGTAACACTTTGTAATATTTTGGAGATATGTCCCCAGTCCCCACTTCTCAAGCGTTATGTAATGCGATAAATTTGTATGCCCCTTCAGACACCTAATTTTAATATTAAAGTGACTTAGGGAGAATAAGCATTAAAATAAATTATAAGAAATATTTTTATTCAGAAGGAACAGAAATTGTTTCCTCCTGTAACCCTCTGATCCACTGCTTTAAATCATGTATTATAAGGAATCTTTTTTGCTTGATCTGATTCAGAGGGGATGAACATGTATTCTGAAAACAAAGCATTTCTTCGAAGTTCATTTGAAAACTTTAACTCATGAAAGGAGTAATTCACTTATACAAGATTTTTATTTTTCGTTACGTAACGCATCAGGTGACCCCCTCCCCCTACCTCCCGTAACACTTTCTTTGTAACACCTGAACAACCCCCACCCCTTCCCCCTAGATGTGCTACGTAATACTCTTCAAATTTCGCGTCCTTTATAGGAGTTGGTTCTGCTCAGTTTTTAGCGTCCCGTTTAGTTCCAGGGAGTGGAAGTTCGGACTATAAATGACTGATGAAATGTAGCGATTCTGTATTGTGGTGGCTTAAGGGGAAACCCACAACTCTGGGAAAAGCCATGTGAACTCCCAGATGCTCTGGTTTGTCTTGAGTAGATGCGGAAGGAGGGTCACTATTGACTGTATCTCCCCCGAGCACTGTTGGTAAAGATATCTATATAGAAAAGAACGAGTAATGCGACATTTCAACGTAGGGAAAGTGGTGAGAAGTTATCAGTTATGGTTTTACTGTTCGTTGTTTTAAATGTTCTATTTTGGATTAAATCAGGACAACGACGGGCAAATTTCGCACCACCTACCCAGAGATGAGAGCAATATTCCAACTCAGAGAGCTCTGCCAAGAGCCCTATATAAAAGACTAAACTTATTATAAGCTGTCTTAGCTAGCTTTTATAAATGGGGTCCATGGTAAGTTAATGGTGAGGGCAACCTTCAAAATCTCAGTGCTTTCAGAATTTGGTATATTGGTTCCATTAAATGATATGTTGGGTGGAGCGTGGTTGGTTCTGTTGCTGAAAATAATATATTTTGTTTTCGATGCGCTGGAAGAAACGATATTATCAAATTCCCACTCTGCTATCGTAGCAAGGTCAGAATTTAAGCTGTTAATAACGTACTGCTATGTGTTTTGAATATGGACTGCATGGAGAGAAGGGTTGAGTCATCCGCACGGGACTGGATCGGGTTAGGTGTGGCAAAGAAGAGATCGTTAATATATACAGTATTACAGAAACAGTGTCGGAACCAAGACGGATACCTGAGGAACACCAGAGTTAATAGGGTGAAAGTTTGAAACGAAATCACCTAACACCACCTGACTCCTGCGACCGGAGAAAAAGAAAAGAAATGAGTAAGAGGGGCAAGGCTATAAGAAGAAAGTTTGTATGGAAATGAGGGAAACATACCATACTCCATCGAATGTTTTGTAGATGTTTAATGCTATCGTGTGTGTGTTTCTTCTTGTTTGTATCCTGTTTGAAAAATAGAGTGAGTGAGGAGGGAAAGTAGATCAGTAGTAGAGCGACTTCCTCGGAAGCCACACTGCCGATCATGCAGGAAGTTGTGTTCCAAGGTGCTTAATTACATACAGTATTTGTGTGTTTAGAACTGTTTAAAATGTTTTACCAATGGAAGGGTCGGTAGGGTTGCCCTTTATTGGAATGGGGTGGATGTTGTTATCTTTCCGTGACGTAGGGAAGACAGAAGTAGAAAGAAATAAACGGAAGAGTTTGAATAGAATAGGAACAAGTTCGGGAAAACATTTCTTCGGAGGAATCTTGTCCGAACTCGAAGCTTCATCAACTTTAAATTATCTAAAACATTTTTTACATCCTTTATTTTTATATATGTCAGAAATTACTGGAGAATCCCGCACAGACGAGGAGCCTCACAATAATTCCCTTGTAAGGTAGAGTTAGAGGCAAACATGTGAGCAAGAAGAGTGATCTTTTTCCGGGAACTAGACACCACCGAACCATCAGAGTGGATGAGATTCGGTATGAAGGAGTTTCAGTTGAAGTTGTTTTATCCGTCCAAAGTACCTTTTCCCAGATGGTATGGGTGTCGTCCAGGTGGGCTCCAGCAAAGTTTCGTCTGTGACAACAGTAGTTTTCGTCGTGCGACCCATCCAGAAGTCCTGCTCGGTTCATGGTTTTTCGAATTGTGGAACGATGAACGTGTGTGTTGGCGCTTGCCAAAGATCCTTGAAGGGCTTTAGATGCCACTCTTGCCACTCTTGGATTACTGCTAACCTTACGAACGAGTCTCTTAATCATCCTGAGGGAGATCTTCGGTGGTCGGTCACTCCTGGGCAAGGTTGTCGTCGTTTTTATGTCCCTCCATTTGTGAATAATTTGACGAACAGCTGACACATGAATCCCATACTCCGCTGATATCTTCTTGTACCCCTCCCTAGATGTATGAGCATTGACAATGGCCCTCCGTAGGTCATTCGAGAGTTCCTTCAATCTAGGCATGATATCCGATGCTCTTTACGTTATCTGCACAAAAATGATACCTGTAATGCAAAGGAAACTAATTACAAAGGTGATCAATCACATTAAAATAACATCACTTGGATATATGGAATGAAAATATAAGCAAAGCACCTTCGTTCAACAAATTTATGATAATACATAAATGGTTCGCTTACTTTCGCATGGCCTATTTGTCACAACTGGGCGCACTGAGAGTTCTGTGTACGATTATACAAGCGTAAACTATTTTCGAATGGTAAGATAGTGTTGCCAGATATGCAAAAAAATTATCATATGTAGGTGCAAAACATATTCTCCAGCCACAGCCATACAAATCGACTACAATGGATGGTTTCACTTTGCTAAATGTATTTAAGCTTTTGTAATGTGCATACCTTTAAAACCTGCAGTTATAGTTTCGGTGCAATTGTTATTTTATTATTATTGACGATATGATAAATGTATATAATAGTGAGTATGTTTTACGCAACAATTTTTCAAATTTTATCACTCTTCCATTACGGTTGTTGAATATTTGAATTATTTTGATCCCAAAACCAGCCAAAATTTATTTGAGACCCATTTTATTTTTGTTTAATAAAACTGTAATGAAGAGAAAATGATAAATACAAAATCTGTAAAATAAAAGCCACAACTCCGAAAGGCATCGTGAAAACATTATTTACGTTGGGTGACCAGCGTACGTAGCTCAGTGGAAAACACCATTTCCATGTACGAGTACAAACGAAGTGAAAACACTGAGTTTGGGGGTTCGAATCCGATGATGTTGGTAATAATAAATTATAAAGGCGTTAGAGCAATGGACCGCATTAATTGACCTGAGCGCTGTGCCAGTTTCTAACTCTCCTCTCTCTCTCTCATTATACGTTGGGTGATTGACATTATAGTAAAATCGATTCGAACCCGGTGAGGGTAAAAAAAAATGTATAAACTCGTTTCTGTACATATAATGAACATAATGCAACTGAGCTGAGAAGTTAGATAGAAAAGTAAATTTGCCACGTAGGAATAAAATAGGAAATTAAACAATTTCTGCTTAATTAACATAAAAAAAAGGACAATGAAAACTAAATACGAAAGCACTCAAACTTAATGGAAGTATAAGTGAAGGTAAAATATTTAGATTCTCCAACTTTTTCTCCTTAATTCTCTTTAAGAAGCTTTTTTCTCGATAGACGGACAAGACTATTCAACTAATTACTAGAGAAACATTACTGGTGTCGCTGTAGACACCTTCAAGAGGAAATTGGACACCTGGCTCAGGACATAACCAGTTAAGCCGGGTGTATATATATATATATATATCGAGAAAGCCAATCTTTGATCCAACAAACCAACTATATATAGAATTATAGGGCACAAAGGTGACCTTAATTACATGATTTTATATATAATAATAATAATAATAATAATAATAATGATGAATTTAAGTACGTAAGTAATAAACAACGCAGTAACCTTTTCAAAATACAGGGTGTCCATAAAGTCACGCAAGTGAATATGCATGTACACTTCACCACATTCACTCGCGTGACTTTATGAATACCTTGTATTAACCTGAACATCCACTTCAAGAAGAAGAAGAAGAAGAAGAAGAAGAAGCAAAATGACTATTATGCAATAAAAAGATTAATATCTACTACAGTTAATTTTAAAACATTTCCTCCGAGAGATCGTTATAAGCGTATAGAATTTGATTTTCTTATCCGTTGTTAACATTTGTTAAAGAATTTTTCTCTGTCCATCTGCTGTGTGTCTGAAGTGGGCAGATTAAAAGGGTTTAGGCATGTAACTACTCTAATCTCTAATAAACACTATTCAGAAAAACATAAATACACCTTTGTAAGGGCATACGAGTGGATTGTAAGGGTTTCCTATAATACAAATGTAGAAAGAAGGTATCTGACATTATAGTTAATGGTTTTTCCATGATACAAAAGTTACAGAGTGTGTATGTATATATATATATATATATATATATATATATATATATATATATATATATATATATATATGTGTGTGTGTTGTGTGTCTGTGTGTGTGTGTGTGTAGTATGCTACGTATTTCTATATATTTATTATAATAAAGGAAAAATGTTTTAGTAATTGACAGATGTATCATTAATATCGTACAATTATTCGTGAATGAAAACTATAAATAAGAAATAATATGACATCCATATATACTTGTAGTCTTGTATTAATATTAAGGTGCAGAGAAGAACGGTGGTTGGTATTCCCAAAGAAACAACGCATAATAGGGCTGGCCAAAATTTTTGACTCGGTGTTAATATTGCCTGGGGACTCGTAAAAAGAATAATATTAATGAAAGAAGCCGCGATGACACCCCAATCGGACTCCCTATTGTTAACAAACAAAGAAAACACGTCCTCGCCAGAATAACTAAGACTAAACCATGATCAAAGAAGAAAATAGATTTTCAAGATGGCGCTCATGTCATATCTCTCCGTTGACACTTCCAGTAAGTTATTTATATCAATGCGGGTTTTTTTTTGTTATTTTTTTTTTTGTTATCCCATTACTGATGTTAGTCAAAGGGTTGTATTCAGTTCTATTTTATATCGCTTGTTTGTGCCGTGCACCCCTCGGTGAAGAATATAAATATGGTTTACAAGTATATATATATATATACTTAAGTCGATATAATATCCATTTCGTTCCGATTTATGTAACGTTAACAATACACAATATATAATTTACAGTACAGCGCAAAAGAGATTTGATTTTTACGTGTAAATTATTTGTAAAATGAATTCATTTCGATTTACCACGAGTTTCGTTACTAATAATCTTCAGTCTTGACTATTATGCCTTTAATATTATAGCAAGAAAAGTTGAAAGCTTTATTCTACATTATAATAATGAGTATATTTTAAAAACTTTTAGATACAAAACTTGACTTTTCCACGTAACAAAATACGCTTTAGAGAAACGTCACCATTTACTCGAAAGAAGAAGATAGAGCCACGAAAGCAGAAATAATTTGAAAACAAATAACAGAGAGTTGAATGTGTACAGTTGGCTATGTATAGCAAAGGTATGAAAGAGCTGAAAGCTGGAAAGAAATTACAGTGAAATGCAATATTCATCCAATAGATGGATTCTATACAATTGCTCTTTATATTTATTTAATTATTAATTAATTAATTAATTAATTAATTAATTAATATATATAATAATATAATTAAATGAGTCTTATGTTAAGGAAATGATATAATAAAAAAATCTTAAAAAATAATATTTGTATCTTTGTATTTAAAATTTTAATTAATAAATAAAATAAAAATATATACTTCTCTTTCCTATTTTATTTCTCCTCTCTCTCTCTCTCTCTCTCTCTCTCTCTCTATCTCTCTCTCTCTCTCTCTCTCTCTCTCGTGCCACTTTTATCATTCGTGAACCCTTATTTTCTTTATTATTCTTCCTTATTGAAGACACCGTTGTAAAAGCTTAATTTTCCTTTATTATCTCTCTCCTCCCTCTTACTCTCACTCTCCCTCTCTCTCTTTCTCTTTCTCCCTCTTTCTCTCTCTCTCTCCGCTCTCTTTATTCCCTCTCCTTTCTCCCCTCTTTCTTCTCGCTCCCTCATTATTTTTATTCCTGAGACTCAAGGCGACTCTCCACGCCAAATAACTTCATTTTAATTGCTGACTTTACAACAGGGGATTCACATACAAAGCCCCATTTATATACATATGCGTGTATATATATATGTGTATATATATATATATATATATATATATATATATATATGCGTGTGTGTGTATATATATATATATAATATAATATATATATAAAACAGTCAAAATACATTCGCAAGCTGTGCATTGATGTCATCCGGAAATTGAGGGAAGGATAAAATTTTGGACAATTGCGACTAGGAGATAGTTGAAATTTTTTTTGGGGGGCGGGGAACTATTATTATTATAAATTTTAACTGGTATAGAGTTACATGGAAGGTTAATGATTGTGGGAAGCTGTTATTGATAACTGAATTTAATGAATGTTGAGAGAGTGTTGCCTTTATCGTTAAATTCTCTACAAAAAGAAAAAAAAAAAAGAAAAAAAAAAGAATTAATTAAAAATTTGAATTTAGGGTGTTTTATTCAAGAATATTTCGGCCACAAATTTTGCCTCGTGAATTTGAGCTTCTCATCCAGCGAGCATTGGAAGAGATTGGCTCAATCAAGGAAAGGAGGCGAGCTCGTTTAATGAAACCAATTAGGCAACTCTCTGTCTCTCTCTCTCTCTCTCCCTCTCTCTCTCTCTCTCTCTGTCTCTCTCTGTCTCTCTCTCTCTCTCTCTCTGTCTCTCTCTGTCTCTCTCCTTTCTTAAACATTTATAGAATGCGACTTAATATTTGATTTTCTTGTCATATTTTACAATTATATTATCTTTATCTCCTAAATTTCCTCTATATATTTACATCCAATCGATATTTCCTTAAAATTCATCCTCCATTTGAACAAAAAGAATGCCATTTTTCACATTTTTAGTAACATTTAACCGTAAAACTTACCCTTACAATTAAGATTACACATTTTTGTACATTTTTTGTACGTTTTTGTACGACATTTACGAAAGAGAAATTCTGAACCAAATATTTCATTCTTTAATACTTATTTATTGAACGATTTTCTCCAACGTAAATGCTTTTTTATTAATTATGTATACATTATACAGTAGTTGAAACCGCTTATATGCATACTTTGGTTTCTGGAATGGCCTCAGCATCACACGCATTCTCTCTCTCTCTCTCTCTCTCTCTCTCTCTAATATATATATTATAGAATTTACGCTTTGCCATATATACAAATACTAGTTTAACTACATAGTTATTTTATTCAATAAATGCATTAAATTCAAACTATGATATTTTGTGTATAAGAAATAACTTCGATGTGAGAAATAATTTTATTTGCAATCAAAAATGAAATTAAGAAGTCTCCTAAATTACGTACGAGCGAATTATTCTGTACTTTACACAGTCGTGTACGCAAGCCTGGTCCGGGCCAGTGGCGTAGTGATGTGGGAACGCATGAGAACGGCGTTCCCTTACTTTTTTTGGTAGACGGAACGGCGTTCCCTCACTATTTCAAGTAAATCCGAACTTACAAATCTCTAACGTCATGAAATTTTAATTCCCACCCCTAGAAGAAATATGAGAAAGAATCATTAACTGCTTCATTTCTTTTAGCTTCGACTGAGGCAATGCTAGCCTATAAAGATCTGGTGAAACAGTCACCACGGCGTACCAGTTGTTAACTTTTTTTTAGTTAATCATTCCAGTTGTTAGCTATTTTTATTGATCGTACTGGATGTCGTATATCTAATGACACTGGAAATACTGCATCTTCAACCTTGGAATATATCCTAATATCCAGTGCATATGACCTCAAAATATCCCTGAAATTAGTCAGATTTCAAAAGATTTCCCGGGGGGCTTACAGTGCCCCCGGACCCCCAGCTGTATGGGCTCGCAGCGCTCGCCATTGTCCCCCCCGCATCTGAATAACACTTTCAAAATGCGTTCCCCCACTTCTTTATTTAGCACTACACCACTGCTGGTCCCTGACAGACTTGTATTAGAACGTGACCAAAGGAACCATGAAGACTTCTCTGAACGTCTGTATGTACTTCAGTCTATTCCGAATGATGCTAGTAATAAATACAGAAGTTGGAGCAATGGTTCGCATTAGTTGGCCTCAGCCTGTACCAGTTTCTGTCCCTCCTCAATTTGTTAAAATTGAACTAAGTAAATAAAATTACATTAAAATAAATCTGGTTTAAGTTGAACACACACACACACACACACACACACACACACACACACACACACACACTAATTACTTCCCCTCAGAAGTCATGAGTTTAAAGGTGGTCAGGTCAGCATTTAAAAAATAGAAAACAAACTGGGAAAAAATGGAGAAAACGTGAAATTTAATTCTCTTCATTTTCATAACAAAATGGATGACCAAAAGGAAGTTTTATTATTTTTTTATTATAATTATATTTAATTTGAACTAACATTCATTATCATCTCTCTCTCTCTCTCTCTCTCTCTCTCTCTCTCTCTCTCTCTCTCTCTCTCTCTCTCTCTCTCAATTAGTCCAATTCTTTCCCATGAAGATTTTTATAATTGGCATTTGGTCCTCTCTTTTCTCCTCTCCTTTCTACCCTCTCTCTTTCCCCAATTTTTCCTCTTGAGCTTTCCGTAACTTAGACCCAATTTAGACCGATCGGGATCCGTTTTCCGTGATTTCCCCTCTGATTCGGATTTGATCCGATCCGATCCGATTTGAAAGGCGGCAAAAAGACGAAAGGGCGAAACAATGAAACGATGTGACTCAACTCACGCATTCGATAACAAGAACAAAATTCCTCTTCCCCTCACGTAAGACTTTGGGGGCATCATATTATCCTTTCATATTTATTTTTCTGTAAAGTCGTTTTATATATATATATATACAGGGTGTCCGATAAGTCCGGTGCCATCGGAAAATTTATTTGAAGTTAAATTTGCAAAAGTAATAATAATACATTAGAACAACTAAAACAAATGTAAAATTGATGTCTTGTTTTGGGACCTATTTTTTTTGCAGGTAGAATAACACGCAAGGGTTAATATGAAAGCGAGTTACACTCGTGAGGAAAAAAGGCCTCCGCCTTTTCCTTACATTTGTTTTAGTTTTAATTTTGTAAATTTAATTTAAAGTAAATTTTCCTATGAGATCTGACTTATGGGACACCCATATATATATATATATATATATATATATATATATATATATATATATATATATATATATATATATATATATATATATATAGGCTATAAATCACTACACGAAACTCGTGTAAAATTGTAAGGAAGGTAGGGTAAGTTGTATATATATATATTGAACTAAACATTATTTGTACAAATCAGGTTTAAAATCTTGAAATAATTTCCTAAGCCATTTGACAGCTAGATTACTTTTATTTTTATGATCGCTGATATACGATATAAGTGTTAAACCACCTGCTTTCTCCATGCACACGCCCTTCCTTCGCTATGACGTAAAGTTATTGTCTTTTCATTGCTTTTATTCAGTTCACCCTGTTGTTACGGTGCCTTAAAAAAAAAAAGAGCATATAATAAAGTGTCCACCGCTCGGGGACCAATCAGATATCTCGTTTCATCGATTCTAATCTAAATTGCGGTCTGATTGGCTTACGAAATAAACAATTCAATTACATTGTCGGCCCTGCTCTTATTACCATGCATTTCGCAGTATCATTCCCATATTCTTAACAATGTCCGAACGTTCGAGTAGAGCCATATATTTAAAAAATGGCGCCCCTGTTTTATGTATATATATATATATATTATGTTTACAGAGGGTATATAAATAAGTTTTATGTCCATTAGTCCTGGTCGGTACTTCGTTTCATTTACGGAGAATTGTTTGCGATAATGAGAATCTATTGTTGTTTGAAAAAGGAAAAGCAAAATAGTTTGACATTGATTAATTTTTATGAGTTTCATTCGATAGCAGTTCATTTCTTATACAACCGCCCCGCAATTCTTTGCCCTCAAAACGCTTCATATACCTTTATTGATCGTGAATACTATATATATATATATATATATATATATATATATAAAATATAATGTAATCATAGTCTTTGATACGATAATTATATTTAAATTATTAAATTATAAGAGAGTAAATTATTTGATCGATTCTATTAACGAGAATCGACGTAAAAAAGGGTTCCATCCACCCTCTTTGATTTACTAATTCAGTTATAAAAGGAGCGATTAAACATACTTTTCAGGAAATTAAAAATGCATTCAAAAAAGTATTTTAAGAAATGAGAATGTGGAAGAATGCTATAGAATGAAAAGGGACTGAGAGAAATAGCGGAAAATCAAAGGTGGTAAGTGATAATATAATTAGGGGACTATTGAAGAGTGTTTATCACTCGTAAGAAACGCTATCACTGTACAGATTTTTACGTTCTTTAAAGAGTGTGTGTGTGTGTGTGTGTGTGTGTGTGTGTGTGTGTGTGTGTGTGTGTGTGTGTGTGTGTGTGTAACAAGTACGATGATATTTTAGGATTCTCACGAAGTATGCTTCACTGAATGACAGTTTGAATACGACACTCAAAGAAGACGAAAAAGCTACAAATTGCGAAGGGAAGGAAAGATAAATATTAATAATGTTTACTATAACGAAAGTAGAAGGTCTAAAATGATATCAATTTAAATAAAGCTTTCTACCTGAAAGGAATTACGAGGAAGCGAACTCAAACTTATCATGTTAAACATAAACGTGTTGGTGCTACTGTAGTATGCGGTCTACCTACGAATGGTTAGGTTTAATCATGATATTTTCGTTAAAACTAACGAAAATATCATGACTAAACCTAACCAATCGTCAAGGGCGATTGACAATGGGATGTAAACAAACAATTAGTAAACAAGATAAGAAGCTATAATTAAAAGGTAGACCGCCGAATCGTAGGTAGACCGCATACTACAGTAGCACCAACGTGTTGATGGAAAGCAAATAGAATTATACGCATTGTAAACGTCCTACATAAAAGAATAAACTAAAGAATATGAAGATGTGGTATAGGAAAAACCTTTTGCAGAAATGATGATATCGGATAAAAAGAATAATTAGCCCTTTAACATCGGAATTGTTTGTAGGGTTGTTATGAATGCGTGTATTTGAAAGGTTACCAATATGTAACGGTCGTCCTTTTAGGGTTAGGTAAAACTTTTTTAGCAGAAAGAAAAAAATGAAAATTTAAACGTGTGTAAAGAAAATCATTATTAATGAGTAATTTTATTTTATACAAAATATTTTGGATGACAAAATAGAGGTTATTTGAAAATGAGAAAGGGAAAGGTCTTGTCTTTTGAAAGTAATCGATAAGATATATATATATATATATATAGTTAGAGTTACCGCTTTTTCTAACTAGTTTGAGAAATCGTTCTGTATATATATATACACACACCCCTGTTGGTGTCTCGAGAAGAAACTGGAGAGTTAAGGGGCACCCCGCACGTACTTTTAGATTTGAACCTGCTGTTATATAGGTGTAACATGTAATTTTTGTTGTTAAGTGTAAAACCGGAATACAGAACCTGCTACCGTATTTCTAATCATATAAACTGCTTTCCTTTAAGCTTCCTCGTATGGAGTGAAATTAATAATTAGGTTAAGTCCCATATACTTTAGGATTTAAACTGATAAATGTATTTATATTGATATGAGAGTCGTGTATGAGTTTCCACAGTCCCAGGTTTACTGTAGGGCTTGAGGCATGATCGATATTAAAGTATTGGAAATTGGAGTAATTAGCAAATCAAATAGATTAAAGTATAATAACTAGGCTTAAAGCTCAAAGCAAACATGCAACAGTGAAACAAATAGTGAAACACATTAATTACGCTTTTAATCCGTGATACAAATATATTTGCTTTTTTTGTGATAAAAAATTATGGATCACCTGAAGATCAGGGCCCCCAGCCTTCTTTAGTTAGCCTTGTAAGGCTAACTAACGAAAATATCACGACTTAACCTAACCAATCGTCAAGGGCGTACAGTTGACCTAACGATTGGTTAGGTTAAGTCGTGATATTTTCGTTAGTTAGCCTTATAACTAAAGAAGGCTGGGGGCCCTGATCTTCGGGTGATCTAAAAATTATTATTATATATAAAACTTTATTTCATGATACGTGATATTAATAGTTACGTATTAAATTAAATACAGAAATTAAATGAGAAAAAAATACATTTATAATTACCAACTTCGAATACAATAAATACTTTGAACATATTTTAATTTTCCGTTTATAAAATATAAAAGGATTAGGGAAGCGATACGCGAATCAAAATAAGGGAGGCAAAGATAAGACCGGGAGCGAGCAAGAACGCTATACGCCAGTCTCCTTTGGGTGAATTTATGTTAACACACATTAAGAAAGAACGGAAAATACTAGAAAAACGGGACTAGTATGTTTCATGGACTGCTCTCGATTTTCCTACGAAATTGCAAACAAGGGCAGTCGATGACCCTGATTTTGTTTCTGCAATCGGTTTTCTTGAGAAATGATAAAGAAAAATGTTATTGGATATTGAATAAAATTTATTTACTGAAACGACGCAATACACTCCAACATCTTTTTAATAAGTCCGAGCTGGTGTGGCGCTTACGCCATACAAATTCACAAAAAATGACAAGAATTAGTGCGATATCTTGCAAAAAACAATAGTATAAGAAACTCGGTTAGGTTAGGTCAGGTCAGGTTAGGTTAGGTCAGGTCAGGTTAGGTTAGGTCAGGTCAGGTTAGGTTAGGTTTCTCAAGAAAACCGATTGCAGAAACAAAATCAGGGTCATCGACTGCCCTTGTTTGCAATTTCGTAGGAAAATCGAGAGCAGTCCATGAAACATACTAAGTCCGAAAAACTATCTGGATTTAGTATTTATACATATCAGGAACTCGCTTAGTGACACCGCTATAATTCCTACAACAAATCAGAATAGTGAAATAACAACAACAACAACAGCAACAACCAATATAATGACTACATCAAGCGAAAACAAAAAAACAAAAAATTTCACTTAAACTCGAAGTCCACAAATTGGGAAGCCAAAAATAAACATGCATGGCAACAAAAGCCTGGGAAACCATATTTAAGGGTAAAAAACCCGAAGAGATTTTACTACTCTCCCTAGAAGAAAAGACAGTACAAAATGTTTTTAAAAATGTTCTGGTAAACAAACAACGAAAAACAGATGCCATTTCGAGAGAGAGAGAAAAGGGTGACTGTGCTGAAATACAAAGAATTGCGAAATTAAATAATTGCAAAGGAAACAATATCACAAAATTGCTCACTCGAACCTAGACAGTTTTGACCAGGACGCACAATTTGTAAGCTAATGGACAATTATAAGGAAATAGACGCAATATGGATAAATAAAATAATATTTAAGAAGAAGCTGTTCAAAGGGCAGAAGCAGGGCTGAACAAAGGGAACGCTATACACCGATATAGACTGCAGTAATTGTCATTCATCCGTACTTGTTATATTGAGATCTTTGCACAAAGGAGAAATGACGAGAACGAACATTGTTGCTATATAAAGAAGAGACAAATCAAAAACAACGAACTGCAGACCAATGTTATTCACACTGCATGCACTTCACCAAAACATTCGAGAGAATAAATACTCAGAGAAAAAATCTAAAATTTTTGGAGAATCAAGAAATCAAAAGAATCAACGTGGATTCAAGATTAGGATGATCGTGTCTATCACACTATATAATAAAGCATTCTAACAATACAACTGATACTCACGAAAACAATGTCAGTAATGATGTATTATACTCAAACTTTGACCAGACACGTGACAACTGTGGCCATGAAGTATAGAGCACATACTCTGAAAGACATAGGTATACTCGTAGCAAACAAAATGGAAATAGATATATAATTTCGTTAAAAAGCATGTAAATAAGGTAATTGAAGATACGTAGCTGATTGCCACAAGGAACAGTATTTACCCCCCACTATTATTATAATTACAACAACCAACATAAATAACGAGTAAAGAACCAGTAATGTTGCCGATATGACAAGCAGCAGACGGACGCTAAAAACGATACAAGTTATTGGAAAAGATTATGTAATTTAAATATTTACTCTCTTGAATAAAAAGATAGATACGCCACGTGCAGAAGAAGATACAAAATAATCATTAAAAAAAAAAACTGGTTTCTAATCTCAAAATAAATCCTATAGACATCCCACAACAATAGAAAACAGGAAAGGCTATTAGAATACTCAATAAGATTGAAGTCTTTTGGGAAGGAACATCGTCAACAACGAAGGAGAGTATATAGTTTTGTAAATAGAAGGCCAAAAGCCTTTAATAATTAATTACCAAATGAATGAAAATGAAAATGAAAATGAAAAGGTTTATTGGCAGACTATAGTCCATATGACAAATATTATTAATACAATGACAGTTCATACACTAAGGATAGAAATATATACAATTGATTAGAAATAATACTGCACTGTCGAAGTTAAGTGGAGCTACAGACAGACGTTTTCGTACCAAGAAGTCCATAGCTTAGAGGATAAATGGCAGGACTCAAGGATAGCTTGGAATATTACTGGTGTCAATGTGAACACCTTCAAGAGGAAACTAGACAACTGACTTGAGACATTACCAGACAAGCCGGGTGTTCTTGGCTTGTGAAATGGAAAGCTCAAGAAAGAAACTGTTTCTTCTATGTGCCAAGTTAATTTTAGAGGCAGGACCACAAGCTTCACCTTTGTGCAGTGAGGAATCAATGCACACAACGTCTTAAAAGGCCCAAATGTTCAGAGGTTCAAAGAAGGCATATATATATATATATATATCAGGAGCGTATATTCAGGGTGTGCTAGGTGTGCGCCGCACACCCAATAGATTTTCTGTAAATTAATACTTAATTAACCTTTTGTCTCCCTCTCTCAACTTTAGTCGAGACGAAAAAGATGCCCTAGCCCTTAATTCCGCGCTCAACTGTTACACTAGTCGAGATGAGAAGTGAGCTACTTCAATTCAGTTGTTCGGATTGTCTTCACAACCACTCGGTAAAATTTTGATACTGAGCGATAGAAGCGTCCCTAGAGCTTGTTTGAGGTGCGAAATTTCAGTGTTCTTCTCCTTTACTATGGGAATATAAATTTACGTTTACCCCATACCAAATCAAATGGAAAAGGGTGAGAGCGAGGGATCAGGGTGGAGAGTGTGCGGTCTGTGGACAGAACACCCTTAAATTCTCCAAGTTTAGTGTAATATTGAGAAGGTGGATTGCGTATGTTTACCATATTACTATTAAGATTTATTAATAACTAAGTTAACATGAATTTCAGTTATTAATTTTACTCCACATAATATTCCGCACACCCAGTTCACACAGTCACCACCACGCCACTGATATATATATATATATATATATATATATATATATTATATATATATATATATATATATATATATATATCATCGATGCATTCATAGTTTAAGGGAAGTATGAAGAGTTAAACATCTTTTTACATAGAGCACCATCCCGCCCATACATATATACTGTATTATTCCGCTGAAAAGTCCTGCCCGTCTTCCATGTGAATGAAAGACAGACGCAGCAATTTCATAGATTTAAGATCCTCAACTTCCCCAGTTACCATGGAAACGAATACAATTTAAAGAAAGTAACTTATTTAAAACTCAATTTAAAAAACAATAACTATGAAAGCCTACGATTATTTATTAAAATACGCTTCCAGATAATTGGTTTAATTTAAAATGCGTATATTGGTTTCCATAGTAACTTGGACCAGGGTGTAGTCGAGGGGTAATGCGGTATAACGGCGTTATACTTCCTAAAATTTCAGTGAAGTAGCGTTATACTACCTACTGGCGAACAAAACCCTGAGAATTTACAAAATCTCCTAACAGCAGTCAACACTATTCCGTGTAGTACTTCACTATGTGAAAGAGATTTTAGTTAGATGAATTTAATTAGCACAGATTTGCGCTCAAACTTAACTGTGAAGAACCTATCAAATCTCATGTTTCTGAGCATCAACGGACCACCACTTCATCAGTTTCAGGCGAAAACCTACGTGACTTCATGACTAAAAAGACACCGATCTGCGGATAATATGCGTTCCAGACAAGTTTCAAAGAAGAAAACAAACATTCGTTCTGTATGGAGCCTATTGTAGACTATATGTAACTGTAGTATCTACTATATCACTATGAAACTGCATTATACCGTATACATATGACTGATACGAGTATCTATATGTGTGTGTTTTATTCAAATTAAAAGTAACTAGAGCATGTACTGTATTTGTAGTTTTATTTATTAAATATATATTTTTTATTTTTGAATTAACTTTTACTATTTTTATACAGTAATTGTTCTATATGAAACGCTCTATTAAAGTTTTGCCTGTAGCGTTACCCTTCCTAAAATTTTAGGACTACACCACTGACTTGGACGTTGGCGAACGTAAAGCTATGAAATTATTGCTTGTCTCTCATTCGCGATGGAGGACAGGACTTTTTCAATTGAGTATATATATATATATATAACTTTCGTTTCGCTTCTGCCCGAATTGTTCATTCCAACGAAGCTCAAACTATATGGTTTCATATATAATTCCAGAATCCAGAGTTAGGGAATTAGTTAATTCCAAATCCATTTGGAACTGGAACTGGAATTAGGATTAAAATATTTTGGTCAAAAAGAATTTAAAACAAAGTTGTTTTTCTTTCATCAAAATTAAAATTATAAAATTAATATTAAAAATATTTTTCGAAATTTTCTTGAAAATTGTTAACAAAGGCGGTGATTATAACTAAGCAAAGGTTCAAATTGCTCTTGCTCAGTGTAGCTGAAGAATTGAGAGAGAGAGAGAGAGAGAGAGAGAGAGAGAGAGAGAGAGAGAGAGAGAGAGAGATATTTTCATTCGAGTTGTTTTATTATTAATATACACGTTCCCGTAAATGTTTCTAAATATTTGAACTGAAAATAAATTAATGATCTCTCTTCTGGCCTTTCTTCATCTCTTCCTCAGAATGGAAACTAAAAGACAAATTTGCGTTTACCAAATTCCTTTAGAATGGAAACAAATTTTAAAATGTCCATAACGGACAAATTCAGAAATGGAATTACGAATTAATATACGCAAGAATATTAAAACCAGGATTAAAAATGTGTTTAAGTAAAATTTAACATTATATATATATATATATATATATATATATATATATATATATATATATATATATATATATATATATATATATATATATATCTCACTTGTGCATAATTTGTGTAGGAGATTCCAAACAAGTATTCGATAAAGATGAGGTCAGATATTTATTGAAAATATATTTTAAGTATAAAGAAAGACACCTTTTGACCCCCTTCATCATCTTCGAAGTAACACCCATCAGGACGTTTTTCATATCGCCTTCCAAACAGAAAGAGAGACTTTTTGCTTAAGACTTCCCGCCGTTCGCCAATATGTAAAACAAACATGGCGGACGAATGCGCGTACAGGAACTACTTCCTGCTGCGCATGCGGAATCCCTCCGCGTGTGATTGATCGACGAGAGACAGGATCAAGGAACACACACAATCCAAAGGTCACACTGATGCCGCTTGAATATTTATGGAAAAAGACAATTCTTTATCGGGAAAGGAGAATTCAAGCAATGAAAAATTGATAGAATAAATATATACATTTTATGTGCATATTTAAAAGAAAAATACAAAAATATTTCATTTTACATTTAGTTCTTTCGCTGGAAAAGGTTCTTGTTGTTGTTGTTGTTTTTTGTTATGAATACTTTTGGATATGTTTCATATGAAGAGTTTTTAGGGTGTTCCATTAGTCAAGTGAAAAGCTTTAAAAAAAAGGGGGG
The DNA here is from genome assembly GCA_023014485.1 of Bathynomus jamesi. NCBI lineage: Eukaryota > Metazoa > Arthropoda > Malacostraca > Isopoda > Cirolanidae > Bathynomus > Bathynomus jamesi. The sequence continues at coordinate 38,064 of JAJOZX010001396.1, read as the reverse complement.
GAAAAAAAAAAAGGGATTTAAAAAGTGTTTAAAAATGTTTAAAGGAATATACAGGGTGAACCAAAAAGGTGTTCCCAAAACGAGTCATGTAACAAGTATTTTCTTGGCACACTTTTTTTTATCACTCTGTATTATTAATTAAAATTATCACATATTTTATATACAGCATATATATATATATATATATATATATATATATATATATATATATATACACTTATAAGTGAAAACTAAGATTTACACTATGAAAAGGTTTTGCTAGTACACACACACACACACACACAATATATATATATATATATATATATATATATATATATATATATATATATATATATATCGTATATAATGATAGTGAGATGAGATAGCACCATATAAAAAAATCTTAACTATAAGTAGAACTGAGTGTATAAGTTAGGTCACATTTATTAAAAAACAAATTACTTAGAATTTATATTTATCTGAAAGAGAGCTACATTTCATTATACAAAAATAAAAAAGTTCCCCCCTTAACGCGTTGATTATTCCCATTTTAAATCTATTAGCATGGATGACACATTATAAAGTCAAAAAGAGTAGCGTTGAAACGATCCATTGTTCACAGCAATATAAATGAAAGTCAATTAAACGTGTTTCGTCGTCCTTAGATGAATTTCGCCTTTGAATAAAATTAGTAAAGCGGACATGCGAAAAATGTCTTCTTTTGGGGTTAAAATGCCCTTGAAAAGGACTCCTCCAATGCTTGTCATTACGAACGGTTAAAAAGGTATATTTAACAGTACGTAAAACAATATGAAGTCGTCCATTTATTTCCATTATTTTATATAATTACATCTTCTTATACCAAAATTTAAAGCGTGGTTGTATATACACACACGATATCGTTTACATACTTTATATTAATGGTTTATAATATTAATAGAAATTGAATGTAATCTTTCGCGAATTTTTTTATTTTTCTATTTTTTTTGAGAAAATGGATATTTTTGGTATGTTTATTATTATTATTTTCTCTCTCTCTCTCTCTCTCTCCTCTCTCATACTGCATGAAACGTCTAGACATCTGTCATAAATATTTGTTTTCTAATTATATATATATATATATATACAGAGAGAAGAGAGAGAGAGAGAGAGAGAGAGAGAGAGAGAGAGAGAGGGAAATATGATCAGGTATAGTCATAACACTTCTTTCAAATATTGTATTTTCTCGTAACTATTATGCCTACACGTGAATTCCCAAATTAAGACCTTATTCACGATGACGTAACATTCTATTAAAGCTCTAATTAATTTATTCTAATCAAAACTTTTTTTCTGGAAGAGTTTGTTCTTTCGTAAAAGGTTTTTACTGATTTGAAAATACTGTACTAAGTTCTGAGATAAAATACATTTAGTTTATAAACAAGCATTCACTGCGAAGTTAATCTAAACACTTTCCCTAAAATTAATTTATTCTATACAACTACGAATGACTAATTTCTAGATTTTTCTCTATTTATTTTGCTGGAGACGGGAATGGATGTCTCCTTTACCATGTTTTACGCTTCCCATGTACTGGTATGTACATTTTTTACAGCCGGGTCAATGCTTTAACTATTTAGATTTGTCCTCACCAAAAATTTGGGTAGTCGATATACTGTACATATGACAGAGAAAACCTAACTTTTTATAAATGTAAATATTACAACAAAATCAATTTGATGAAGTTTCAGAATGTTGGGGCAAATCTAAATAGTTAAAAGCTATTAGTAATAGTTAAGAGCTATTAGTAGACATTTTACTAATAGCATTTTACTAATAGTTAAAAGCTATTAGTAAAATGTCTACTCCAATGTCTAGCAAAATAATTAGTGAAAAATCAAGAAATTAATCATTTAAAAGCACTAGAAAGCTAAGACAAGTTCTCGTTTTGCGATGTTTAGATTTCCTTCAGAGTATACGGAGGGTTGACAAAAGTAAATAAACACCATGATGATTGTCCTCAAGAATAAATGGAAAAGCTCATCAATGGAATGCCAGAACGTGTGTCACCTTTACATAATGGAAAGGAGGGAAACCAATACCATTCTAAATATATTGATTCAACAAATTTGTTAGTATTTATTAACTTTTATTATCAAATCAAATTTATGAAAAAAAAAAAAAAAAAAAAAAAAAAAACCCGAAAGTGTCTATTTAATTTTGTCAACCCTCTCAAAATTTCAACGTGGTTAGAAGTGGTGAATAACATAGGAATAAAATGGAAAAGTATATTTTCAAGTCTCGGCAATGCCATTACACGATGTTCCAAGACTGATATACTCTAATCTTGTGTTTCATTATTTGAGTGAGATATTAGAACTGTGTATCAGAGTATGCATGAATGAAAAATGCATTCATTATCTAATAACCCATTTCCACCTTTTTCATGGGCTATGTCGTGACCACAACACCGTTTCCCGTTAGCTCAGTGGGGCTGAATGACATTTTGATCTGTGCAGTAGTTGTATGGGTGACCATCTGCGTTTAAATGATGTATGGCGATCGTAGATAATTCTGTTCCCACATAAAACTGTAGATTCCCTCCATCGCATAACCTCCGCCATTAGGAAGGAGGTTAAAACAATCTCACAAAGTGATTATTAGTCCCATTCTCCATTAACAATGAACCAGTCACTCAACTTCCCCTGAATTCTAGCTTACACAGAGCACTGTACTACCTACATAAAAACTTATCAATACATTTAACAATTTATCACTGATACCATCAAGCACTTGCCACAATCAAGCACTCGATACAAGCATTTGCCACAAGGCAGAGCTCTTCACTTTATCATACGCTTTCTCTACATCCTAAAATGTTATACATACATACATACATACATACATACATACACGGTAGACCTCTTTCTTATTTCGTTTCATACTCAGGTGTCCCACCGCAAGCTCTTCTTAATCAACGCATCCTTTATAGTACCGTTCATTAATTATTGTTATTTTGAACAACAGATAGATGGTATTATCGCTCCATAAGGTAGTTCAGTACCAGTAACGATAGAATTCACAACATACTCAAAACATTCAA
>JAJOZX010001396.1:0-30000 GCA_023014485.1 Bathynomus jamesi | reverse complement strand
GTTCCGAGGAGGAAGAGGTTGTGTGAATCAAGTGTTCGCAGTGAGACAAGTGATTGAAAAAGCACGTGAAAGAGATTACAAGATATACATGGCTTTTATGGATCTTGAGAAAACGTATAATAAAGTAAATATATAGAGAAGCATTGTGGCAAGTGGTGGATTGGTGCTAGATTCATGAATGAAGTGAAGCGTTTCTATGATGGAAGTAGTGTATGTATGAGAGCAAATAAAGAACTGCAATTCTAAAGTACTTTTCAGATTTTTGCTTTTATATTTCTATTCAAAGAATGTATCAAAACGTACACGTAAATGGAAATAAAGAACTTAAATTTATGAAGTATTATTTTCATTCTTTCTTTACAGACTACTTTAGGACACGTTTAAATTATCTGCTGTTATCATTTTTTTTAATTAACCCGAAAAATTTCTTCTAAAATCTAAAGTGACGTAAGACATTTTTACTTTTTATCCCAACGCAACTTTAACTGAAGAAAAGATTCTGATCTAAACATGTCTTTATGATAATAAACATGTTTAGATTTTTGGTGGTGTATAAAAAGTAGGGTCAGAGAAATATTTAGAAGAGACTTTGTAGATGCGAAACATCATTTTTGCACTGATAAACACCGCCTATTAAACGTGTCTTCGGTGTAAGCATCGTATATTTTAAACATGTTTTTAGTTTTGACGGTGTAAAAAAATGGGATCAGAGGAATGCTTAGAAAATGTGTTTATATTTTAAACACTGTTTTTACAGTGTATAGTGAAGCGTCCATGAATTTCAGTCAGTTCTCAACTTCGAATCCAGATATCGATCCCCGTATGCTCACGTTAATTCGTCCATTTCGTTGAGATACTACGACATTCTGTTCTTCAGACTTCAAATTCCATTACTCCTCCGACAATGTAAGTGTCCTTGATTGTTATTGGAAAAAGTCTTCTAGCGAGAAAATATCACCTTCCTACGTGAATCAATGTCCTTGAATAAATATTTCAAAGAAAATCCAATTTTGCTCTCCTTCTATGATGTTGGTTTAGTTGTAACTTTGTGTGGGAGTGCACGATAATGAACCCGTTTGATCTCATCTTATCCCAATTGTTTGAGGATTGTAAGCCAGTTGTAAGTTATTGGTAATGTGTACTGAATTAATCAAAGGATTTGCTATTTCACGTTCATCTATGTTTCGGTTTTCCCCAAGGGTAGTGCATGGAGGACCTCCAGTTCCATGCCGTGTTTCTAAACTTTCTTGTGTCTTATATTTCACAATCTACCTTGATATTGTAGCTCTACACCTCCTTAAGTCATTGGTAATTTCTAATATAGGGAATCTTCCTCGTAAAGAGCAATCGTTGCTTCGTTCATAACTCGATTACTGATTGTCTTTGCATCCTCGACGTTTCACATTTCGTCACATTTCACATTTTCGTGTTATGGTATACATTTCGTCATTCAATAAAGCTGAATACTGCTGAGTAAATACTCAACATCTATGTTCAATTTCCGGATTTTAAACGTGAAGTCATAACTTAGAAAATATCATTACATTTTACATAGTTTTATATAATCCGTTGATATGACTACATGAAGTAAACACTTATCTTCTAAATATAACATAATATATAAAGGATACGTGATAGCAATTTGGTTTCAAACCCATTTCGCTTCTCATATAAAAGTTATAAAGTTTTCAGAATTTATATTACTTCCACTCTTTTCAATTCTGCCACCTTCCAACAATATCAAGTGTCCGAATTCTTACATGGGAATCGTTAATAATATAATAATAATAATAATAATAATAATAATCGGAAGGGCTGAATGTAACAAGACTTTTGCGAACGATTGTATTGAGGTAAAAGTTATAATAGAGATACAAAAAAAAAAGAAAATATAATTAAAAACCGGAAAATGCATAAGTAAAAAAAAAAGTTAAATTTTACATTATTTTACAGTTTTTAAATGATTTACATATAAAAAAATGGTAATTAAAACTGTAAATAACTGGTAAAAACATAACATGTTAACTGATAATATGATACATGAGGGGAGGAGGAACTTCTTCTGTAGCTCAGTAAGACGCCTCGTGCGTCGAACATATAATGGAACAGGGCGTCATTGGTTCAGATATCCTTGAGGTTAGAAAATTTATAACGTAGCTCTCTGACGTATGTACACACTATAACGTATCTGATATCCACCTAATAAAGCGGCGCGTGATGGATGAGTATAATTCAGAAGGTGTTAACACAATCAGGTCCCCACATAGATACTAAAATCTAATTTATTATTTTTATTGGTCACTACAGGTAACATTATAACTGGTCATTTATATGTAACACATGGGGCATATATTGAATCTAAAATGTGGTACATTCGCCTTTGTAGGATTTACACTCTATTTAATAACTTTGGCATATAATATAAAGAATGTATTGTTAGAAGTACATTTTTTTATACATTTTATGATAAATTAGGTTACATTTTGTCATAGTTATGTGCTAAAGTTAATGTTCTCAAAAGACCTTTGCAAATGCGAGGAAAGCAGCTCTGTCATTTCCTAGATGCAATATGTGCAACAGAGACAATTACTGTGTCACATACAACCTACAACCTGTATGTTTGGCTATATTGGGTAATAAAGATCGTATTCATTGTTTAAACAGGGTGTCCGAAATGTCACGAAAAATAGGATCTATTCTTTTTCATTGCAATTATATACTGTATGTATATTGGCATTGAAAAGCATAGTTTCTATGTTGCCTGACTTTGGCGCCACCCTGTATATATATATATATATATATATATATATATATTTAATCCGATGCATTCGTAGTTTAAATGGAAGTATGAAGAGTTAAACATCTTTTTACATAGAGCACCATTACCCCCATACGCCCATTTCAGGGTACGAGCAGCTCGCAGCAAGATTGCTAAGCAAATAGGGTGTCAAAGTATTGACGAGGCTTTCGTACGTGGTTCATCACCACTGAAAGCAACGATACTCTGTGTTAGTCTAGTCAAAAGAACATCCATATCAGTATTCAATTTCTTGCAATTTTCGTTAGTTTGTATTAAGATACCTCCAGTTATTATCAGGTGATTCTTCAAGAGCAAGATGCACCGTAAGTTTGTGTTTCCTTCATAAGGCAGCACAAATTGACCTGTATCAATTATAGTTACATTCATATTACCTCAGGCTTGCTCTACACAAACTGGACCAAAATCCACATGTATTAGCAATCGGAAACCGCACACACACACACACACACACACACACACACACACCATGGTTAACCTTGGTTAACCATGGTTTTGTTTCCGCCCGAATTGTTCATTCTGACGAAGGTCAAGCTTGTCACCCTACCTTAGACCTACAATTTAACGTGGAATCCGAACCACGCCCCACCAGCGGCCTAGCGTCTTAACCACTAGGCTACCCAGGGTACCCATTTATCTACCAACCAATTATTTTTATTGTGTGGAAGGATGAACAGCTGGGTTTTGCTCTGCGTCGCCTGCCGTCACCGGGTCTCGATCCCGGGGCCGATGGATTCGTAGTCAGCGACGCTAACCACTACATCACCGAAACTAATACACACACACACACACACACACACACACACACACACACACATATATTATATATATATATATATATATACATACACACAGTGTTTGAAATACTTAACCAACTTACATAGGACCTATAAGGTTAGTGAAGCACTTATCCTCGCAAATTTAAGTTATTGAAAAATATTTACTACTCGTCGAGTTTATGTTTTGATTCATATTTTTAAGATATTAATTATCATTTTTTTAGCAGTGAAGGATTTTAAAATGGTGTTTGTTCGCAGTAAGAGGAAAAAAATAAGCCTATAAAATTTTAGACTTTTCCAAACTGGTACATTACTTCATTTTCTTTGTTTGGAGTTTAATCATAATTTCTACAGGTGTTAGACACCATTTAAAAAGGTATAAATATTGAAACAGGAATGGAATGTATTATTATTATTATTATTATTATTATTATTATTAATTGATGGTTTTTTTTGTTAGCTTCCTTCACAATATCTAAGGTTTATCTGGGATTCGAACCATGGGTCGCTACATACTCTTCCATCTAACTACTCTCCAGATCCGATGTAGATTAACTTTGCTGATCAATGGAGAAGCGGTGTCACGACGTTGGCCACGACGTTGCCCTAATTTTTTTAAGCTTTTTTATTGTATTATTTATTAGTATAAACCTTTCCTGCAGTGGCAATACTCCAATATATACAATATATACATATACACTCAATACTCTGATAACGCGAGGTTACGTTCGAGAGACCTCGCGCCACTATAACGGTCCGCGTTATCAATTGTTAAATATCTTATGGGGAAAGTAGATTAGGTTCCAAAAACCCTCTAAATATATTACTTTTACGTATAATATTACAATAATATATTGTAGTATATTGACCAGTAAATATCATTTAATAATAAGCGCATAATATACCCTTTAGCTTAAAAAATACCGCGTTATTTGCCTCTTGTTCCGCGTAATCGAAAATAATTTACTATATATTTGCCGTGTTATTCGCATGCCGCATTATCAAGTGCCACGTTATCAGCGTATTCTATTATATATATTTAATTAAAGTTTTAAGCATCTTTAACGGACCTATACCCATTCGTCGACAAGGCCAAAGTATCGACACTGGAAAAATAATTCAACCTAACCTAATAATTTGTCTACAAAATGTCAAGTCAGTCAGTATATATATTATATATATATATATATATATATATATATATATATATATACTGTATATATATATATCGTATTTACTCGCGTATAATGGGCCATCGCGTTTAAGGCGCAGCCTGATTTCCGGAGACCAGATTCAGAAGAAAACGTTTGCTTGCGCGTATAATGCGCGTCCAGCTCAATCGCGGTGTTGGTGTCATTTTAGACTGCGTCTCAAAACAAACTGCGACTCGTTTGTGCTCTTCTCGTGCGCTGTTTGGTAGCCATTTCAAGAACTGCAATATCAGCAATGTCCTCAACGGTACTGAAGATGATCTACTGGGCGAGGTGGAAGAGGATGCGAGCGACCCCTGTGACACCTCTGAGGAAGCGGGTGACCCCCTTAAACACCAGTGACTCAGGCACGGATGGATGCGGAAATTGTATTGACAGTAATTAGGGCAAACCTTTCATTCAAAGAATGTCTGTTGCGCTGTGATTACCTGATTAACCTAATATTGTCAAAAGTTGTAATGTTAAGTGAGTTGTTAATAGTCGTTTTATTTCGCATACTGAAGAAGTATGGCTATAAAAGTTTAATAAGAATGCCTGTGTATTCTCACACTGTTTGTTATACATATTTATTACTGATATTTTTCGTGTTTTGCCTGCACGTAAGAGCGCCATGGCGTATAGTGAGAAAATGATAAAAGAAGTGCGCATTATACGCGAGTAAATACGGTGTGTGTGTGTATATATATATATATGTAAAGAGAGAGAGAGAGAGAGAGAGAGAGAGAGAGAGAGAGAGAGAGAGAGAGAAAATTTATAATTTTTAGATATGTGTACAAATGAAAATGTTTTCTTGGATGTTAAATACATACATTTAAAATGAGATTTCGTTTATTTCTTATTTCCTGTACATGAAGTTAACTGCACACTATCTCTTTCTTATCAAAGGTCGAGTTTTTTGGGTTGATGTTTTTTTTTTTTTTTTTTTTTTGTACTTATGACAGTTTGAAGATAATTCTTAATCGTGCTCCGAATACATACGAGAGATAATGGCGAAGAAGAAAAAGTATATTTTATTTAAACAGCCTTTTACAGGATGTTTTTTATCAAGTTTAGGTTTTATGTAAGCAACGAATTATTTTTTTTCTTGTTTTTTTTTTTAAAGATTTTATTTATTATGATGTTTAAAACGTAGTTCTGTCTCGAAACGGGTATAATTTTAATGAAAATGAAGTTGAATTTTTTTTTTTAGTTGTTTGTCGTTGTTGTTGTTTGTCGTTGTTGTTGTTTGTCGTTGTTGTTGTTGTTGTTGTTGTTGTTTGTAAAGTTTATCATAGGCATATACCGTAGACTATCGCCTAAACTTTCTATTTCAAAATGTGATGTAAAGTGCATGAGGGCCGCAAGGATATAAATGTCAGCATCAGTTTAAAGAGGAATAGAAAACTGATTTATCTACAATGTTCAACGTTTTAAACATCCGTCCATTGATGTCCTTCATTAGAAAACAAAAACAAATAATAATTTACATTCCTGCATGATACTGACTGTGACGTGGAAAAAGAAAGCCAAAGGCTTCTTAACATTAAAAACAATATATATATAGGTTGTCCCATAAGTCCTGTCCCCCAAAGAAAAATTTATTTTAAATTAAATTTACGAAAGGAAAAGGCGGAGGCCTTTATCTCACGAGTGTAACTCCCTTCCACATTAGCCAGTGCGTTATTCTACCTGCAACAAAAAAAAAAATGGTCGCAAAACAAGACATCAATTTGAACATTTTGGCTTAGTTCTTATGTATTATTTTGTAAATTTAATTTACAATAAATTTTCCTATGAGACCGGACTTATAGGACACCCTGTATATAGGCTATATATATATATATATATATATATATAGTCACCTCTTGGATAAATTGTTAAAATGACCATTACTTAACTATGATACACACCGCTATGCCAGTTATTGTAAATTTTCTAAGCACAAACTGCTAAAAATGTTAAATCAATTTAAACTGTTATGATTTCTCCAGGTTAGTACAGTAAAAGCGAACGAATCCATGAACATGGCGAGTGGCTTCTGTGCAACATTCTTTGCTGCAGGGAAATAACACATACTTTTGGTCATTAAAAAACAATTTGAATAAAAAAAGTACATGAAGCGAATTGCTGTTTGAGAAGTTTTCATTGCGCATTTGGTAGCCAAACTATGTGAAGTTAACGAGCATTGGTATCGAGAGAGAGAAATTTTAAGTGAAAATAAGAATTAATATTTTGCAGACTCGCTATAATTATACACGGTGAACCAAAAGTAGGTGGACAGTAGGTTGAATACGGTTTGTGTTATATTATATTATAACTATGGTGTTCATTATAACTATGGTGTTTGTGTTTTATTATATTAAATATTATAACTAAATTTATTTAAATTTTATTTTGTATTATAGTATACAAAAAAATTAATATGTATTCTCAAAATAAACGTTATCATTTACTGTCCACCTACATTTGGTTCACCCTATATATATGCGAGAATCGGTACGAAAGTAATGCTTTTTATTTTTCAGTTTATTATATATTATATTATATAAATATATATATATATATATATATATATATATATATCTACTTTATTCCCTGTAATTTTCATTGTAATCGTAATTATATTTAGTGAGAAATAAAAAAAAAATATATATATATATATATATATATATATATATATATATATATATATATATATATATATTGCAGTATGTCAAAAAATAGGTGCAGTGTGTGAAAAGTAGATTTGGTGAATTTTAGCATGAAATCTGGTGTATGGCAACACTGATTTGGGGCATGACACAACGTAAACAAAAAAATTTCCTTCGTTCTACCATGGGACTGAGTGTTGCGCCACTTAATTGGAAGTGACTTTTGGGCACATTATAAGGTAAGCTTTAAAGTGATTAGAGTTTAAAAAATAGATGTAGGCCATCTGGCAGATGACCTTGGTAAGACCAACAAATTTACATACAACAACAAATGTCGGTTAAGAGATATGGTACATATTGAGTTTCGCGAAGACCAGCTCCTTGTAGCTAACATACAAAGATCTTGATTGGCCAAAATTGGTCACGTGGGAAGCAACTGATCAATATAAAGTTACCACGGAACCTAGTACAATATGGTTCTTGTGAAATTCAATATGGACCAGATAAATGGTAAAGTCTGGTAGACTATTACGATTGCATTAAGTTAATTAAATCTCTGAAATGGGCAGTAAATGTTGTATAAAAAATAAATGAATAAATACTAGGTCCACAGAGGAAGGGTAGACAATGTTTGAGAAATTTAGACCTAAGTAGACAGATTGTAAGTTGAGGCCCAAATTGAGAAGTCTGGCAGAGATAACCGTATATGTGTTACTTTCCAAATTAAATTGGTAGGTGCAAGCTTGTTGAGTTCCCTTCATATAAACAGCATGACTAAAAGGGCATTGGCATTACTTAACCATTTTACACGAGATTTGGAGTCATGTAACCCATTTTGAATTGGGATACCACTTGTGCCAAATTTCTCATATTGGCTAAAGCCAAGAGTTAGAACGCGAATGGAAATATAGGGTAAGACCAGATAAATTCTCGTGCTGTTATAATTATAATTTGAATGTGGATATGTAATCAAATCATAAGGAAATCATTCCCAAACTAAAGTTAAAAATTGACAAGCTTGTATAATATTCAAATGTTGTTATTATTAAGGATATTTTGCCATATAAAGTTAAATTTATTAATATACTGTAGGTGTTTCATTAACCTGGGGTAGCAATGGAGAGACACATCAGCTTTATGGGATCACAATTCTAATTGATTAGAACAACATAGTCACAAATCTGTGACGTATATATACACGCGCGCTGTGTGTGTGTGTGTGTGTATGTGTGTGTTTCCTTACATAAAAAGATAATGTGGGTAAAGAGAGAAAATGAGAAAAGAGCAAAAAGTAAAGTCAAAAGAACAACAACTGCAAAAATGAAATTAAGCTTAGAGAAAAATGAGTCTTATTGAGTCGTGATCAGATGAATTTTGGTCCTTGTTCACAATCATGCCATAACGCAGAATGGGGCAGTCAGGCTTGTGCTTTAAAGCATTATTTCCCATTAACATTTAGTTTTTATAGCGTTATACTCGTACTATACGAGGTATGGCAATATTACAGCCGAAAAGGAAGAAAGATAGCTAACATCTCATCTAACAATTACAGTCACTGAAGTTCAATATATATATATATATATATATATATATATATATATATATATATATATATATATATATATATATATCTATATATATATATATATATATATATGTAAAGAGAGAGAGAGAGAGAGAGAGAGAGAATTATCCCTGCAAAACCTTAAACAGTGTAATCCAAAATTTCGATAACAAACATTAGTTAACACGATAAATGTAATTCAATTATAATTATGTAAATAGTTAATATATAATTATGTTACGCACAAAGTACAATCATATTTTCCATCGATTTATATCGCAGAACTAATGTTTATGAGACTGTCAAAAAAAATGCTGTCTCAAATCTTAATTATACTTTCATTCGTGCTTATAAAAACATCTCGTAACCAATATTGACTGTCTTTCTCTAACACTTCGCCGCCTTCGACATCTTCATGCGCGAAAACGCTTAATTTCGTAGACCATCCGTACGAGTGTGAATGAATGGACGCCGTTAAGTAATAAAACGCTGGAGTCCTAAATTAAACCCGACAATGATCGCTTGTTTATATACAGAGAGAAGATTATTACCATTAGACGCTATATAACGTTATGCATTTTGGCCCATTGTCGAAATCGAAAGACTTTTTGAAAGGAGTTTCTCATTTGACGAAAGGCCGAAGCATCGATTACGGTTGGGCGAAACCTCGGTGGAGAGCAGGTCCGATCTCGGGATGCGCTCGATGTCATCCCGCTGCGATTTCATTTCGAAAACTAACAACGAAACGGGGGGTAAAGCAGACGAAATTTTCCACTTGAGATTCCTTGTATAGATAAAATGTAACAATAAATACAGCTTTAAACTTTTCTTTATTTTTAATTACGCCTTTTAAATATATATATATATATATATATATATATATATATATATATATATATATAATATATATATAGATATATATTGAAATGAATGAATGATGCAAACCCACAAGGAAAAAGAAAAATTATTTCAAGTTCTTTCGTGTATTCAGAATTACACATCGCAGGGAATCATCATTCCCTGACGAGGTGTACTTCTGAATACACGAAAGACCTTGGAATCATTTCTCTTTTTCCGTGTGGGTTTGTATCGTATATATATACCATATGTCCATATGTCCGTATATATATAATTATATATATAATGCGCCTCGGTGGTGTAGTGGTTAGCGTCGCTGACTACGAATCCATCGGCCCCGGGATCGAAACCCAGTGACGGCAGCCGGCGCGCAGCAAAACCCAGCTGTTCATCCTTCCACACAATAAAGAAAGTAGTTGGTAGATAAGTGGGTACCCTGGGTGGCCTAATGGTTAAGACGCTGGGCTGCTGGTGGGGCGTGGTTCGGATTCCATGTTAAACTGTAGGTCTAAGGTGGAGTGAAAAGCTTGACCTTCGTTAGAATGAACAATTCGGGCGGAAGCAAACCAAAGGTGTGTGTATATATATATATATATATATATATATACACACTAGAATACCCGTTGCGACTTGTGCAGCAAAAGCCCTCCAAAACACACCCTAGGCCTAGTGGGATGACTGGACGGGGAGGGGTACAAACACTACCCTGGTTTTCCCTTAATGTGTATACTAAATTTGGCGTATAAATGGACATAGGAAAGACCGTCATCATAATCATCTCTCTCTCTCTCTCTCTATTATATATATATATATATATTAAGTTTAGTCGTGATATTTTCGTTAAAACTAACGAAAATATTACGACTTAACCTAAACCAATCGTCAAAATATATATATATATATATATATATATATATATGCTGCAAACCCACAAGGAAAAAGAAAAACGATTCCAAGGCCTTTCGTGTATTCAAAGCTACACACTCGTCAGGGAATTTATTCATTTCACGTGTTTTATTGTGAAATTCATCCCATATATATATATAATATATATATATATATATATCCAAAACAGCGAAAATATCACGACTAAACCTAACCAATCGTCAAGGGCAATTGATATTGGGGGCTTATTAAAATTGCGGGGGGGGGGGGGGGGGAAGGATAGCGGAAAGTACCGAATTCTGTAAAGCTCTTTAAAAACTGTATATCATTTGCCTTCTACCATTATCTACCATTATCTACCATTATCTTTTGTTGCGTTTAGGTAAACAACCAGACATGATACATGTTACTTGGTTTACGTCGTGGATAATGTCGTAACACCTCTTTCCGTCGATCAGCAAAGTTAAGCGACGTTGGCTCTGGGTAATACTTGGATGGATAACTGTCTTCTGCATTTCAGATGATGTGGCGAACGTAGAGTGTAGGTCCCTCCGTCACATGACATTAAGAAGGGTAAGCAATCCTAAACATTATTTTAACTTCATTCGATTCGTTTGCGTTATAAAATTTAGAAAGTTGGAGATGATATATATATATATATATATATATATATATATATATATATATATATACGTACGTACATATATCTTTGGTAACCTTGGTTTGCTTCCGCCCGAATTGTTCATTCTGACGAAGGTCAAGCTTTACACTCCACCTTAGACCTACAGTTTAACGTGGAATCCGAACCACGCCCCACCAGCAGACCAGCGTCTTAACCACTAGGCTACCCAGGGTACCCATTTATCTACCAACCACTTTCTTTATGTCGAAGGATGAACAGCTAGGTTTTGCTACGCGCCGCCTGCCGTTACCGGGTCTCGATCCCAGGGCCAATGGATTTGTAGTCAGCGACGCTAATCACTACACCACCGAGGAGCATATATATATATATATATATATATAAATTAATTTAGTAATTAATATGGATGGAAATTAATTAGTATATTAATTAATATTGTACGCGTAAGCACGACCATCCAGCATAAATAGAAAATAATGTCTGTACAATTAATTAATTATTTTTAGCATCTCAACTGTCTTCATCATTAGCGACTTATATATTAGTTTCTAAGTCTCTGCGTTATTCGTTAAAGTTTACGAAATTATTATTAAAGTAATATTAGTATCATTACTACTACTATTATTATTATTATTACTTCTATTGCTACTAATAATAATAATAAGAGCACTAAAATCAACAATAACACTTACTAGTGCTACTAATAATAACAATAATAATGGCTCACAATAGGCTTTAATAACAGAAATAGCAATTCTAATCGCACCTATTTAGAACTTCTTTCTTGTTCTAGTACCGATTCTACGCGTAATTATTTCACGCGGTGCGGTTCTACGCGGGGAAAAGAGAAACCATTAAAATATTCCAAATGGAAAATTTTCAAATGTACGCGGTTTGGCACCAGTCAGAGGGACATGATGAGGGACATGATGACGACGACGTAGCAACGCCTCCAACCGAGATGTTTTTATCAACAATGAAGAAGTTTGTAGAATTCATGAATTCTAGCCTTGAAATTGTTGAGAGTGATCTCAATTTCGAACGGGCATCAGAGGTTCGCCAAGAAAGCCCATGAAGTTTACCCGAAAGACATCGAATCTCGGTCTTGCCAGAAGAAAACCACAGATTTTCTTCAGTTCATTTTAGCTTAATAAAAGTTCGTTGTTAACCCCTCATTATTTTTATTCAAATGTACAGTATTGACTTGTGATAAAAAGAAAGAAAATTGGGTTAATTTTAGTTTTTTAGTACGTTATGTACAAAATTCATCGTCTTGGGATGTCTCTATTTTTCCGCAAAAGACTATTGACAAAATTCTACGCGGTCCAAACCTACATTGCGTGTCTACGAACGTATCCCCGAGTAGAATCGGTCGTCTCTGTACTTCAAAAACTCGTGACTTCATTTAGAAGATCCTTTAATAAAAGCGGAATAATCAGGGATTAACTGTGAAATAACATCCTTTTACAGTGACATGCATGCGATGCATTGTCGAAAAACGTACATATTATTAGTAAAGTTTCGTGAACACATGTACGCAAATGATGTGTAAATGAAGAACATTCGGAAAAAATACCAAATCCTGTATTTGTGTTATATATATATATATTATATATATATATATATACATAGAGAGAGAGAGAGAGAGAGAGAGAGAGAGAGAGAGAGAGAGAGAGAGCGCCTCGGTGGTGTGGTGGTTAGCGTCGCTGACTGCGAATCCATCGGCCCCAGGATCGAGACCCGGCGCGCAGCAAAACCCAGCTGTTCATCCTTCCACACAATAAAGAAAGTGGTTGGTAGATAAATGGGTACCCTGGATGGCCTAGTGGTTAAGACGCTGGTCTGTTGGTGGGGCGTGGTTCGGATTTCACGTTAAACTGTAGGTCTAAGGTGGAGTGAAAAGTTTGACCTTCGTCAGAAGGTTACCAAAGGTATATATATATATTAGTGATGTAGGTCACATCCGCATCCGCATCCGCGGAACATCCGCACATTTTCTCGCATCCACATCCGCATCCGCATCCGCACTTTGGACTGCGGATGTCGTGCGGATGTGGACCGTTGAGATAAAACGTCATTAATAAGCGGAAATTATCAAATTCTACTATAATAATAGAACTATTTCATTGTGCGCAAAAGTGATGCAAGCGACAAGACGAGAGGCTGTTCTTGTATGAAGTTACTATCTTGTAACCTACTTAGATCCACGTTACAAAGCTAAGTTATTTTCACCTAGTACATTAGAACGAGTTAAATCATCACTTGGCAAAGCAGTTGAAGAGCTTCAATTTCTTGAATCTGTCGCTTCGCCACCCACCAAAAGAATAAAAGTTTCAGTGACAGAACCAACACCTTCAACAAGCAAATCTATCACAGAATCTCTCTCTCAGTTTCTTGAGTCAAGCAGCGATGACGAGACCTACGCGATGTCAAAAGATGTAGTAAAAATGATCGAGAGCTATCACCAAGAAAAACGCCTGGCTGCATGTGACAATCCTATTAGTTGGTGGAAAAATACGCAGAATATCTATCCATACTTGAGTAAACTTGCAAGGAAACATTTAGCCTGTCCTCCAACAAACGTACCAAGCGAGAGATTATTTAGCAGTGCTGGATTAATATATGATGAAAAGAGAAACAGACTGGCAGCAGAAAAGGCAGAAAAATTAATGTTCCTTAAGCATAACCTTCCTATAATTAAGTTTGAATATTAAACGATGAACATCTTAGTTTACTTTATTTTAATTACTCATTTATAAATATGCCTAATAAAACTTTAAACTTAATATAAATAGTTATCAAGCTAATTAAAGATCTCTTTCTATAAGGGTGGAGGTTGGGGAAAGAGGTCGGTGGGGTGCATTTGAGTTGGGTTCACGTCCCGCATCCTGGTAACACAATTAGGGTTTCTAATTGTGGCTGAAACTCGACAAAATATAACTAATTTATTTGCAGACGAATTCACTAATTGATTTCTATATTAGTTAGATGCTTGATATTATTTTATATGTTCAGAGAAAAGTACAGCAATTATTGTACAATTAATCAATTATACTACATTATAGCTACAGCTCTCTCTATATAATAACTTATTATATACGTTAAACACAACAAATCTCGAATATATCCTAAAAAATAACGAAAATGTAGACATCCGCATCCGCATCCGCATCCGCGGATGTTGAAATCAAACATCCTCGTCCGCATCCGCATCCGCGGATGTGAAAAAAATGACATCCGCTACATCACTAATTTATATATATATATATATATATATATATATATATATATATATAAATTATTTCACGAAAGTAACACGTGAAAAATATTTATGATGAATAAAACCTCGAAGGAAAGGAAACAGAATGGTGCTCAAGCCCTTTCGTCATTAGACGAAAGCGCTTGAGCACCATTCTGTGTTTCCTTTCCTTCGTGGTTTTATTCATCATATATATATATATATATATATATATATATATAATATATATATATATATATATATATATATATATATATAATAATAATAATTTCTAAAAAGAAATTAAGTTAATTTGAAAGGGCACACGCAACAAAGTTTTAATCATATATATTGGTAGCCTAGTGGTTAAGACGCTGGGCTGCTGATCGGGGAGGTCAGCTTGTAATTTTGTAATTTCTGACCACCCGTGGTGGTCGTGGTTCGGTTTCCACGTTAAGCTGTAGGTCTAAGATGGAGCAACAAGCTTGACCTTCGTCAGAATGAACAACTCGGGCAGAAGCAAAACCAAGGTGTATATATATATATATATATATATATATATATATATATATATATATATATATAGGGTGATCCAGAGAAATGGGACCCAAAAGAAACCCCTGTAACTCTTAAAGTATAAGTCCTTTTATAAAATTATACGCATCATTCGAAAGAGGATAGTTACAAGTTTGTACAGGATTGTATAGGTTTTGACAATACAAGACAAGATACAAAACAAAATAAAAGTGTTAGTTAAAACTAACCCTTCAAGATGACTGCATGGACTGTGGAACAGCTGCGTTTCATAACTGAGCAATATTATGAGCATGGAAGAAGTGTAGTTTCAGCTCAAAGATCTTTCAAGACAAATTTTCAGATGTCAAAATCACCTTCTAAGAAAGTAATCCGTCGGTGTGTCAGAAATTTTTCCCTAACTGGCAGCATTGGAAAAAGAAAACCAACTGGAAGAGTGCGCACAACAAAGATAGACGAGATCATTAACAGAACTCGTGAAATTGTACAGGATAATCCTAACATAAGCATCAGACGTGCTTCTCAGCTGTTAGGAGTTGGATATGGAACAACACACCGTATATTCAAGCAAAATTTAATGCTCTTTCCATATAAAATTCAAACAGTGCAACAACTAAACGATGGAGATTTCGCACGAAGACGACAATTCTGTCAATGGATCCAACAGAAGGTAAATGACACCACCAATTTTCTAGCAACTTTGATTATGTCAGACGAAGCCCATTTTCACTTGAATGGAACTGTAAACAAACAAAATTGTCGTTTCTGGGCAACAGAAAATCCATTGAATATTACCGAAGTCCGTTGCATAGTCAGCGTGTAACTGTTTGGTGTGGTCTTACTGCATCTCAGATCATAGGGCCGTACTTTTTCGAGGATTCCACCGGAAACACGGTCACTGTAAATGGTGATCGCTACGAAAAAATGTTGACCGATTTCCTTATTCCTAAATTAAGAGATCTTTGTCTAGAAACCACTGGTTCCAACAAGACGGAGCTACCTGCCATACCACGAGGAACTGCATGGTAGTTTTGCGTCAAACGTTTCCAGGCTAGTTAATCTCAAGATTTGGAGACGTTGAATGGCCCGCAAGGTCTCCGGATTTTTCTCCCTTAGATTATTATCTCTGGGGATATTTAAAGAGTAGGGTCTACAGAAATAACCCAACGACCTTGCAAGAATTGAAGGCCGCCATCACAAATGAGATACAGGCCATACCACCGCACACTCTTGCAAAAGTGATGCAGAACTTACAAGCGAGAACACTGGAATGCTTGGCAACTAATGGAGCACATTTGAAAGGAGTCATTTTAAAAAATAAATATTTCATAATAAACTTGTAACTCTACTCTTTCGAATGATATATAGTTTTTATGAAAGGAATTAAATATTAAGAATATTTGGCTTTTTTTTATGGGTCCCATTTATCTGGATCACCCAGTATATGGGAAATCTGCATGTCCTGATTATGTAAAACACTTTGAGCAATTAAGAAAAATCATATACTCGTATATTGGTAAATATGTGATTTGGAAAAAAGCAAAAGAGGGACACGATTCAGTTACAGGTCCCAGGGGTATTTTGCAGGGCTTTTCCATGGGGATGGGGTTGAGGTGATTAGCCAACCCTCTTGCCTTAGAAAATTTACTTTTTTCACAATTCTAACTTTTTGTACAGGGAATTTTTATGTAGAAGGGAACATTTTTACGTACAAAAGACATTATCTTTTGTTCTTTGAAAGCATGGCGAAATGTGTAGATCATCAATGAGCGAAATAGACACCAGAAAACGTTATTTCGAAGCTATTTGAAGCAGATTTTGATACCAACCACTCCCGGATTCCTCGCCCAAATCCTGGAGGAGCCCTTGGTATTTTGAGGGAGAAATCGAGCTTAAAGAGGAAAATTCTAGCCAAGGAATGAGAATGGATCAATTTGAGGTTGCCTTCTTTGAGAGTCCAACTTTTGGATTTTTCATTTTTGGACTGAGACTGAGTAAGAAATGACTGAAGTTTGGAATAGACAAACACAAACAGGCTCCGCGACAACTGAAAACCTTCCCAGCAAGAAAGGACGCTTATAAAACATTAATAAAACGTTTAAAACGTTTAATAAACGTTCCATTTACTTGCTGGGTTGCATCTCATATTATTTCAGCCTGAATGATGTAACACTTGTCGCTTGAAATACAGTATAGGATAGAACTGTTGTTTAGTTAAGAAAGAAGTTTCATCTTCACTTTACGATAGCGTCCTTCCGTAAATAAACTTGAGAGAAAGATTAATTTATTATTTAAAAATTTCTTTAATGTGTTAATTGAAGCAAGTCCAAAATCAACGCAACAGTTAATCAGTCGCGATAAAGACACGAATATATATATTAGTGGTGCACCGATTAATCGGTATCGGCACCTGGCATGCCGATATTAGGAAAATACCTTGCATTGCCGATTAATCGGCATGCAAGGTGCTGATACCGATTAATCGGTGCACCACTAATATATATATATATATATATATATATATATATATATATATATTATATATATATAATTATTATATATATATTATATATATATTTAAAAACTAAAATCTTGACTATGAAATAATTAGAGAAGCCAAAACTTAAAAAGGAATTCTCCTTCATGAAGGCGGACAAAATCGACCCAAAATCTTTTTCCGAAAATTCGATGTCGTGTTTCTTTCCCATGAAGAGAACTCCGCTTGCCTTTGCCTCCTTCAATGAAGGACCTGCGCAGTCAAGGGTTCCTTTGAATGAAGCAACGAACGACAGCCCCTCAAAACATGAATAGAACAAAATACGCATTCAAAATCAACGCTCCAAGATTAAGGCCTTAATCCCTGTATATCGCCTGCTCTCCACAACGTATGTTAAGTACCTTTTGCTCCGTAGTTATAGACTGATATTAATTAATTAATTTATAAACAACCTAATATTATTAATTGACTGAAAATAATGATAATTACTACCTAAATCACAATCCAGAAAATACAATTATTTTTTATAATTTTGGTCAATATATATATATATATATATATATATATATATATATATATATATATATATATATATATATATATATATATATATATATATCGCGTTATGTTACGTGATAAAAAATGCACAAATTATTTTCCGTGGAAAAGTCACAATACGAAAATGTATCAGTAAAAGCCAAAATTATCAATAAAAAGTCAGAACCTTTCTTTGTAATACAGAAATATCTCTCCTCAGGGGTCACGTATTTTAATACACCCTATATATATATATATATATACACCTCTCGAACCACAGTATATATATATAATCCCTTGGTCCTTTATACTGATCCCATAACTTGATATTATTCTATTACAGCGATAAACAAAAGAATCGTGCGTTAGGAGCATATTTAGACAGGGTTATGCACGCTCTAAACATGTTAAGCTTTTGTTCAAGGCCGCAGGGAACTCGTTCAGACACGTGACTTTATTAGTTTAAATATTGATCATTTATTCGCTCCTCTGACTAAAACAGATTTTTTTTTGCTTTGTATCGTGGGACAAATAAAGAATTGGGAAAAAAAAATAATAATATATATATATATACAGTGTATATATATATATATATATATATATATATATATATATATATATATATATATATATATATATATATATGAAAATTATTTCACGAAAGTAAACGTGAAAAATATTTATGATGAATAAAACCACGAAGGAAAGGAAGCACAAAAAGGTGCTCAAGCGCTTTCGTCTAATGACATCCTCAGGAACACTGAAGTACATAAAAGGTTACGGCCTATATATAGGTTACAGAAAGAAAAAAAAAATAATAAAAGAAAAAAAATAAATAAATAACATACATACACACAAACATATATAATATACATATATACATACATATCTACACATATACATATATATATACAATATGCAATAAACGGAGAAGTAAAAATTAACAAAGAGGCAAACAGATTTGTAAGGAAAAATATCGATTTTTAGCACAAGATCAAATGAATTATAAAAATACAAATTTATACTGGAAATCTGCCCGGGTTTTAACACTTTTCCTTTTGTAGTCAAGTTTCGATATACAGTATATAAAAATAAAATGAAGATTAAAAGTTGATAAAGTGGCATACAAGTTTACCAAAGATTTAGCATCCTACCCTTTTTATCTAAATCTGTTTTGAAGGAATTCAAAACAACAGGATCGAGTTGAAAAAGACCTTTGCTTATGTTGAAGTTATTTGAAAGTTGGATAATGGCAGACTCAAGAATATTTCTGTTAACAATGTTGCTAGAGTGAAATAACACTGAAGCATTATTCCAATCAATACAGTGGGATAACTCTGACAAATGGACAAAAAGAGCACTGGACAACTGTCCTGTTCTAACGGAATATTGATGCTGTTTTATACGTGTGTGCAAATCCTTTCCCGTCTGACCTATGTAAAAGGAATCACATTGTTTACACCCAATTTTATAGATAATGCCTGAATTATTGGTAGGGCTATTTTTTACTATGATATTTTTCACAATATTGTTATATGAAAAATACTACATTAATATCCAAAAGTTTAAGTACATTAGCAATGCCTAAAAAGCCCGGGAAAAATGGTAGTACTAAAATATTTTTTGACAAAGTACGAGTGTTATTATTGACACGATAGAAAGTTCGTTTTGCCTTGTTGAGACAAGATTCCATAAACGCAGATGGATAACACAGATCACTTCCAATACCGTTGATTTTTTCCAATTCGGCATCGATGTATTCCGGACTGGCGATCCTAAGGGCGCGGAGAAACATTGATGAAAAAATGGCCTTCTTAGTGGGGGTGTCATGTCCCGAGTAAAAGTGTACGTAGGACAAATTGTTTGTTGTTTTCCCGATAGATACTAAACTTAAAAACTGGGCTTTCCCTATGTACACGCACATCCAAAAATGGGATTGAATTGTCTTGTTCCACTTCTAAAGTAAACTTAATGGAGGGGACTTGATCATTTAACTGAAGGAGGAAGTTATCCAGGTCACGATTCATGGGCCAGATACACAAAATATCGTCGACGTACCGCAACCAAGGGATGCCAACCCCCAGGATTCTCGGAATGTAAGTAATTTCGAAAAACTCCATATAAATATTGGAGAGGAGGGGCGATAAGGGGTTGCCCATGGCCATCCCAAACACTTGTTGATAATACTCGTTATTGAAAGTGAATTTACAGTCTTTGATGCAAAGCTTAATAAGTTCCAGAACAATGTGTGAAGGTAGTGGCAGGTCATACTTATGTAATTCTTGGGAGAGAAAGTCAAGCATATCATCAATCGGCACTTTTGTAAACAATGAACAAACGTCAAAACTGATCAATCTATCGTTAGTTTCAGTACGTGCATTATTCAATTTTTCAGTAAGATCCATGGAATTTTTTACATGTGAATCAGAGATAGTTCCGAGAATGGGGGACAAGACTTTGACAAGCCATTTGGAGAGTTTATAAGTAATAGAGCCCACCGAGCTAATAATAGGGCGCATAGGGTTGCCAGGTTTGTGGGTTTTAATAAGACCGTAAAGGTAGGGCAGAGAAGGTGAAGTGGGCATGAAAAGCGGAATTAAGTCCTTATGATCTTTGAGAATGCGTTTCAAGCCACTATTAAATGATTTGATGACGTCATCCTGCGGGTTCTTCCTAGTTTGCTGTATGTGGCGGGGTCCTGGAGAAGCTCGTTCATCTTTCCGATGTAGTCCACTTTGTCCATAATAACTATGGTGTTAGCCTTGTCTGCTTTAGTAATATGGAGCTCCCCATCTTTTTTTAATTGTGAGAGGCCATCGCGAAAACGTTTAGGAAAGTTATCTTCGTAATTACCATTCGCCGCACTATAAACGAGGCCTTTAACTATGTTAAACAAATACTGAGGGAGATTACACTGTTTTTCAAAACACGCGAGACTGTAACAAATTTGTAAAGCCGAAGTTTTTTTAACAATAAAAAAGGACTTACCATATCCATGGGCACTTTTTGCATCGTCACTAATGTTTTTCGAAGAAAGGTTCAAAACACACTTTGAGCTTGCTTTTTTACTCCACTGACTATTTCGAATGAGACTTTTAATTTTCCGATCCAAAATGTTACGAAGTGAAGTAGTTCTCCGACGCAACTCGTTGTAAATTTCATCAAACAAAGGTTGGATCCACGGTTGGGGAATAACGGTTACAAAATTATATTTGGCGATGTTTAAATTTTTGAAGGCGGACCACTCATTTTGTCTGGTGACTTCAATATGTTTCTTTAAAATTAATCTGCTGAAGTTGTTGAACGGATGGTCGTCAATTTGTCTGAGG
Organism: Bathynomus jamesi; assembly: GCA_023014485.1. Classification (NCBI taxonomy): domain Eukaryota; kingdom Metazoa; phylum Arthropoda; class Malacostraca; order Isopoda; family Cirolanidae; genus Bathynomus; species Bathynomus jamesi. The sequence continues at coordinate 8,480 of JAJOZX010001396.1, read as the reverse complement.
TGAATCGGAAGCAGGGATTTGGAAGAACTTGCTCCTCTAGACAATTAGAAAGAAACTTTCGTCGGATACGAATTGCATGCCCTTCATTAATGTAGAAGAAAACACGGACACAAACGGAGACAAGAGAGGGAACAGCAAGCCGAAGGAACGCGTGGTGTTCATTATATGAAAATTATTTCACGAAAGTAAACACGTGAAAAATATTTATGATGAATAAAACCACGAAGGAAAGGAAACACAAAACGGTGCTCAAGCGCTTTCGTCTAATGACATCCTCAGGAACACTGAAGTACATAAAAGGTTACGGCCTATATATAGGTTACAGAAAGAAAAAAATAAATAAATAAATAACATACATACACACAAACATATATATATATATATATATATATATATATATATTATATTATATATATATAAACATACATATCCACACATATACATATATATCATATATGCAATATGCCTCTTTGTTAATTTTACTTCTCCGTTTATTGCATATGTATATATATATATATATATATATATATATATATATGTATATGTGTAGATATGTATGTATATATATATATAATATAATATATATTATATATATATATATATATTAATATATATATATATATATATGTTTGTGTGTATGTATGTTATTTTTTTTTCTTTTTTTTTTCTTTCTGTAACCTATATATAGGCCGTAACCTTTTATGTACTTCAGTGTTCCTGAGGATGTCATTAGACGAAAGCGCTTGAGCACCGTTTTGTGTTTCCTTTCCTTCGTGGTTTTATTCATCATAAATATTTTTCACGTGTTTACTTTCGTGAAATAATTTTCATATAATGAACACCACGCGTTCCTTCGGCTTGCTGTTCCCTCTCTTGTCTCCGTTTGTGTCCGTGTTTTCTTCTACATTAATGAAGGGGCATGCAATTCGTATCCGACGAAAGTTTCTTTCTAATTGTCTAGAGGAGCAAGTTCTTCCCAAATCCCTGCTTCCGATTCGCCTCAGACAAATTGACGACCATCCGTTCAACAACTTCAGCAGATTAATTTTAAAGAAACATATTGAAGTCACCAGACAAAATGAGTGGTCCGCCTTCAAAAATTTAAACATCGCCAAACATAATTTTGTAACCGTTATTCCCCAACCGTGGATCCAACCTTTGTTTGATGAAATTTACAAGAGTTGCGTCGGAGAACTACTTCACTTCGTAACATTTTGGATCGGAAAATTAAAAGTCTCATTCGAAATAGTCAGTGGAGTAAAAAAGCAAGCTCAAAGTGTGTTTTGAACCTTTCTTCGAAAAACATTAGTGACGATGCAAAAAGTGCCCATGGATATGGTATGTCCTTTTTTATTGTTAAAAAACCCTTCGGCTTTACAAATTTGTTAGTCTCGCGTGTTTTGAAAAAGAGTGTAATCTCCCTCAGTATTTGTTTAACATAGTTAAAGGCCTCGTTTATAGTGCGGCGAATGGTAATTACGAAGCTAACTTTCCTAAACGTTTTTGCGATGGCCTCTCACAATTAAAAAAAGATAGGGAGCTCCATATTACTAAAGCAGACAAGGCTAACACCATAGTTATTATGGACAAAGTGGACTACATCGGAAAGATGAACGAGCTTCTCCAGGACCCCGCCACATACAGCAAACTTAGGAAGAACCCGCAGGATGACGTCATCATATCATTTAATAGTGGCTTGAAACGCATTGGACGCTCGAGACGAGAGAGTAGAGACGAGGCGAGACGGAGAGAAACGAGGGATATAGAAATTCCTCCGCCGCCTCTGCTGGAGCAGCCTCACCAGCACGAGCAGCAGCAGCAGCAGCCGCCGCTACCCGCCCTTAGCATTCTCAAAGATCATAAGGACTTAATTCCGCTTTTCATGTCCACTTCACCTTCTCTGCCCTACCTGTACGGTCTTATTAAAACCCACAAACCTGGCAACCCTATGCGCCCTATTATTAGCTCGGTGGGCTCTATTACTTATAAACTCTCCAAATGGCTTGTCAAAGTCTTGTCCCCCATTCTCTGAACTATCTCTGATTCACATGTAAAAAATTCCATGGATCTTACTGAAAAATTGAATAATGCACGTACTGAAACTAACGATAGATTGATCAGTTTTGACGTTTGTTCATTGTTTACAAAAGTGCCGATTGATGATATGCTTGACTTTCTCTCCCAAGAATTATATAAGTATGACCTGCCACTACCTTCACACATTGTTCTGGAACTTATTAAGCTTTGCGTCAAAGACTGTAAATTCACTTTCAATAACGAGTATTATCAACAAGTGTGTGGGATGGCCATGGGCAACCCCTTATCGCCCCTCCTCTCCAATATTTATATGGAGTTTTTCGAAATTACTTACATTCCGAGAATCCTGGGGGTTGGCATCCCTTGGTTGCGGTACGTCGACGATATTTTGTGTATCTGGCCCATGAATCGTGACCTGGATAACTTCCTCCTTCAGTTAAATGATCAAGTCCCCTCCATTAAGTTTACTTTAGAAGTGGAACAAGACAATTCAATCCCATTTTTGGATGTGCGTGTACATAGGGAAAGCCCAGGTTTTAAGTTTAGTATCTATCGGGAAAACAACAAACAATTTGTCCTACGTACACTTTTACTCGGGACATGACACCCCCACTAAGAAGGCCGTTTTTTCATCAATGTTTCTCCGCGCCCTTAGGATCGCCAGTCCGGAATACATCGATGCCGAATTGGAAAAAATCAACGGTATTGGAAGTGATCTGTGTTATCCATCTGAGTTTATGGAATCTTGTCTCAACAAGGCAAAACGAACTTTCTCTCGTGTCAATAATAACACACGTACTTTGTCAAAAAATATTTTAGTACTACCATTTTTCCCGGGCTTTTTAGGCATTGCTAATGTACTTAAACTTTTGGATATTAATGTAGTATTTTCATATAACAATATTGTGAAAAATATCACAGTAAAAAATAGCCCTACCAATAATTCAGGCATTATCTATAAAATTGGGTGTAAACAATGTGATTCCTTTTACATAGGTCAGACGGGAAAGGATTTGCACACATGTATAAAACAGCATCAATATTCCGTTAGAACAGGACAGTTGTCCAGTGCTCTTTTTGTCCATTTGTCAGAGTTATCCCACTGTATTGATTGGAATAATGCTTCAGTGTTATTTCACTCCAGCAACATTGTTAACAGAAATATTCTTGAGTCTGCCATTATCCAACTTTCAAATAACTTCAACATAAGCAAAGGTTTTTTCAACTCGATCCTGTTGTTTTGAATTCCTTCAAAACAGATTTAGATAAAAAGGGTAGGATGCTAAATCTTTGGTAAACTTGTATGCCACTTTATCAACTTTTAATCTTCATTTTATTTTTATATATATCGAAACTTGACTATAAAAGGCAAAGTGTTAAAACCCGGGCAGATTTCCAGTATAAATTTGTATTTTTATAATTCATTTGATCTTGTGCTAAAAATCGATATTTTTCCTTACAAATCTGTATGCCTCTTTGTTAATTTTTACTTCTCCGTTTATTGCATATATGTATATGTGTAGATATGTATGTATATATATATATATATATATATATATATATATATATATATATATATATATATGTTTGTGTGTATGTATGTTATTTATTTATTTATTTTTTCTTTTATCATTTTTTTTTTTCTTTCTGTAACCTATATATAGGCGGTAAACTTTTATGTACTTCAGTGCTCCTGAGGATGTCATTAGACGAAAGCGCTTGAGCACCTTTTTGTGTTTCTTTTCCTTCGTGGTTTTATTCATCATATATATATATATATATCGTAAAGAACGACGCTTGTATAGGAGATATTCCGCGCAAGACGAGAGAGAGAGAACGAAACAAATGAAAAAATGAGGTAACCACCCGGGAATCGAACCCGGGATCTTCCGATTGCCGGTCAGATGCGATACCATTACACCATGGGCCTCACTCTTCCAAATGCCGTAATTCTTCTACATACTCGCAGAAACCAATGCCCCAAGGGGGCACCTTCCGCATGCCGTAACATTATATACATTCAACTGCAAAGAACACGCAGTATAAATAACGTAAAGAACGACGCTTGTATAGGAGATATTCCGCGCAAGACGAGAGAGAGAGAACGAAACAAATGAAAAAATGAGGTAACCACCCGGGAATCGAACCCGGGATCTTCCGATTGCCGGTCAGATGCGATACCATTACACCATGGGCCTCACTCTTCCAAATGCCGTAATTCTTCTACATACTCGCAGAAACCAATGCCCCAATGGGGCACCTCCCGCATGCCGTAACATTATATACATTCAAACTGCAAAGAACACGCAGTATAAATAACGTAAAGAACGACGCTTGTATAGGAGATATTCCGCACAAGACGAGAGAGAGAACGAAACAAATGAAAAAATGAGGTAACCACCCGGGAATCGAACCCGGGATCTTCCGATTGCCGGTCAGTTGCGATACCATTACACCATGGGCCGCACTCTTCCAAATGCCGTAATTCTTCTACATACTCGCAGAAACCAATGCCCCAAGGGGGCACCTCCCGCATGCCGTAACATTATATACATTCAACTGCAAAGAACACGCAGTATAAATAACGCAAAGAACGACGCTTGTATAGGAGATATTCCGCGCAAGACGAGAGAGAGAGAACGAAACAAATGAAAAAATGAGGTAACCACCCGGGATCTTCCGATTGCCGGTCAGATGCGATACCATTACACCATGGGCCTCACTCTTCCAAATGCCGTAATTCTTCTACATACTCGCAGAAACCAATGCCCAAGGGGGCACCTCCCGCATGCCGTAACATTATATACATTCAACTGCAAAGAACACGCAGTATAAATAACGTAAAGAACGACGCTTGTATAGGAGATATTCCGCGCAAGACGAGAGAGAGAGAACGAAACAAATGAAGAAATGAGGTAACCACCCGGGAATCGAACCTGGGATCTTCCGATTGCCGGTCAAATGCGATACCATTACACCATGGGCCTCACTCATCCAAATGCCGTAATTCTTCTACATACTCGCAGAAACCAATGCCCCAAGGGGGCACCTCCCGCATGCCGTAGCATTATATACATTCAACTGCAAAGAACACGCAGTATAAATAACGTAAAGAACGACACTTGTATAGGACATATTCCGAGCAAGACGAGAGAGAGAGAACGAAACAAATGAAAAAATGAGGTAACCACCCGAGAATCGAACCCGGGATCTTCCGATTGCCGGTCAGATGCGATACCATTACACCAGGGGTCTCACTCTTCCAAATGCCGTAATTCTTCTACATACTCGCAGAAACCAATGCCCCAAGGGGGCACCTCCCGCATGCCGTAACATTATATACATTCAACTGCAAAGAACACGCAGTATAAATAACGTAAAGAACGACGCTTGTATAGGAGATATTCCGCGCAAGACGAGAGAGAGAGAACGAAACAAATGAAAAAATGAGGTAACCACCCGGGAATCGAACCCGGATCTTCGGATTGCCGGTCAGATGCGATACCATTACACCATGGGCCTTACTCTTCCAAATGCCGTAATCTTTCTACATACTCGCAGAAACCAATGCCCCAAGGGGGCACCTCCCGCATGCCGTAACATTATATACATTCAACTGCAAAGAACACGCAGTATAAATAACGTAAAGAACGACGCTTGTATAGGAGATATTCCGCGCAAGACGAGAGAGAGAGAACGAAACAAATGAAAAAATGAGGTAACCGACGCTTGTATAGGAGATATTCCGCGGGTGGTTACCTCATTTTTTCATTTGTTTCGTTCTCTCTCTCTCGTCTTGCGCGGTATATCTCCTATACAAGCGTCGTTCTTTACGTTATTTATACTGCGTGTTCTTTGCAGTTGAATGTATATAATGTTACGGCATGCGGAAGGTGCCCCCTTGGGGCATTGGTTTCTGCGAGTATGTAGAAGAATTACGGCATTTGGAAGAGTAAGGCCCATGGTGTAATGGTATCGCATCTGACCGGCAATCGGAAGATCCCGGATTCGATTCCCGGGTGGTTACCTCATTTTTTCATTTGTTTCGTTTCTCTCTCTCGTCTTGCGCGATATATCTCCTATACAAGCGTCGTTCTTTACGTTATTTATACTGCGTGTTCTTTGCAGTTGAATGTATATAATGTTACTGCATGCGGGAGGTGCCCCCTTGGGGCATTGGTTTCTGCGAGTATGTAGAAGAATTACGGCATTTGGAAGAGTGAGACCCTGGTGTAATGGTATCGCATCTGACCGGCAATCGGAAGATCCCGGGTTCGATTCCCGGTGGTTACCTCATTTTTTCATTTGTTTCGTTCTCTCTCTCTCGTCTTGCTCGGAATATGTCCTATACAAGTGTCGTTCTTTACGTTATTTATACTGCGTGTTCTTTGCAGTTGAATGTATATAATGCTACGGCATGCGGGAGGTGCCCCCTTGGGCATTGGTTTCTGCGAGTATGTAGAAGAATTACGGCATTTGGATGAGTGAGGCCCATGGTGTAATGGTATCGCATCTGACCGGCAATCGGAAGATCCCAGGTTCGATTCCCGGGTGGTTACCTCATTTCTTCATTTGTTTCGTTCTCTCTCTCTCGTCTTGCGCGGAATATCTCCTATACAAGCGTCGTTCTTTACGTTATTTATACTGCGTGTTCTTTGCAGTTGAATGTATATAATGTTACGGCATGCGGGAGGTGCCCCCTTGGGGCATTGGTTTCTGCGAGTATGTAGAAGAATTACGGCATTTGGAAGAGTGAGGCCCATGGTGTAATGGTATCGCATCTGACCGGCAATCGGAAGATCCGGGTGGATACCTCATTTTTTCATTTGTTTCGTTCTCTCTCTCTCGTCTTGCGCGGAATATCTCCTATACAAGCGTCGTTCTTTACGTTATTTATACTGCGTGTTCTTTGCAGTTGAATGTATATAATGTTACGGCATGCGGAAGGTGCCCCCTTGGGGCATGGTTTCTGCGAGTATGTAGAAGAATTACGGCATTTGGAAGAGTGAGGCCCATGGTGTAATGGTATCGCATCTGATCGGCAATCGGAAGATCCCGGGTTCGATTCCCGGTTGGTTACCTCATTTTTTCATTTGTTTCGTTCTCTCTCTCTCGTCTTGCGCGGAATATCTCCTATACAAGCGTCGTTCTTTACGTTATTTATACTGCGTGTTCTTTGCGTTGAATGTATATAATGTTACGGCATGCGGGAGGTGCCCCTTGGGGCATTGGTTTCTGCGAGTATGTAGAAGAATTACGGCATTTGGAAGAGTGAGGCCATGGTGTAATGGTACCGCATCTGAACGGCATCGGAAGATCCCGGGGTTACCTCATTTTTTCATTTGTTTCGTTCTCTCTCTCGTCTTGCGCGGAATATCTCTATACAAGCGTCGTTCTTACGTTATTTATACTGCGTGTTCTTTGCAGTTGAATGTATATAATTACGGCATGCTGGAGGTGCCCCCTTGGGGCATTGGTTTCTGCGAGTATGTAGAAGAATTACGGCATTTGGAAGAGTGAGGCCCCATGGTGTAATGGTATCGCATCTGACCGGCAATCGGAAGATCCGGGTTCGATTCCCGGGTGGTTACCTCATTTTTCATTTGTTTCGTTCTCTCTCTCTCGTCTTGCGCGGAATATCTCCTATACAAGCGTCGTTCTTTACGTTATTTATACTGCGTGTTCTTTGCAGTTTGAATGTTATAATGTTACGGCATGCGGGAGGTGCCCCCTTGGGGCATTGGTTTCTGCGAGTATGTAGAAGAAGTACGGCATTTGGAAGAGTGAGGCCCATGGTGTAATGGTACCGCATCTGAACGGCAATCGGAAGATCCCGGGTGGTTACTCATTTTCATTTGTTTCGTTCTCTCTCTCTCGTCTTGGCGCGGAATATCTCCTATACAAGCGTCGTTCTTTACGTTATTTATACTGCGTGTTCTTTGCAGTGAATGTATATAATGTTACGGCATGCTGGAGGTGCCCCCTTGGGGCATTGGTTTCTGCGAGTATGTAGAGAATTAGCATTTGGAAGAGTGAGGCCCTGGTGTAATGGTTATCGCATCTGACCGGCAATCGGAAGATCCCGGGTTCGATTCCCGGGTGGTTACCTCATTTTTTCATTTGTTTCGTTCTCTCTCTCTCGTCTTGCGCGGATATCTCCTATCAAGCGTCGTTCTTTACGTTATTATACTGCGTGTTCTTTGCCAGTTGAATGTATATAATGTTACGGCATGCGGGAGGTCCCCCGTTGGGCATTGGTTTCTGCGAGTATGTAGAAGAATTACGGCATTTGGAAGAGTGAGGCCCATGGTGTAATGGTACCGCATCTGAACGGCATCGGAAGATCCCGGGGGTTACCTCATTTTTTCATTTGTTTCGTTCTCTCTCTCTCGTCTTGCGCGGAATATTCCTATACAAGCGTTCTTTACGTTATTTATACTGCG
>JAJOZX010001395.1:0-202500 GCA_023014485.1 Bathynomus jamesi | reverse complement strand
ATATATACATTCAACTGCAAAGAACACGCAGTATAAATAACGTAAAGAACGACGCTTGTATAGGAGATATTCCGCGCAAGACGAGAGAGAGAGAAAACGGAACAAATGAAAAAATGAAGTAACCACCTGGGAATCGAACCCGGGATCTTCCGATTGCCGGTCAGACGCGATACCATTACACCATGGACTTCACTCTTCCAAATGCCGTAATTCTTCTACATACTCGCAGAAACCAATGCCCCAAGGGGGCACCTCCCGCATGCCGTACATATATACATTCAACTGCAAAGAACACGCAGTATAAATAACGTAAAGAACGACGCTTGTATAGGAGATATTCCGCGCAAGACGAGAGAGAGAGAAAACGGAACAAATGAAAAAATGAAGTAACCACTGGGAATCGAACCCGGGATCTTCCGATTGCCGGCAATCGGAAGATCCCGGGTTCGATTCCCAGGTGGTTACTTCATTTTTTCATTTGTTCCGTTTCTCTCTCTCGTCTTGCGGAATATCTCCTATACAAGCGTCGTTCTTTACGTTATTTATACTGCGTGTTCTTTGCAGTTGAATGTATATAATGTTACGGCATGCGGGAGGTGCCCCCTTGGGGCATTGGTTTCTGCGAGTATGTAGAAGAATTACGGCATTTGGAAGAGTGAAGTCCATGGTGTAATGGTATCGCGTCTGACCGGCAATCGGAAGATCCCGGGTTCGATTCCCAGGTGGTTACTTCATTTTTTCATTTGTTCCGTTTTCTCTCTCTCGTCTTGCGCGGAATATCTCCTATACAAGCGTCGTTCTTTATGTGTATATATATGTATGTGTATATATATATGTATGTATATATATGTATGTATAAAAATGTGTATATATATACTGGGTGATCCAGATAAATGGGACCCATAAAAAAAAGCCAAAATTCTCAATATTTAATTCCTTTCATAAAAACTATATATCATTCGAAAGAGTAGAGTTACAAGTTTATTATGAAATATTTATTTTTAAAAATGACTTCTTTCAAATGTGCTCCATTAGTTGCCAAGCATTCCAGTGTTCTCGCTTGTAAGTTCTGCATCACTTTGCAAGTGTGCGCGTGGTATGGCCTGTATCTCATTTGTGATGGCGGCCTTCAATTCTGCAAGGTCGTTGGGTTATTTCTGTAGACCCTACTCTTTAAATATCCCCAGAGATAATAATATAAGGGAAAAAATCCGAGACCTTGCGGGCCATTCAACGTCTCCAAATCTTGAGATTAACTCGCCTGGAAACGTTTGACGCAAAACTGCCATGCAGTTCCTCGTGGTATGGCAGGTAGCTCCGTCTTGTTGGAACCAGTGGTTTTCTAGACAAAGATCTTTTAATTTAGGAATAAGGAAATCGGTCAACATTTTTTTCGTAGCGATCACCATTTAGAGTGACCGTGTTTCCGGTGGAATCCTCGAAAAAGTACGGCACTATGATCTGAGATGCAGTAAGACCACACCAAACAGTTACACGCTGACTATGCAACGGGACTTCAGTAATATTCAATGGATTTTCTGTTGCCCAGAAACGACAATTTTGTTTGTTTACAGTTTCATTCAAGTGAAAATGGGCTTCGTCTGACATAATCAAAGTTGCTAGAAAATTGGTGGTGTCATTTACCTTCTGTTGGATCCATTGACAGAATTGTCGTCTTCGTGCGAAATCTCCATCGTTTAGTTGTTGCACTGTTTGAATTTTATATGGAAAGAGCATTAAATTTTGCTTGAATATACGGTGTGTTGTTCCATATCCAACTCCTAACAACTGAGAAGCACGTCTGAGGCTTATGTTAGGATTATCCTGTACAATTTCATGAGTTCTGTTAATGATCTCATCTATCCTTGCTGTGCGCACTCTTCCAGTTGGTTTTCTTTTTCCAATGCTGCCAGTTAGGGAAAAATTTCTGACACACCGACGGATTACTTTCTTAGAAGGTGATTTTGACATCTGAAAATTTGTCTTGAAAGATCTTTGAGCTGAAACTACACTTCTTCCATGCTCATAATATTGCTCAGTTATGAAACGCAGCTGTTCCACAGTCCATTCAGTCATCTTGAAGGGTTAGTTTTAACTAACACTTTTATTTTTTGTATCTTATCTTGTCTTGTATTGTCAAAACCTATACAATCCTGTACAAACTTGTAACTACTCTTTCGAATGATGCGTATGATTTTATAAAAGGACTTATACTTTAAGAGTTACAGGGGTTTCTTTGGGTCCCATTTCTCTGGATCACCCTTTATATATATATATAGATATATATATATATATATATATATATATATATATATATATATATATATATATACAGGGCCCAAAAAAATGTATACACACTTTAAATACTTATAAAGGCAGTGTTTATTAAAATACATTTCATTTTCAAAATGTAATAGAATCTACAGACATTATTTAATTGTTTTGTCAACGCCTTTTCAAACTGACGTCCGTTCTGGTCCAGGCACTGCTGATAACGCGAAGCAATGGAATCGCAAACATCACGAAACATTTCGTTTGGTATTTGTGTGCATTCTCGTTCAATGGCTGCTCTCAATTCAGCGACTGTTGCAGGTTTTATAGCGTAGACTTTGTCTTTTAAGTATCCCCATAAAAAAAGTCTAGTGGTGTGAGGTCTGGTGAACGCGGAGGGTATTCTACGAAACCCCTTCGTCCAATCCACATCCACATCGTGCCAAGTATCACTCGCAATACTCCACTCTTCGGTCCGAATCATCTTCATTAATAGCATGGACTAATCTTGGAATGTAACTTTTCCATTGACAACGCTTCAAAATGCGTTGGACAGACGATTCTGAAATTCCTACCTCACGACTCGCTTGCCGCACAGATTTTCTTGGACTTTGGTGATACGTTTCCAGTACTCTTTCTTGCTTTGTGGGGCTTGTCGATGTCCGTGGTCTTCCGGAACGCTTCTTGTGGACATTCTGAACAGTTCCATCGGCTTCAAACTTATCTCTAATTCGAGTGATGGTAAGTCGCGTTGGTGGATCTGTTTGAAACTCCCTCCTAAACTGTCTTTACACTTCAACTGCGTTTTCACACTTCCAGTAGCATTTTAGAATGAATTTCCTTTGTTCAAAGCTTAGTCTGACTGCCATTATTAATTCTAATGGGTTTAACTTGGAAAGAAAGAAACATCAATTGAGCTATCAGCTGTTAAAGTGTGTATACATTTTTTTGGGACGCCCTGTATATATAATATACATATACACACATATATATACTGTACATATACACACATATATATATATATATATATATACATATACACATATATATATATATTACATATACACATATACATATATATATACATATATATATATTATATATATATATATATATAACATATATATGATGAATAAAACCACGAAGGAAAGGAAACAAAAAGGTGCTCAAGCGCTTTCGTCTAATGACATCCTCAGGAACACTGAAGTACATAAAAGGTTACGGCCTATATATAGGTTACAGAAAAAAAAAATAAATAAATAAATAACACATACACACAAACATATATATATATATATATATATATATATATATATATATATATATATATACATACATATCTACACACACCACACATTATATATATAATATATATATATATATATATATATATTAATACATACTACACACACACACACACCACATATATATATATATATATGCAATAAACGGAGAAGTAAAAATAAAATTAAAAATTAAAGGATTAACAAAGAGGCATACAGATTTGTAAGGAAAAATATCGATTTTTAGCACAAGATCAAATGAATTATAAAAATACAAATTTATACTGGAAATCTGCCCGGGTTTTAACACTTTGCCTTTTATAGTCAAGTTTCGATATATATAAAATAAAATGAAGATTAAAAGTTAATAAAGTAGCATACAATTTACCAAAGATTTAGCGTCCTACCCTTTTTATCTAAATCTGTTTTGAAGGAATTCAAAACAACAGGATCGAGTTGAAAACGACCTTTGCTTATGTTGAAGTTATTTGAAAGTTGGATAATGGCAGACTCAAGAATATTTCTATTAACAATGTTGCTAGAGTGAAATAAAACTGAAGCATTATTCCAATCAATACAGTGGGATAACTCTGACAAATGGACAAAAAGAGCACTGGACAACTGTCCTGTTCTAACGGAATATTGATGCTGTTTTATACGTGTGTGCAAATCCTTTCCCGTCTGACCTATGTAAAAGGAATCACATTGTTTACACCCAATTTTATAGATAATGCCTGAATTATTGGTAGGGCTATTTTTTACTATGATATTTTTCACAATATTGTTATATGAAAATACTACATTAATATCCAAAAGTTTAAGTACATTAGCAATGCCTAAAAAGCCCGGGAAAAATGGAAGTACTAAAATATTTTTTGACAAAGTACGAGTGTTATTATTAGACTTCAAAAAAGTTCGTAAAAGTTTTTATGAACTTTTTGAACCTTTAGTACTTTTACGAACTCTTTGAACTTTTAATAATGTTATGAACTTTAAGTAGTTTTATGCACTTTTTGTAATATTATTATTAATAATATTGCCTTTTTGTAATAATATTACAAAAAGTGCATAAAATTACTTTAAAAGTCCAAAATATTAATAATTTATTAATATTTTTGACTTTTAAATAATTTATTAACTTAAACTTCAGTGAAATAAAAGAGTTTGTGTTAAGATTAGATCCTGAATCGCAAGCGATCGTGGATACTCAAGAATTACTGGACGATTCAAAGCTACCACAAGATATTGCTACCACAAGATATTGCTTTCATAGCATCAAACTTTAAATGCTTGACAGATGCAATAAAAAAATTGGAAGGTCGTTAAGTCTAGTGGATGCAATCAATGTTGTAGAAAATGTAAAGACAACAATAATAGGTTCATATAAAGACAAATTAGAAGATGTTCTGAAAAATAATCCTGATTTCGAGGTTCTCTCCAGATGTGCTCAGATTCTGCAAGGAAGAGGAGATTACGATTTTCAGTGCTCTCCAGAGATTGTGCGCGCCTTAAAATTTGCTCCAATAGTTTCAGTCTAAGTTGAGCGATTCTTTTCCTTTTACAAAGATGTAGTTGTGCCAAAGAGACTGAACTTAACTTTCGAGCATATAGAAGACATTATGATTCTTCAATGGAATAAAGATATTGCTTAACATGTTCAATAACTTCTGTGTTTGTTTAACGAATAAAGTAAAAGTTTTTCTTTGGAATTTCATAGTTTTTATAATTTTGTATTTTTTAAAATCTAATTTTGTCTTTTAGCAAGTGCAATGAAGAAGTATGCTTTTTGATGTGTAATTCTTGATACCTATAACTGATAGATCTAATTGATATGTAATGAATTTATTATGAACTTTTTTGAACTTTTTGGCAAATTTAATGAACTTTTTTGAACTTTCACGGCATTTTTTATGAACCTTTTTGAAGTCCCTAGTTATTATTGACACGATAGAAAGTTCGTTTTGCCTTGTTGAGACAAGATTCCATAAACGCAGATGGATAACACAGATCACTTCCAATACCGTTGATTTTTTCAAATTCGGCATCGATGTATTCCGGACTGGCGATCCTAAGGGCGCGGAGAAACATTGATGAAAAAATGGCCTTCTTAGTGGGGGTGTCATGTCCCGAGTAAAAGTGTACGTAGGACAAATTGTTTGTTGTTTTCCGATAGATACTAAACTTAAAACCTGGGCTTTCCCTATGTACACGCACATCCAAAAATGGGATTGAATTTCTTGTTCCACTTCTAAAGTAAACTTAATGGAGGGGACTTGATATATTTAACTGAAGGAGGAAGTTATCCAGGTCACGATTCATGGGCCAGATACACAAAATATCGTCGACGTACCGCAACCAATGGATGCCAACCCCCAGGATTCTCGGAATGTAAGTAATTTCGAAAAACTCCATATAAATATTGGAGAGGGGCGATAAGGGGTTGCCCATGGCCATCCCAAACACTTGTTTATAATACTCGTTATTGAAAGTGAATTTACAGTCTTTGATGCAAAGCTTAATAAGTTCCAAAACAATGTGTGAAGGTAGTGGCAGGTCATACTTATGTAATTCTTGGGAGAGAAAGTCAAGCATATCATCAATCGGCACTTTTGTAAACAATGAACAAACGTCAAAACTGATCAATCTATCGTTAGTTTCAGTACGTGCATTATTCAATTTTTCAGTAAGATCCATGGAATTTTTTACATGTGAATCAGAGATAGTTCCGAGAATGGGGGACAAGACTTTGACAAGCCATTTGGAGAGTTTATAAGTAATAGAGCCCACTGAGCTAATAATAGGGCGCATAGGGTTGCAGGTTTGTGGGTTTTAATAAGACCGTAAAGGTAGGGCAGAGAAGGTGAAGGGACATGAAAAGCGGAATTAAGTCCTTATGATCTTTGAGAATGCGTTTCAAGCCACTATTAAATGATTTGATGACGTCATCCTGCGGGTTCTTCCTAAGTTTGCTGTATGTGGCGGGGTCCTGGAGAAGCTCGTTCATCTTTCCGATGTAGTCCACTTTGTCCATAATAACTATGGTGTTAGCCTTCTCTGCTTTAGTAATATGGAGCTCCCCATCTTTTTTTAATTGTGAGAGGCCATCGCGAAAACGTTTAGGAAAGTTATCTTCGTAATTACCATTCGCCGCACTATAAACGAGGCCTTTAACTATGTTAAACAAATACTGAGGGAGATTACACTGTTTTTCAAAACACGCGAGACTGTAACAAATTTGTAAAGCCGAAGGTTTTTTAACAATAAAAAAGGACATACCATATCCAAGGGCACTTTTTGCATCGTCACTAATGTTTTTCGAAGAAAGGTTCAAAACACACTTTGAGCTTGCTTTTTTACTCCACTGACTATTTCGAATGAGACTTTTAATTTTCCGATCCAAAATGTTACGAAGTGAAGTAGTAGTTCGACGCAACTCGTTGTAAATTTCATAAACAAAGGTTGGATCCACGGTTGGGGAATAACGGTTACAAAATTATGTTTGGCGATGTTTAAATTTTTGAAGGCGGACCACTCATTTTGTCTGGTGACTTCAATATGTTTCTTTAAAATTAATCTGCTGAAGTTGTTGAACGGATGGTCGTCAATTTGTCTGAGGCGAATCGGAAGCAGGGATTTGGGAAGAACTTGCTCCTCTAGACAATTAGTAAGAAACTTTCGTCGGATACGAATTGCATGCCCCTTCATTAATGTAGAAGAAAACACGGACACAAACGGAGACAAGAGAGGGAACAGCAAGCCGAAGGAACGCGTGGTGTTCATTATATGAAAATTATTTCACGAAAGTAACACGTGAAAAATATTTATGATGAATAAAACCACGAAGGAAAGGAAACACAAAAAGGTGCTCAAGCGCTTTCGTCTAATGACATCCTCAGAACACTGAAGTACATAAAAGGTTACGGCCTATATATAGGTTACAGAAAGAAAGAAAAATAAATAAATAAATAAATAAATAAATAAATAACATGTGTTACTTTCGTGAAATAATTTTCATATAATGAACACCACGCGTTCCTTCGGCTTGCTGTTCCCTCTCTTGTCTCCGTTTGTGTCCGTGTTTTCTTCTACATTAATGAAGGGGCATGCAATTCGTATCCGACGAAAGTTTCTTACTAATTGTCTAGAGGAGCAAGTTCTTCCCAAATCCCTGCTTCCGATTCGCCTCAGACAAATTGACGACCATCCGTTCAACAACTTCAGCAGATTAATTTTAAAGAAACATATTGAAGTCACCAGACAAAATGAGTGGTCCGCCTTCAAAAATTTAAACATCGCCAAACATAATTTTGTAACCGTTATTCCCCAACCGTGGATCCAACCTTTGTTTTATGAAATTTACAACGAGTTGCGTCGAACTACTACTTCACTTCGTAACATTTTGGATCGGAAAATTAAGTCTCATTCGAAATAGTCAGTGGAGTAAAAAAGCAAGCTCAAAGTGTGTTTTGAACCTTTCTTCGAAAAACATTAGTGACGATGCAAAAAGTGCCCTTGGATATGGTATGTCCTTTTTTATTGTTAAAAAACCTTCGGCTTTACAAATTTGTTACAGTCTCGCGTGTTTTGAAAAACAGTGTAATCTCCCTCAGTATTTGTTTAACATAGTTAAAGGCCTCGTTTATAGTGCGGCGAATGGTAATTACGAAGATAACTTTCCTAAACGTTTTCGCGATGGCCTCTCACAATTAAAAAAAGATGGGGAGCTCCATATTACTAAAGCAGAGAAGGCTAACACCATAGTTATTATGGACAAAGTGGACTTCATCGGAAAGATGAACGAGCTTCTCCAGGACCCCGCCACATACAGCAAACTTAGGAAGAACCCGCAGGATGACGTCATCAAATCATTTAATAGTGGCTTGAAACGCATTCTCAAAGATCATAAGGACTTAATTCCGCTTTTCATGTCCCCTTCACCTTCTCTGCCCTACCTTTACGGTCTTATTAAAACCCACAAACCTGGCAACCCTATGCGCCCTATTATTAGCTCAGTGGGCTCTATTACTTATAAACTCTCCAAATGGCTTGTCAAAGTCTTGTCCCCCATTCTCGGAACTATCTCTGATTCACATGTAAAAAATTCCATGGATCTTACTGAAAAATTGAATAATGCACGTACTGAAACGAACGATAGATTGATCAGTTTTGACGTTTGTTCATTGTTTACAAAAGTGCCGATTGATGATATGCTTGACTTTCTCTCCCAAGAATTACATAAGTATGACCTGCCACTACCTTCACACATTGTTTTGGAACTTATTAAGCTTTGCATCAAAGACTGTAAATTCACTTTCAATAACGAGTATTATAAACAAGTGTTTGGGATGGCCATGGGCAACCCCTTATCGCCCCTCCTCTCCAATATTTATATGGAGTTTTTCGAAATTACTTACATTCCGAGAATCCTGGGGGTTGGCATCCATTGGTTGCGGTACGTCGACGATATTTTGTGTATCTGGCCCATGAATCGTGACCTGGATAACTTCCTCCTTCAGTTAAATTCAAGTCCCCTCCATTAAGTTTACTTTAGAAGTGGAACAAGACAATTCAATCCCATTTTTGGATGTGCGTGTACATAGGGAAAGCCCAGGTTTTAAGTTTAGTATCTATCGGAAAACAACAAACAATTTGTCCTACGTACACTTTTACTCGGGACATGACACCCCCACTAAGAAGGCCATTTTTTCATCAATGTTTCTCCGCGCCCTTAGGATCGCCAGTCCGGAATACATCGATGCCGAATTGGAAAAAATCAACGGTATTGGAAGTGATCTGTGTTATCCATCTGCGTTTATGGAATCTTGTCTCAACAAGGCAAAACGAACTTTCTATCGTGTCAATAACAACACTCGTACTTTGTCAAAAAATATTTTAGTACTTCCATTTTTCCCGGGCTTTTTAGGCATTGCTAATGTACTTAAACTTTTGGATATTAATGTAGTATTTTCATATAACAATATTGTGAAAAATATCATAGTAAAAAATAGCCCTACCAATAATTCAGGCATTATCTATAAAATTGGGTGTAAACAATGTGATTCCTTTTACATAGGTCAGACGGGAAAGGAATTGCACACACGTATAAAACAGCATCAATATTCCGTTAGAACAGGACAGTTGTCCAGTGCTCTTTTTGTCCATTTGTCAGAGTTATCCCACTGTATTGATTGGAATAATGCTTCAGTTTTATTTCACTCTAGCAACATTGTTAATAGAAATATTCTTGAGTCTGCCATTATCCAACTTTCAAATAACTTCAACATAAGCAAATGTCTTTTTCAACTCGATCCTGTTGTTTTGAATTCCTTCAAAACAGATTTAGATAAAAAGGGTAGGACGCTAAATCTTTGGTAAACTTGTATGCTACTTTATTAACTTTTAATCTTCATTTTATTTTTATATATATCGAAACTTGACTATAAACGGCAAAGTGTTAAAATCCGGGCAGATTTCCAGTATAAATTTGTATTTTTATAATTCATTTGATCTTGTGCTAAAAATCGATATTTTTCCTTACAAATCTGTATGCCTCTTTGTTAATCCTTTAATTTTTAATTTTTATTTTTACTTCTCCGTTTATTGCATATATATACCGGGTGTCCGAGAATTATCTGTACAATTTTTGGCTGTTATTAAAAGTCAACCATGAAGTGTAGATATTCCAGTGTTGTCCCATTTTACAGAGAAACTCTAAGTTTTTTCTGATAAGTTTTGACAAGTTTTTCTTTTTTGTACGCGGGTGACAGACATTGATGATTTAAAAGCAAGAATCACAGCTGCTATTGAGCGAATTGATGTGGATATGCTGCGGCGTACATGGCAACATTTGGATTATTATCGATTGGATGTTTTGCGAATCACTGATGGTGCACATATCGAATTTTGTAACAAAGTTACTTCAATAAAAGAAACTTTTGAAAATACAGATTCTAAATAATCTTGTTTAAGAATTTTACGGGTGTTATCAAGAATTTTATTAAAAGATGAAATTGTACAGATAATTTTCGGACACACTGGAATTTCTAAAAAACTTGTCAAAACTTGGTATCAGAAAAAACTTAATGAGATTCTCTGTAAAATGAGACAACACTGGAATTTCTACACTTCATGGTTGACTTTTAATAACAGCCAAAACTTGTACAGATAATTCTCGGACACCCTGTGTATATATATATATTATATATATTATATGTGTTGTGTGTGTGTGTGTGTGTGTGTAGATATGTATGTGATATATATATATATTATGTTTGTTTGTGTTATTTATTTATTTTTTTTCTTTCTGTAACCTATATATAGGCCGTAACCTTTTATGTACTTCAGTGTTCCTGAGGATGTCATTAGACGAAAGCGCTTGAGCACCTTTTTGTTTCCTTTCCTTCGTGGTTTTATTCATCATAAATATTTTTCACGTTACTTTCGTGAAATAATTTTCATATATATATATATATATATATATATATTAGTGATGTAGGTCACATCCGCATCCGCATAACATCCGCGCATTGTCTCGCATCCGCACTTTGGACTGCGGATGTCGTGCGGATGTGGACCGTTGAGATAAAACGTCATTAATAAGCGGAAATTATCAAATTCTACTATATTAATAGAACTAGTTCATTGTGCGCAAAAGTGATGCAAGCGACAAGACGAGAGGCTGTTCTTGTATGAAGTTACTGTACTCTCTTCCAACCTACTTAGATCCACGTTACAAAGCTAAGTTATTTTCACCTAGTACATTAGAACGAGTTAAATCATCACTTGGCAAAGCAGTTGAAGAGCTTCAATCTCTTGAATCTGTCGCTTCGCCACCCACCAAAAGAATAAAAGTTTCAGTGACAGAACCAACACCTTCAACAAGCAAATCTATCACAGAATCTCTCTCTCAGTTTCTTGAGTTAAGCAGCAATGACGAGACCTACGCGATGTCAAAAGATGTAGTAAAAATGATCGAGAGCTATCACCAAGAAAAACGCCTGGCTGCATGTGACAATCCTATTAGTTGGTGGAAAAATACGCAGAATATCTATCCATACTTGAGTAAACTTGCAAGGAAACATTTAGCCTGTCCTCCAACAAACGTACCAAGCGAGAGATTATTTAGCAGTGCTGGATTAATATATGATGAAAAGAGAAACAGACTGGCAGCAGAAAAGGCAGAAAAATTAATGTTCCTTTAGCATAACCTTCCTATAATTAAGTTTGAACATTAAACGATGAACATCTTAGTTTACTTTATTTTAATTACTCATTTATAAATATGCCTAATAAAACTTTAAACTTAATATAAATAGTTATCAAGCTAATTAAAGATCTCTTTCTATAAGGGTGGAGGTTGGGGAAAGAGGTCGGTGGGGTGCATTTGAGTTGGGTTCACGTCCCGCATCCTGGTAACACAATTATGGTTTCTAATTGTGGCTGAAATTCAACAAAATATAACGAATTTATTTGCAGACGAATTCACTAATTGATTTCTATATTAGTTAGATGCTTGATATTATTTTATATGTTCAGAGAAAAGTACAGCAATTATTGTACAATTAATCAATTATACTACATTATAGCTACAGCTCTCTCTATATAATAACTTATTATATACGTTAAACACAACAAATCTCGAATAATCCTAAAAAAATAACGAAAATGTAGACATCCGCATCCGCGGATGTTGAAATCAAACATCCTCATCCGCATCCGCGGATGTGAAAAAAATGACATCCGCTACATCACTAATATATATATATATATATATATATATATATATATATATATATATATATATTATACATACATACATATATATTATATATATATATATATATATATACATTCAACTGCAAAGAACACGCAGTAAAATAACGTAAAGAACGACGCTTGTATAGGAGATATTCCGCGCAGACGAGAAAGAGAAAACAACAAATGAAAAAATGAAGTACCACCTGGGAATCGAACTGCGTGTTCTTTGCAGTTGAATGTATATAATGTTACGGCAAGCGGGAGGTGCCCCCTTGGGGCATTGGTTTCTGCGAGTATGTAGAGGAATTACGGCATTTGGAAGAGTGGAGTCCATGTGTAGTGGTTATCGCGTCTGACCGGCAATCGGAAGATCCCGGGTTCGATTCCCAGGTGGTACTTCATTTTTCATTTGTTGTTTTCTCTTTCTCGTCTTGCGCGGAATATCTCCTATACAAGCGTCGTTCTTTACGTTATTTGTACTGCGTGTTCTTTGCAGTTGAATGTATATAATGTTACGGCAAGCGGGAGGTGCCCCCTTGGGGCATGGTTCTGCGAGTATGTAGAGGAATTACGGCATTTGGAAGAGTGGAGTCCATGGGTAGTGGTTATCGCGTCTGACCGGCAATCGGAAGATCCCGGGTTCGATTCCCAGGTGGTACTTCATTTTTTCATGTTGTTTTCTCTTTCTCGTCTTGCGCGGAATATCTCCTATACAAGCGTCGTTCTTTACGTTATTTGTACTGCGTGTTCTTTGCAGTTGAATGTATATAATGTTACGGCAAGCGGGAGGTGCCCCCTTGGGGCATTGGTTTCTGCGAGTATGTAGAGGAATTACGGCATTTGGAAGAGTGGAGTCCATGGTGTAGTGGTTATCGCGTCTGACCGGCAATCGGAAGATCCCGGGTTCGATTCCCAGGTGGTACTTCATTTTTTCATTTGTTGTTTTCTCTTTCTCGTCTTGCGCGGAATATCTCCTATACAAGCGTCGTTCTTTACGTTATTTGTACTGCGTGTTCTTTGCAGTTGAATGTATATAATGTTACGGCAAGCGGGAGGTGCCCCCTTGGGGCATTGGTTTCTGCGAGTATGTAGAGGAATTACGGCATTTGGAAGAGTGGAGTCCATGGTGTAGTGGTTATCGCGTCTGACCGGCAATCGGAAGATCCCGGGTTCGATTCCCAGGTGGTACTTCATTTTTTCATTTGTTGTTTTCTCTTTCTCGTCTTGCGCGGAATATCTCCTATACAAGCGTCGTTCTTTACGATATATATATATATATATATATACATACATATGCACTAGAATCACAAAATAACACGTGACCTTATTAATAAGCAAACAACCACAAGGAAAAGGAACACAATGTGAATATATCACGAAAGCGCTCGGACTTTGTGTTTCCTTTTCCTTGTGGTTGTTTGCTTATATACATACATATATATATTACATACATACATATACATACATACATACATATATATACATACATACATACATATACATACATACATACATATATATATATATATATATATATATATATATATATATATATATATATATATACATATATATATATATATATCATACATACATACATACATATACAGGGTGAGGCAGAAGTAACCGGGCAGCTTTTTGATGTTTCAGCTTTGGAAGTTTCTAGCGATAATTGCATCGATTACGTAACACCCGATAGCCTAGGCTAAACGGGTAGCCTAGCTAGGCTAACGTTTAATTCAGTTTGTCGCAGCTGGTGGTTGTGAACACATCTTATTTCGGTCAATTTTGAAAGCCCCAATTATGGCAAAGGCGAGCAACCAACGCTTTACAATGGAAGAACGTGTCTTCATTGTAAAAAAAATTTACCGAACAGACAACAAGAGCGAGACATGCCGCCGATTTAAAGAAAGATTTGATCGTTCAATAAAGAGACACGGTAGCCAGCCTCATTCAACGCTTTGAATCAACAGGTTCATGTGAAGATCTTCCAAGACCAGGACGACCAAGGTCTGTCTGTACCGAAGAAAACAAGCAGATTGTTGAAGTTGATTTCGCTCGTAGTCCACGGAAGTCCACCAGACGAGCTGAGCAAGAACTTGGCATCTCACAAAGATCAATTATAAGAATGCTACACGATGCCCACTTGAGGCCATATCGTCCACACTTGCTCCATGCACTGAACGAAGATGATCATGACCGTCGCGTGGAGTTTTGCGAGATCTTTCGACAACCCTGTGCAATGGACGCCACCTTTCCTGAAAAGATCATCTGGAGTGATGAAGCATCTTTTAAATTAAATGGCCACCACGTCAACCGACATAATTCTGTCTACTGGGCAAGTGAAAATCCTCACCTAATCCTCGAGAAGGAAGTCAACACCATCGGTGTCACGGTTTGGATTGGGATCTGTTCTTCTGGTCTGGTCGGTCCGTTCTTTTTTGAAAAAACTGTGACAGGCGCCAACTACGTGGCGATGCTCAACAATAATTTCCTTCCAAAAGTGGCAACCTGGCCACACATTCGTGAGATGTGGTTCCAACAAGACGGAGCACCACCCCATTACAGCCACGCTGCGCGCGATTGGCTCGATGAGCACTTCCCTCAGAGATGGGTTGGACGCCGTGGTCCCATAGATTATCCTCCTCGATCTCCTGACCTTACACCTCCAGACTTTTTTCTTTGGGGTGTGCTGAAGAATTCAGTCTATGCTGAAAAACCAAGGACCATTCAGCAGCTCACTACGAGAATTGTGAATTCTTGCGCAGAAATCAACGAAGATTTGTGTCGAAGTGTGTGCTATTCTGTGGTAGACAGATTTTCTAAATGCATTGAAGAACGTGGTCATCATTTCGAACACTTGCTCTAATCATGCTTTATATTGTTCTAGTATCATGTACATTGTAATTTCTTAATTTGTGACAATTTCAATAAACATTTACTTTGGAATAAGTGCTTATTGACTGCCCGGTTACTTCTGCCTATACATACATACATACATATATATATATATATATATATATATATATATATATGTGTGTGTGTGTGTGTGTGTATATATATATATGTATGTATATATGTGTATGTATATAAGCACACCGGACAAAAATTAGTCACCCCTAATAGCACCGATAGTAGGAAGTTCAAGGTCACACAGAGGGCGCTGATGTAGCATTGGTAAGTGACAAGTAGCGGTGACGTAGCACACAGGATCAGATCTGTTTCGTGTGGTGGTGAAGAACAAAGTGTGTGTTGGATATAGTCTGCAAAATGGGTCGTGAGGCAGACGTTACTCAGTGGCAAAAAGGAGCCATCGTGTTTGGCAGAGCCCACGGACACAAAATGTCTGAAGTAGCCCAATTTGTTGGTGTGTCAACGCGTACTGTCCAGCGAGTTTACAGAGTGGTGTAGTTCGCAATCAACTGAAAATCGACGGCGTAACTGTGGCCGGAAAACAATTCCCGACAATAGGGACCGCCGCCATGTTTCTCGTCTAGTAACTGCAAATCGTTTTCAAACCAGAGAACAATTGCTCCAAGAAACCAATGAGTTCTCCAGCGACCAATTTCCGAACGGACATTGCGACGAGAACTGCATACGATGGACATCTGGAGCAGGGTACCACGGAAGAGGCCGCTGTTAAGAGCAGGTCACAAATTGGCACGTTATAATTGGGCTCAGAGGCACAAAAACTGGACTGCGGCAGATTGGAAACGTGTAATTTGGTCCGATGAGTCCCGTTTTTGTTTGTTCTCCAATGATGGGAGGCGACGAGTACATCGCAGGTCCAATGAAGCCTTTAATCCTGAATGCGTCGGTGTTGTTCAGGCTGGAGGTGGTTCCGTGATGTTCTGGGGATGTTTTTCGTACCACGAAATGGGCCCTCTCGTTCCAGTGACGATGAATTTGAACCAGCAGGCGTACCTCCGCATACTAAATGATGAATTGGTACCCTTTGCCCTACATCTCGAGGAGCAGCATCACATTGCCACTCCTGTCTTCCAAGACGACAATTGCCGTGTGCACAGGGCAAGAAGTGTGTCTGAGTGGCACGACGAACATTCTGCAACACTGTCTCACCTCGAATGGCCCGCAAATCCCCTGATTTAAATCCTATTGAAAATCTGTGGGATTATTTGGAACAGAATGTGAAGCGCAGGAATAGACACCCACGGACTCTGGCGGAACTTCGGGACCGGCTGATGAACGAGTGGCAGCAAATCGATGTTCAGTACATGCACAACCTCGTAGAGTCTCTGCCTCGCCGGATTCGTGAGGTTATCAAGGCCAGAGGCGCCGTCACACGTTATTAGGTACATTCTGAGAGGGGTGACTAATTTTTTGTCCGGTGTGCTTATGTGTATGTAATTCTCCTACATATGTAGGAGAATTACGACTTCTGACTGATCGAGGCCCGTGGTGTAGTGGTAGCATATCTGACCGGCAATCGGAAGATCCTGGGTTCGATTCCCGGGCGGTCACCTCATTTTTCATTTGTTCGTTATTTCTCTTCCTCGTGTGCAGAACACTCCTCTATACTTACGTCGTTTCTATACATTAATATACTGCGTGGTCATTGTAGTTAAATGTATGTATGTATATATGTATATATATATATATATATATATATATATATTATAATATATATATATATATATATATATATACCACGTGACCACAAAAATTGTCCCTGTTTTTAATCGCTTATTACTCAGTCATTATTGCAGCTTCACAAATGAAATAAAAAGCATTCGAAAGAGAACATTTTAAAGTTTTAATTTATTCTACATGTGTTCAAAGTGACGTCCCTGGACATCTTCCATTTCACACAACGGGAAAGGAAGTTATTTATTACATTTTCCAAAACGCTGCATTCAATGGACTGTACACTCTCTACCACCGCTTGCTTTAATTCTTCGATAGAGGATGGCTCTTGCCTGAATACTTTGTCCTTGACAAATCCCCAGAGAAAAAAGTCCAAAGGTAATAGATCGGGAGATCTTGCGGGCCAGGGAAACTGCGAGCGATGAGAAATGAATCTTTGTTCAAAAAACTTGTTAAACATTCCAGTGATTGCCTAGTTGTGTGGGCTGTTGCTCCGTCTTTTTTGACCACAAAAATTGTCCCTGTTTTTAATCGCTTATTACTCAGTCATTATTGCAGCTTCACAAATGAAATAAAAAGCTTTCGAAAAAGAATATTTAAAAGTTTTATTTAATTTTTTCGATATCCTGGATACGAAATCAGTACTTATAAAAAAATGACAGTTTTATCCACCACAATCATGGGTTATTTGTCGGACATGCAACGTGTTTTCATCGCAGAAGAGATGATCAAACATGGCTCGGTAGTTGCCACCCAACGGTCTTTCAGACGACAATACGGTCAGCAAAGGACCATACAGTAGATCCTAAAACGATTCGCAGGATTTTCGCAAAATGGAAACATCACGGCTCAATCAAGAACATGCATAAAGGCAACTCTGGCGCAGCAAAGGTGTGCGAACCGCTGAAAACCTTGATTCAGTCGCAAATCAGCTTGAAATGGACAAGAAATCTGTGAGACGACTATCAGCTGTGACAGGAATCAAACGGGAGAGCATTCGGAAAATAATCACGTTGGATTTGAGAATGAAGTCATTCAAAATTGTGTGTTTGCAACAGCTTAGCGAACAAGACTACCAGCTTCGTTTGATGTTTTGTGAACGCATTGAAAATAATTGAACAAAACCAGATAAGATAAAGTGACATAATATTCAGTGATGAATGCCACATCTATCTTAATGGGTTCATCAACAGACAGAATTACCGGTGTTGGTCACAAAACAAGCCAAATATACACTTGGAGAAACCTCTGCATTCACCAAAAGTTACTGTCTGGTGTGGTTTTGAGTAGCAGCAAGGTTTATGGTCCTTACTTTTTTGAGGACCCAGAGACAAGGAGACCGCTTTCAATAACTTCAGAAAGATATGTAGAAATGCTGAACACTGTTTTTGAACAAGAAACTGCAGTAACAATGTGTGTATATATATATATGTATATACTGCGCGGTCATTGCAGTTATATGCGCATATTCACGATTTGCGCGGGTCCCTCTCAGGGCATTGGTTTCTGCCCTATGTGGGAGAATTTCGATTTGTGATTGAGTGAGGTCCGTAGCATAATGGTAGAGCATCCAACCGGCAATTGGAAGGCCCTGGGTTCGATTCCCGGCGGGCGTGCGCCTCATTTTTCATTATTCGTTATCTCTCCTCTCTCTGTGCGGAAACGTTCCTTAACACTTATGTCGTTTCTATTCATATATATATATATATATATATATATATATATATATATATATATTATATATATATATATATATGTGTGTATGTACATATGTATATATATATATATGTATGTATGTATATACATATGTATATATATATATGTATATACATATGTATAATATATATATATATATATATATATATATATATATATATATATGTTATACATATGTATATATATATATATATAAGAGATATATATATATATATAAATATAGATATATATGTATATATAGATACATATATATATACAGGGTGTCCCAGAATTAACTATCTATTTCAATGAAATCGGACAAATTTTTTTAAAAACACTTTTATTTATGTTTATCATGTTTAATGTGTTAAAAATGTATAAATTTCTAAATTTTTTCATAATTTTATTTTCATAATTTTTCATTATCTGGTCCAATGAAGACCGTCTGAAGTCATAGAATGGCAAAGAGACTCTCCAAAGGTAACGTGTGGCTTGGAATGACCAAATCCAAAATTTATGGCCCATTCTTCTTTGCGGAAGCAACTGTAACAGGTACCGTCTACCTGATATGCTTCAGCAATTTCTCGAACCACAGCTTCTTGATGATGGCATTCTTGATAATGTTGTTGTTTCAACAAGATGGAGACCATAAATTTTGGATTGGTCATTCCAAGCCCACGTTAACTTTTGGAGAGTCTCTTTGCCATTCTATGACTTCAGACGGTCTTCATTGGACCAGATAATGAAAAAATTATGAAATAAATTATGAAAAAAATTTAGAAATTTATACATTTTTTTTAACACATATTAAACATGATAAACATAAATAAAAGTGTTTTTAAAAATTTGTCCGATTTTATTGAAATAGATAGTTATTCTGGGACACCCTGTAATATATATATGTATCTATATATAATATATGTCTATATTATATATATATAATAGATCTATATATACTATATATCTATATATATTATATATATATATCTATATATATATAATATATATATATATATATATATCTATATATACACATATATATATATATATACACATACACATCTATATATACATATGTATATACATACATACAACAATATATATATATATATATAATATATATATACAATGTTATACATACATACATATATATATATATATATATATATATATATATATATATATATATATACATATATATATATATATATATATATACACATTGTATACATACATAAGATAGAGATACATATATATATATATATAATGCGCCTCGGTGTAGTGGTTAGCGTCGCTGACTACGAATCCATCGGCCCAGGGTTCGAGACCCGACGGCAGCCGGCGCCAGCAAAACCCAGCTGTCAATCCTTCCACACAATAAAGAAAGTGGTTGGTAGATAAATGGGTACCCTAGGTGGCATAGTGGTTAAGACGCTGGGCTGCTGATGGGGCGTGGTTCGGATTCCACGTTAAACTGTAGGTCTAAGGTGGAGTGAAAAGCTTGACCTTCGTCAGAATGAATAATTCGGGTGGAAGCTAACCAAAGGTATTATATATATATATATATATATATATATATATATAATATATATATATATATATATAATCATGCGGGTTGCTTCTACAAAGCTTTAATTTAATATTTAGGAGAAATCCAATGACAAGAAGGAGAGTAAATGCCATGAAAAGTGTCTTCTTTAATGCGCAACGTTTTCAAGCAATACGCTCGTCTTCAGGCTAAACAGTGACAAAAAATGACAATATGAAGTTAAAATCAATAAATAAATGAATGAAACACAAGACAAAATAATTACTATAACTATTCTTAGAAGCAAAATTTAAAAAGACTAAAAGAAGAGGGTTGAATTCAAAGTTATAAAAGAAGTTTACATATAAAAATACGAGAAATTTAAAAAGCTATTTTTAAATTATATAGTAAATTGAAATTAATACAATGGGATAATTAACACTACTAACCTTTCATTGCTGGTTCCGAGGCACAAAAGTAATTTAAAAAAAACAAAGGAAAATACTATGGGTTGGGTGGTTGGAGAGTTATGAGTGGGGGGGGTTATAAAAAATTTAGAGGGACAGCTGAGGAATCAACGTTTAGAGAAAGGGTCAATTTTAATATAAAGGGATTCCAAAATTTCTAAGTGAGTTGGACAAGGATTACAGCAAGAATTTTAAAATTATCCAGAGTGACATCTGTTTTACATTTAATACTATGTTCCCGGATACTAGAGGCTTCTTTTTTATTTAAAATTTTACCTGTTCGACAACTTATTCCCATATGCGAATAAAATCTAGCCCTGAGAGCGCACGGTGTTGCCAATATAAGTACCAAGGAGACACCTTGGGCAGGTAAATAAATATACAACACCGCTACGCAACGAATCAGGAGTCGATCCTTCGCTGAGAAAAAGCTACCTAAAGACGTTTTATTAATAAATATAATGCTAAAATCAGTATGATAAAAAAATCTTTTTAACAACTTGGTAAATTTAAGTTTAAATTCTTTATTCATGGGACCCATTTCAGGTACCAGAAATATTTTATATCTTAGGCACTGAAATACAGGAAGTTGAGGGCTATAAACATTATTTAAGAAAAGATCTTTTAATTTATCTACATATTGAACAGGAAAAAACTATTATTGGTAAAATATGATCTTAAATTATTAAATTCATCGTTAAGTAAGGTAAAACTAGAAGTCAAATTATATCCTCTGAACAAGAGAGTTTTAATACACGACATCTTATAGTTAAAATCAGTAAAACTAAAAAAATTCATGCCCAAACCGGTAAAAGTGGGTTTCCTGTAAACTGATGTAGTAATAGAATCACCTCTTTTTCGAAATTAAAAGATCAAAAAGGGAAGGGAGCCATTTTCCTCAGTTTAAATCTCTGCACCCCAATATAACTTATACAATGGAAAAACTGAGGAAAATGGCTCCCTTCCCTTTTTAGATCTTTTAATTTCGAAAAAAGGTGATTCTATTACTACATCAGTTTACAGGAAACCCACTTTTACCGGTTTGGGCATGAATTTTTTAGTTTACTGATTTTAACTATAAGATGTCGTGTATTAAAACTCTCTTGTTCAGAGGATATAATTTGACTTCTATTTTACCTTACTTAACGATGAATTTAATAATTTAAGATCATATTTACCAATATAGTTTTCCTGTTCAATATGTAGATAAATTAATAAGATCTTTCTTAAATAATGTTTATAGCCCTCAACTTCCCTGTATTTCAGTGGCCTAAAGATATAAAATATTTCTTGGTACCTGAAATGGGTCCCATGAATAAAGAATTTAAACTTAAATTTACCAAGTTGTTAAAAAGATTTTTTTATCATACTGATTTTCGCATTATATTTATTAATAAAACGTCTTTAGGTAGCTTTTTCTCAGCGAAGGATCGAACTCCTGATTCGTTGCGTAGCGGTGTTGTATATTTATTTACTGCCCAAGGTGTCTCCTTGGTACTTATATGGCAGCACCGTGCGCTCTCTCAGGCTAGATTTATTAGCATATGGGAATAAGTTGTCGAACAGGTCAAATTTTAAATAAAAAAGAAGCCTCTAGTATCCGGGAAATAGTATTAAATGTAAAACAGATGTCACTCTGGATAATTTTAAAATTCTTGGCTGTAATCCTTGTCCCAACTCACTTAGAATTTGGAATCCCTTTATATTAAACATTGACCCCTTCTCTAAACGTTGATTCCTCAGCTGTCCCTCTAAATTTTTTATAATCCCCCCCCCCAACTCATAACTCTCCAACCACCCAACCCATAGTATTTTCCCTTTGTTTTGTTTTAAATTACTTGTGCCTCGGAACCAGCAATGAAAGGTTAGTAGTGTTAATTATCCCATTGTATTAATTTCAAATTTACTATATACTATAATTTTAAAAATAGCTTTTTAAATTTTTCGTATTTTTATATGTAAACTTCTTTTATAACTTTGAATTCAACCCTCTTCTTTTAGTCTTTTAAATTTTGCTTCTAAGAATAGGTTCTATAGTAATTATTTTGTCTTATGTGTTTCATTCATTTATTTATTGATTTTAACTTCATATTGTCATTTTTTGTCACTGTTTAGCCTGAAGATGAGCGTATTGCTTGAAACGTTGCGCATTAAAGAAGACACTTTCATGGCATTTACTCTCCTTCTTGTCATTGGATTTCTCCTATATATATATATATATATATATATATATATATCCCTTTGCTTTGTCCGGAGCGATAGGGCGCGTCCCTCTGTGGCGAATGTGGGAATACACCTTTCTTCGGTGTAAGGGCTTTCTCTGCCCTCGTGGACCATTGGGCCCGTTTGGGGACCCGGCTGATCTCCTGCTTCTTTTTTCTTTCTCCTTTAACCCATTCTTTCTGGCTTCTCCCTTTTTTTGGCGTTGTTCTTTGGACCTTGATTTTGACCCTTCCTTGGCCCTTGGGTGTGGGAGGTGGTTGCCCTGCACCCTTGTCGCTTTCCAACCAAACCCAAACCCTGTCCCTGCCACTTTTCACCGCGCGTTGGATGAGAGTGGCCGCCTTTCAGGCACAGGGACTGGGTGTATCTCCCCTGCGTGACATCTATCGGCGGTGGGACCAAGTGTGCCCACACTTCGCCTTTCCCTTGTTGGAGTCGGTGGTGGCTGGATGCGCGCGGGGATGAAGTTCTTTTTTGTTTTGCTATGGACACTTCTCCCCCTCGGCTTACGACTACTGCTTCTCATTCCCGGACTACTCCTTCTCTCAACACTCGGGTGGTGGGCAACCAGGCCCTCGAGTCCTTTACCACTGGAAGACCGCAACCTAATGGGGTTGACCCCCTGTGGAAGCGGAACGCTTGCACTCTCCTTTTCCGTTGCCGACCCCAGTCCGTCCCTCGACTACGCCCTTGGACCTACACTCTCTGGAGCAGGGGTCTCGCCCCAGCCCACTTCAGCCACCTTCGGGCAAGTCAAGTTCCACCGAGGACTTGCCCCCACAACCCGGCTTCTTGCTCTCCCCATATGCCCCCCTCACCCGCCGTCAGCCCACCTCCCCACGGAGAGAGCCTCGCGGCGGACGGGGGAGCCGGCATTCACGGCCGTCCTATCGACCGTTGAATATCCCAGTCCATTTCGACTCTACAGCCTCCCTCTCCCTCCCAAGTATCCACAAATTCCTGGTGATTCGGCCTACATCTGGGTCCCTCCCGAACAACTCTGAACGGACGTTCCAGGCGATCCGAACCCACAGCAACTCCAGCCGCTATGACGTACGCCCACAGAGGGATGGCTCCCTCCTCGTAAAATCACGCTCAGCCGCAGAGACGAAAGCCCTACTCTCCGTCACTGAGGTCCTTGGATGCTCGGTGTCCGTTTCCCCACACCCTCGCCTGAACCAGAGTCAGGGCACTATTTACGCCACCCGCCTATTGTCGGTCGCAGTGAACGAGCTCCTGGAGGACCTCGCACCCCAAGGAGTCACTAAGATCTATCGTTTCACATCCCGACAGGGAGGCACCCCCTCCCCCACCCCACGTCTGCTCCTTACTTTCAACACACTAATCCCCCCCGGCCGCATTGTATGGGGTATGGGAGACCGCGCCTCATGCGAGTTTTCTATCCGCCCATACGTCCCAGACCCGACCCGTTGCTTCAAATGCAATAAATTCGGACACGTTAGCTCCGCTTGTCGACAGCCGCATCAATTATGTGTTCACTGTGGACGACTCGCTCACCCTGACAGGTGCCCCAACACACCCAAATGCTCCAACTGTGAAGGCGCACACCCCTCTTCATCCCGAGAATGCCTTTTCTTCAGGTTCGAGAAGGAGGTCCGAGGCCTACAGGTGACGGACTTCCTTAGCCCCCGTGAGGCACGCGACAGGGTGCGGAGTCGGGAGGTGAGGCCGGGGGTGTCCTATGCCGCTGCTCTCGGCTCTATCATCTCGGCACGCCGCCCTGGCCTGCCGCCGAAACCCCCCCAAGCCACTGCTCCCTGTTCCCCTCAAAGAAAACCCTCGCAGGACCCGACGGTTTCCTGTCCCCCCACCATTCCTCCTCTTCCCGCACCTCACCTGCCACGAATCCCCCAGGTGTCTGGGACCAGGACACCCAGGTCCCATCCACCTCAAACCCCGCCTTCCCAGTACCCCCTGCACACGCCCGAACCTGCCGCCCGGAGCAAGCCGTCGAGGCGGAGACGCCGGAGCGTGTCACCGGACCCTCCGGCCTTCCAACGTCTCTCTCCCTCTTCCCCTCGGACCAAGAAGACGGCTCGGATCCTCACTCCGCCCACCACGTCTACTATGTCCATCTCTCCCCATCGCAGAAGTCCCACCACTCTACCCCCACAGACTCTGACAATAGTGGCTGAGATCCACGACCCGCCCCGGACGACGGGACCCAGTCCGAACAATATCCTCTCCCCCGAGGATCCGGTGGATGCGGCCCTGGCGCAGCTGCACGGTGTGACCGAGGGAAGCTCGGCCGCGCCCACGCCCACGAGTCTTATGGATCTGCCCTTGCCTCCTGGTGCCATTTTCTCCACCCCTCCACGAGACTACTCTGATTCACCTCCTTCCACCCCCATCGTACCTATTCCCCCAACATCCCCGGCCCCTCCTTGTCAGCTACCCTGTGTACGCCCTCCCTCCCACCCGCCCGGTCCTTTTGGTACCCCTTATCACCACCTCGAGTCCGCCATGAGACCCCGGACAGGCGGGGTAGCGCCACTTTTGGGGCTACCGTGCCCCCTCCTGGTCCGACCATAGAAGCCCGTCACAGTACATCCGACCCTCTCAGCCCACGATGTTCCTCTGCCTGCCGTGATCCACGCCTCCGGTCTCGCTCGGCCGACTCGATCCCGCCACCTCCGCGGGGTTCGACAGGCCGACCGATTCCTTCCCTGGTGAACGGTAGATAGCCAGCCATGCTCCCGACCAAGCCTTCAATTTCGCGAACTCCGGATCTCCCTTCATACTCCAACCTCCTAGCACCTACACCTTTACCCATCCCCTTCATCAACTAATGGATCCCCCGAAAACCACAATAGTCCACTGGAACTGTCGAGGAATATTCGCAAATTATGAAGGCCTTACCTCCCTGCTTGCCACTTCCCGTCCGGTGTGTGTCTGTCTCCAGGAGCTAATCCTGGGGACCAGGCCCATGCCCTGCCCTACTGGTTATTTTTGCACCGCCACCCCGCCTCCTACCTGCACTCGAAGGGGAGCTGCCATCCTCGTACACCACGCAGTCCCTTCTACAACCTCTCCATCCGGTCCCCACTACAGGTGACTGCCGTCCGGCTCTCCCTGGATAGACAGTACACCGTCTGCTCCATCTACCTCCCCCCCACGCTCAAGTCTCCCGCGACGACCTGGTGGAAGTCGTGGAACAACTCCCTAGGCCCTTCCTACTGCTGGGCGATTTCAATAGTCGCCACCCCTTGTGGGGCGACACACGCACCACCTATATGGCCCCAACCCTGATATCCGTCATGACCGAACTCTCCTTCGAGTGCCTCAACAATGGCTCTCCTACTTTTTACCATGCCACCACCTGCACTCCATCCTGTATAGACCTGTCCCTCGTTTCAACTGATGCCCTCCTAGACTTCACGTGGCAAGTCCTCCGAGAGGACCATGGAAGTGACCATCTCCCCATACAACTCACCCTTAATCGACCCGACCAGACTGTTCGGGTACCGGTAAGGTGGGTTACTACCAACGCGAATTGGGCCCGCTTCCGCGACAACACCTATACCACCCTTACAACTGCCCACTTCCCATCCATCGACGAGTGCATCGCTTACTTCGAGTCCGTCGTTCTAGCGGCCGCAAGCACTAGCGTACCACAATCCTCCGCCTACCCCCGCGCCCGACGGGTGCCTTGGTGGACCCCGGAGTGCGCGGAGGCCGTGCGCGCCAAGAAGGCAACTCGGCGCTTCTACCGGACGCGACTCCCCATCCATCGCACGGAGATGCAGCGGGTCAGGGCCATCGCCCGCCGCACAATGAAGACAGCGCGCCGAACCTCTTGGCGTGCCTTTGTGTCCGGCATCACCGCCAACACACCTTCGGCTACCATCTGGAAGAAGGTGCGGGTGTCGAGAGGCGACATGTCCCCTCCCGACCCCCGGTCCTCCGGACTAACGACGGACTCCTATGTGAACCCACAGTCGGTGGCAGACCACCTTGCTTCTACCTTCGCCGCCGTTTCTTCCTCTACAGCCAATTCCGTACCCGCCCCTGACGATAGCCCCTCTCCACCGTCCATAGACAGCACCTACAACCGATTGTTTACCATGCGTGAACTACAGGCGGCACTGGCCTCTCGACGATCCCCTTGTCCCGGTCCGGACGGTATTCCGTACGGCATGCTCCAGCACATCCACTCTACCTTACAAATTTTCCTGCTGGATCTATACAATCGCATATGGATAGAGGGCGCCTTCCCCTCTAGGTGGAAGGAGGCCCACGTCATCCCTATCCCCAAACCCGGCAAAGATTCCCTGGACCCCACAAACTACAGACCAATCGCCCTGACGTGTTGTGCCTGCAAGATCCTCGAGAAAATGGTTGCCACGCGATTATCGTTCGTCCTTGAACATAACAATTCCTTCCCGTCTACCCAGTCCGGCTTCAGACAATTCCGCTCCACCAGTGATCCCCTCCTGCTTCTCAGCCGAGACATACAGGATGCCTTCGACAATGGACAGTTCGTACTGTCAATTTTTTTTGACATCCAGAAGGCCTATGACACCACCCGTCGAGCAATGATCCTCGGTCAGCTCCAACATCTGGGCCTTGTCGGAGCCATGCCGACCTTCATCAGGGGCTTCCTCTCTTCCCGGACTTTTAAAGTCCGGGTGGGCTCAGTCCTCTCTGACACCTTTGTGCAGGAGGACGGGGTCCCACAGGGAAGCATCCTCAGTGTTCTCTGCTTCTCCGTCGTGATGAACACGGTCTCACAATGTCTTCCATCCACCATCCGCTCCTCCATTTACGCGGATGACCTTGCAATCTACTTCGCAGGGCGAGAACCGTCTGTTGTTCAACGACAGATGCAGCTCGCCATCTACCGGGTGGAAAGGTGGCGACGTCGGTGGGTTTCCGCCTCTCCATCCCTAAGTCCAAGTGTATGGTCTTCAGTAGAAGACCCACAGCCCTTCCTCTACCCTCTGTCACGTTATACGGCAGGCCTCTTGAGGTGGTACCCTCCACGCGTTTTCTGGGCATGACCCTAGACCGACGGCTCAATTGGGTTCCCCATCTGAAGCACCTAAAGCAATCCCTTCGACGCCCCCTCGCTCTCCTGGATCACCTCTCTCACACCACATGGGGTGCAGATCGACGCGCTCTTCTTCGCCTTTACACTTCCATAGTGCAGTCGAAGCTGGACTATGGTAGTGCAGTTTACGGTTCAGCCTCCACCGCCCGCCTCCGTATCCTGGACCCGGTACTTAATAGAGGCCTCCGCCTCGCCACCGGTGCCTTCCGCTCCTCCCCAGCCTCCAGCTCCATGTGGAATGCGATCATCTCCCTCTCGCCCTCCGACGGGGTCTTCTCCTCATGAGGACATACTCCGTGCACAGAGGCTACCTTCTTCGCTTCTGGGCACGGTGGTTTCAGAACTACCACCTCAGGGACGGAGCTGGCACTTCACTGAAGCGGTCCGCCCTTTCCTTGATCTTTTCAACATGCCCGCCCCTCAGTTCTCCCATTTCATTCAGCATCTACCCCCCTTGGATCCTCACCCCTATCAAGTTTTGCAAAGATCTGTGTACCCTACCGAAGACTACCACGAGCGCCGTGATATACAGGTCACTCTTCCGCGAACACGCAACCCAACACCCAGACGCAGTCGCCATTTACACGGATGGTTCCCGCTCAGAAGCCGGTGTGGCCTCCTCAGCGGTGATTCTGTCCCAGCCGCTTTCCCGGGGCGTCGGCCTGCCCCGCGAGGCCTCCGTTTTTCGGCGGAACTTTTCGCCATTACGGAGGCCCTCGATATTGTGCGCACCCACTCTGCCAGCTCCTTCGTCATTTATTCGGATTCCCAAAGTGCACTCCTCTCCCTGGAAAGATTTTAACTCCCCCCACCCGCTCGTCTGTACCATCCAGCAAACCTTCCACTGTCTAACGACCCTCCAACACAAGACAATCGCCTTCTGCTGGGTCCCGGCTCATGTCGGCATCCAGGGTAACGAGGCGCCGGATCGCACAGCAAAGACGGCCTGCTCACTGCCGGCCTCCTCCCGACCCCTCCCTTTCTCCGACTTCTTCCCGACTTTCCGCTCCCACTTCCGCTCCATATGGCAGCGGGAATGGGACCAGGCCACACAAAATAAACTCCACACGATCAAGCCACGGATAGGATACTGGGCCTCCTCATTCCACTGGTCCCGCCATAAGGAAGTAATCCTAGCACGTCTCCGCCTAGGCCACACCCGCATCACCCACGGACACCTTATGGCGAAATCCCCAGCCCCGCTTTGCCCTACCTGCCATACCCCTATCACTGTCATACACCTCCTGGTGGAATGCACAAAGTTGTCTGCTCTTCGTCGCAGGTGTTTCCCTCTCTCGGCCAAAGATCCCATACCCGACCGGCTACGATCCATACTCGCCGACGGCCCCCACTTTTCAACGGAAGCGATTCTCTTCTTCCTTACTCACTCCCAGCTGCTCCATCGCATTTAAAACCGTACCCCTCCTACCCACTATCCAGCGACTGACCCTTACTCACTCCCCTAGTCTACCACCCCCAACACAGTAACATCATCCAATCACCGCCTCGCCATGTACCGCCCTTTAGGTACGAATCGGCGGTAAATCAGAGAAAGAAAAAAAAATATATATATATATATATATATATATGCCTTCTAAGTCGACTGGAGCCGTCAAGAACATTATACGGAGAACATCTGTCCATTTAATATATTAATATACAAATTAAATAAATAGCGCAATCTGGCAACTATTATTATGGATTACCTCGATATATATATATATATATATATATATATATATATATATATATATATATATATATATATTTTATATATATATATATATATATATATATATATATATATATATATATAGGCGTAGTATCGCGATACATTTTCTGTATCTTGTATCGTATCGCGATACATTATTATTTGTATCGTATCGAAAGATACGATACAAATAAGTGTCAGTAACGTCATACTTTATCATAGACTCAGTGATCTTTCCCCTCCCCATCCCCCAATCCCAGAGTTGCGGTATCCAGTACTTTGTGAGACTGCGAACAAACCTCGTCAAGAATTATCTAATTATTTAGCGAA
The DNA here is from genome assembly GCA_023014485.1 of Bathynomus jamesi. NCBI lineage: Eukaryota > Metazoa > Arthropoda > Malacostraca > Isopoda > Cirolanidae > Bathynomus > Bathynomus jamesi. The sequence goes on along the minus strand of JAJOZX010001395.1, from coordinate 172,559 downwards.
TAATTCATCAGACATTCAACAATTACACATGTATCCTTTGATAAAAGAACTGTTCATAAAATACTACACACACTCTCATCAAGCACTCCGGTTGAGAGACTTTTTAGCATAGCTGGAAATCTCTCTCCTTCAAACAGAAACAGAATATCTGATAAATTGTTTGAGAAGTCACTATTTGTAAAATTCAAAAATAGAAAGTAATTCAGTTTTCATATGTCATATATGATGTGTGTGTGTGTGTGTGTGTGTGTGTGTGTGTGTGTCGCGATACATATATTATTCATATATGAAGTATCGTAACGAGATACATTTTTACCAATGTATCGAGTATCGTATCGCGCTACTTTTTTGGCCCCGATGCACCACGATGTGTATATAGATAACACAGATCACTTCCAATACCGTTGATTTTTTCTAATTCGGCATCGATGTATTCCGGACTGGCGATCCTAAGGGCGCGGAGAAACATTGAAGAAAAAATGGCCTTCTTAGTAGGGATGTCAAGTCCCGAGTAAAAGTACGTAGGACAAATTGTTTGTTTTTTCCGATAGATACTGAACTTAAAACCTGGGCTTCCCTATGTACCCGCACATCCAAAAACGGAATTGAATTGTCTTGTTCCACTTCTAAAGTAAACTTAATGGAGGGGACTTGATCGTTTAACTGAAGGAGGAAGTTATCCAGGTCACGATTCATGGGCCAAATACACAAAATATCGTCGACGTACCGCAACCAAGGGATGCCAACCCCCAGGATTCTCGGAATGTAATTTCAAAAAACTCCATATAAATATTGGAGAGGAGGGGCGACAAGGGGTTGCCCATGGCCATCCCAAAAACTTGTTGATAATACTCGTTATTGAAAGTGAATTTACAGTCTTTGATGCAAAGCTTAATAAGTTCCAAAACAATGTGTGAAGGTAGTGGCAGGTCATACTTATGTAATTCTTGGGAGAGAAAGTCAAGCATATCATCAATCGGTAAAACTGATCAATCTATCGTTAGTTTCAGTACGTGCATTATTCAATTTTTCAGTAAGATCCATGGAATTTTTTACCTGTGAATCAGAGATAGTTCCGAGAATGAGGGACAAGAATTTGACAAGCCATTTGGAGAGTTTATAAGTAATAGAGCCAACCGAGCTAATAATAGGACGCATAAGGTTGCCACGTTTGTGGGTTTTAATAAGACCGTAAAGGTAGGGCAGAGAAGGTGAAGTGGACATGAAAAGCGGAATTAAGTCCTTATGATCTTTGAGAATGCGTTTCAAGCCACTATTAAATGATTTGATGACGTCATCCTGCGGGTTCTTCCTAAGTTTGCTGTATGTGGCGGGGTCCTGGAGAAGCTCGTTCATCTTTCTGAGGTAGTCCACTTTGTCCATAATAACTATGGTGTTAGCCTTGTCTGCTTTAGTAATATGGAGCTCCCCATCTTTTTTTAATTGTGAGAGGCTATTACGAAAACGTTTAGGAAAGTTATCTTCGTAACTACTATTCGCCGCACTATAAACAAGGCCTTTAACTATGTTAAACAAATACTGAGGGAGATTACACTGTTTTTCAAAACAAGCGAGACTAACAAATTTGTAAAGCCGAAGGTTTTTTAACAATAAAAAAGGACATACCATATCCAAGGGCACTTTTTGCATCGTCACTAATGTTTTTCGAAGAAAGGTTCAAAACACACTTTGAGCTTGCTTTTTTACTCCACTGACTATTTCGAATGAGACTTTTAATTTTTCGATCCAAAATGTTACGAAGTGAAGAAGTTCTCCGACGCAACTCGTTGTAAATTTCATCAAACAAAGGTTGGATCCACGGTTGTGGAATAACAGTTACAAAATTACGTAGTATTTTCATATAACAATATTGTGAAAAATATCGTAGTAAAAAATAGCCCTACCAATAATTCAGGCATTATCTATAAAATTGGTTGTAAACAATGTGATTCCTTTTACATAGGTCAGACGGGAAAGGATTTGCACACCCGTATAAAACAGCATCAATATTCCGTTAGAACAGGACAGTCGTCCAGTGCCCTTTTTGTCCATTTGTCAGAGTTATCCCACTGTATTGATTGGAATAATACTTCCGTTCCGTTTTATTTCACTCTAGCAACATTGTTCATAGAAATATTCTTGAGTCTGCCATTATCCAACTTACAAATAACTTCAACATAAGCAAAGGTCTTTTTCAACTCGATCCTGTTGTTTTGAATTCCTTCAGAAAAGATTTAGATAAGAAGGGTAGAACGCTAAATCTTTGGTAAACTTGTATGCCACTCTAATAACTTTTATTTTTCAATTTATTTTTATATACAAGATGGGTATCGGTAGTTTGATCTTGTGCTAAAAATCGATAGTGTTTCCTTACAAAGTTGTATGCCCCTTCCACAATTTTTTAATTTTTAATATTTTTTTTTTAAATTTCATTTCTCCGTTTATTGTATATGTATGAGTGTGTGTGTGTATATTATATATATATATATATATATATATATATATATAGGGCGTCCCAAAAAAATGTATACACACTTTAAATACTTATAAAGGCAGTGTTTATTAAAATACATTTCATTTTCAAAATGTAATAGAATCTACAGACATTATTTAATTGTTTTGTCAACGCCTGTTTCCAAACTGACGTCCGTTCTGGTCCAGGCACTGCTGATAACGCGAAGCAATGGAATCGCAAACATCACGAAACATTTCGTTTGGTATTTGTGTGCATTCTCGTTCAATGGCTGCTCTCAATTCAGCGACTGTTGCAGGTTTTATAGCGTAGACTTTGTCTTTTAAGTATCCGCATAAAAAAAAGTCGTGGTGTGAGGTCTGGTGAACGCGGAGGGTATTCTACGAAACCCTTCGTCCAATCCACATCCACATCGTGCCAAGTACCACTCGCAATACTCCACTCTTCGGTCCGGATCATCTTCATTAATAGCATGAACTAATCTTGGAATGTAACTTTTCCATTGACAGCGCTTCAAAATGCGTTGGACAGACGATTCTGAAATTCCTACCTCACGACTCGCTTGCCGCACAGATTTTCTTGGACTTTGGTGATACGTTTCCAGTACTCTTTCTTGCTTTGTGGGGCTTGTCGATGTCCGTGGTCTTCCGGAACGCTTCTTGTGGACATTCTGAACAGTTCCATCGGCTTCAAACTTATCTCTAATTCGAGTGATGGTAAGTCGCGTTGGTGGATCTGTTTGAAACTCCCTCCTAAACTGTCTTTGCACTTCAACTGCGTTTTCACACTTCCAGTAGCATTTTAGAATGAATTTCCTTTGTTCAAAGCTTAGTCTGACTGCCATTATTAATTCTAATGGGTTTAACTTGGAAAGAAACATCAATTGAGCTATCAGCTGTTAAAGTGTGTGTGTACATTTTTTGGGACGCCCTGTATATATATATATATATATATATATATACAGGGTGGGCGGAAAGTAGCTCCCTATTTTGGATTGGTAAAAAAATACGTATATTATCCATTTATTTCAGAAGAAATAATATGAAAAGGTAGGCATACATGGTAGGTTTTCTCTAAAATTCAATGTGGGCTCCAACTCTTTCCACCAGCTTCTGGAGCCGCCCAGGAATGGCGTCCACTGACTTTAGCAGGAACTCCGGCGGGATGGAGGACATGACTTCCCGAATTCGGTCCTCCAGTTCTTCCAATGTCCTCGGTTTGGTGCGGTAGACTTCTTCCTTTACCCACCCCCAAAGAAAGAAGTCGCACGGTTACCGCTGAAAAACGGCAGAATCGGTTCAGTGTAACGGTGTGGTGTGGTATGACCTCAGATCAGGTTGTGGGCCCGTTCCTTCTGCGCAACACCATGAATGCTGAGCGGTACCTTGCTATGTTGCGAAACGAGGTCTGGCCGGTTGTCAGCACATGAGAGAACATCGACGATCTGATATTTATGCAAGATGGCGCCCCTCCGCACTTCGCTCTTGTTGTCCGTGAGTGGCTGGATGCCCACTTCCCTGGGCGTTGGATGGGTCGTCGTGGTCCACATCAATGGCCAGCCAGGAGCCCCGACTTGACACCGTGCGACTTCTTTCTTTGGGGGTGGGTAAAGGAAGAAGTCTACCGCACCAAACCGAGGACATTGGAAGAACTGGAGGACCGAATTCGGGAAGTCATGTCCTCCATCCCGCCGGAGTTCCTGCTAAGTCAGTGGACGCCATTCCTGGGCGGCTCCAGAAGCTGGTGGAAAGAGTTGGAGCCCACATTGAATTTCAGAGAAAACCTACCATGTATGCCTACCTTTTCATATTATTTCTTCTGAAATAAATGGATAATATACGTATTTTTTTACCAATCCAAAATAGGGAGCTACTTTCCGCCCACCCTGTATATACAGGGGTTGGCCAAAATAATATGAACACCTTGATAAATGGCGGTTTTTATTCTTAATATGGAGTTCGTCCTCCTTTAGCGGCAATAACAGCTGCAATGCGTCGGGGAATTGATTCATACAGCTTTTGGACAGTGGCTAGAGGAATCCTGAGCCATTCTTCGAGCAAACCCTGCTCCAGTTCCTCCAAAGACGCCAGCGGTGGGAATCTGCTTCTGACCTGCTGCTCCAACTGACACCACAGATGCTCGATAATGTTAAGATCCGGGGATTGTGGAGGCCAATCCAAGCGTTCTACTTCATATCATGCTCTTCAAACCAGTTTTTAACGACCCCAGCGGTGTGGATTGGTGCATTATCATCCTGGAAGACGGCGCCGCCATTCGGAAACAGCGTTTGGACCATGGGATGGACCTGGTCAGCCAATATTGACAGATAGACCTGGGCGTTAACCCTACCATGCAGTACTACAGCTGGGCCAAGAGTATTCCACGATATTGCTGCCCAAACCATCACAGATCCGCCTCCATGCTTAACGGTTGGGGTCAGGCAGTCGGGGGTCATAAGCATCTTTAGGCTGTCTCCAGACGTAAACTCGACCGGAACATGGAAATAGCGTAAAGGAGGATTCGTCAGAGTAGACTACATTCTTCCACCGGTCCACTGACCAATTCTTATGGTCATTACACCATTTTCTGCGCCGCTCAATGTTGATGTGCGAAAGGAAGGGTTTGGCAATTGCAGCCCTCCCATGGTATCCAGCTCCATGGAGCTCGCGACGTACAGTTCTGGTCGATACCGGGCTTGCAAGATGCTGGTTAAGCTCTGCAGTCACTTTTGGAGCTGTGGTCTTATGGTTCTTTGTCACAATGCGCTTAGCACCCGGCGGTCTCGATCACACAGCTTCTTCTTGCGTCCACTATTGCACTTGTCGGTGCTTGTCTTTCCATGGTTTTGGTATGCAGACATGACCATAGAGACAGTTCCTCTGGATACATTGAACATCTGAGCGGTTTTCGTCACCGATGCACCAGCCATCCGCGCTCCGACAATTTGCCCTCTTTGGAAGTCTGACAGGTCTTTCATAACTGCTAATTCATAATTCACTCAGATCTGTAAAAACAACGTGAGGGTTATAACATGACGTATACACTCTCTGTTACGCATTTAAATAGGTTTGCCAGTCATTTGACCGTTTACTTTGGGTCTCAGCAGTCCGTAAAGGTAACCGGTGAAATCGGCGGGTGTTCATATTATTTTGTCTAACCCCTGTATATATATCGCCTTCTAAACAAGCCAACTGGCTGATTAAGCCACCTCGGATAAATATGCGAAAAATGCTCTGTATGAATTGGTCCACAATTAACCCACCCCTTATTTCTCCAGTCTAACTATAGAGTAGATCAAGTCTAGCCTAGAGGGGTCAGCCTTGAGATTCCGGAAATGGTCCAGAGCGGGCAGATAAATTGAGGTCCACAGTAGGATTCCTCACCAAACTAGGTTAGGGCAATCTACCTTTACCTTTGTTATGCTATGAGTTGATGTTGGGTCTTAGGCCACAATGTAGGCCTAAGTTGTCTGACCCAGCTTAATTTAATGAATCTACCTAAACTGGGTTAAAAACACAATTAGTCACTTACTGCTAGTTATTAGAGTCTCTCTTTTCTCCTTGTATAATTGTCGAGAGCGTACTTGCTGGTGGGGATCTTTCTTCGGTGTCTGTTCTCGTCCCTTCTCCAGTTGCGTCCTTTCGCCCCCGTTCCTCGTTTTCGTTCTCCCTTTTAGCGGGGCTTTTTCCACCAGCGTCGTCTTGGTTCTTTTTCGGTTGGTTGATCGGTAATGTATATCTATTACCGAGCACGCTCTTGTCACACAGTATAAATATACTAGTGTGGAGAATAACTCTGGTGAGCAACCAATTGGTTTCATCCACCCAGTTATTGACATAAAAGGAATTTAATAATTGTTAGATTAACTACCTACCTACTCAGTGAACCATTTTCGTTACCTCCCAACTACCCACTCATCAGTTTTCCATAAATAAATATATATATATATATATATATATATATATATATATATATACACACACACACCCTACTCCTGATTAAGCCTTCTGACCGAGATTAAGCCAACTGACTGATTAAGACTTCTAAGCCAACTGCGGTCAAGAGCTTTAGTATGCTACGAGACATGCCAGCGAAATAATGATCTCTCCTCTCTCTTAGGCTAGTAGGCTACCTTCCTCGGTCAGGTTAGACTTGGCGGGAGTAAACCCCCTCTCCCCTTTCATGCAGCTTGGGGCTAAACACCTTCCTCCCTTGCTAGCATACTCACTCCCCCATATCTCGCAACATTTGATCAACATTGCATTGCACTCGGACTTTTTGCGGTCATACTACTTGGGCCAAACAAGTTACTTCAATAATATAAAATAATTAAGAAACTGTAAAAACTAGTAGAATAAAGTAGCAATAACTGTCTCTCAAGTTTTAGGTTAAAAGAATATAAAGAACACCAAACAGAAACGGACTGGCTGGTCCCTACGAGGGTGTCTGTTTAGAAGGTTAAAAGATGTAAGAAAATTGAAAGTGAAAGTTTTAGAGCAAAGCAGAGAGAGGTTGAAAGGAAGGAAAGAAATTTAAAAATAAAGTTAAAAGTTTAAAGTAAAGAGGAGGGAATCAGGGTGAAAATTCTACAATACTTCTAACTTGGGGCTTGAGGCAAGATAAGCATCCAGTCTCTTTTTAAAGGATTCGATCGAATTACTTTGAACTACACTCGCTGGTAATCCATTCCACAAATTAACTATACGATTGAAGAAACAATGTTTACCTTCATTGGACTTAAAATCTTTACTCACTAATTTGAGACCATTACCGCGAGTTCTATCTGCATTCCTGAAGGTGAAATATTTTACAGCGTCGACATTATCAAACCTTTAATCATTTTAAAAACCTGGATTGAACCTCCTCCAATACGCCACTTTACAAGTGAGAATAACCTTAACGTTTCTAAACGGGCACCGTATGATTTGTTAGAATCATCTCGGTAGCCTGTTGCTGCACTCTTCCCATTCTATATCCTGTCGTAAATATGGGGACCAGAAATGAACGCAGTATTTTAGGTGGGGGTGTACTAAGGAATTATATAATGTTAGCATTGTTTTCTCCGACTTAAATTCAAATGATCTGCCAGTAAACTCCAAGATTCTATTTGCTTTTCTGACCACTTCGATACATTGCTCATTCGGTTTAAGTGTTGGCAACACCACCTAAATCTTTCCCTTCCGTAACACTTGTTAGTGTCTTGTCGCGCATAAAATACTTTTTCTTTAACATTGTTTCTACCGATATGCAACGTTTTACATTTATCTACGACTATATTAAAGTTCATTTACCAAATTTCTGCCCACTCCAGTAACTTAATAACAACTTTTGGAATCTGCAAAGGTTCTGCCGCAGAATTTGTTCGTCCCCCGTTTGGTATCATCCGGAAATTTTAAAATTATACTGTTAATAATAATTCCCAAGTCGATGTCACTGATATAAATAATAAAAAGAACTGGTCGCAGAACTGATCCCTGAGGCAGCCGATAGTTACGCTTTACCAGTTAGACGCTTTGCCATTAATGACCACTCTGTTGACGTCCACTAAGCCAATTTTTAATCTATTTGAGAACATTACCATCTATTCCGCGAGAATGAAGTTCAGCTAATTATCTCCAACGTGGCACTTTATCAAACGCCTTTTGAAAATCAAAATATATAACATCTACTGTTTTACTCTCGTCATGCATATTTACAATATCATTAAAGAAATCGAGCAAATTAGTTAAGACAAGAACGATTACGTCGAAAACAGTGTTGAGAATCTTTAATTAATTTATTCATTTCTAAGTGATTAACTATTTTGTCCCGAACGATCGTCTCCATAAAGTTACCAATTACTGGTCAGACTGAGACGATAATTTCCCAAAAGCAATTTGTCCTTTTTTTTTTTTTAAATATTGGCGTAATGTTTGCAAATTTCCAATCGAACGGAACTTCTCCAGACTGTAACGACTTCTTATTAAATACATATACTGTATACGATTTATTAAATATATAGTACCCAACAGTAGATCTTATTTGGACTGGGAGTTTTATTAGGATTAATTTTACCTATGGTCGAGAGTACTTTACTTTCACTAATGGTAAACTCATGAAGCTTTAAATTATCATCAATGAGCATGATTACGGGAACAGGAATGTTGTTCATATTTTCGTTAGTAAACACAGAAGAGAAGAATTTACACTGCGTTCCAAATTATTAAGCAGATTACATTTTCTCCAACGTTTTCAAAAGTTTTTCCCCGATTTCAATGAAATTTGTAGCAAATAATCACTACATATAGCAGCATTGATGGTATTCATTTCGATAAAATATTTTGATAATTAAAATAATTATCTCATTTTATTGAAAAATGTAAAATATTGTGTTCCGAATTATTAAGCAAGTATTCTATTTACGGATCTAAATGGTGAAAATGGGTAAAATAGTCGAATAGTCAAAAAATAGTCAAGTTACTCGCTGAAAATATAAAATCTATTGAAATTGCGAAGCAGTTTGGCAGAGCTTATCGAACTGTAAACAAGTTTGTAGCGGAGGGTACCAAACTGAAGCAGTGAAGTGATAAAGGAGCTAAAGAAAAGTGACAAGGCGGCAGATATCTGTAATCAAGCGCAAATTGCAAAGCATCAATTGTCCTCAAGTAAAGAGGTTTTGAGCAGACTGGCATACATAATGTACTGAGAACATCTCGATGTGGAATCCTCCAAACAATTGGCAAGACGTGTAAACCTACGATTCAGTCACCATTAACACCCAGGTACAAGAAGCAGCGTGTTGAATGGGCGCGTCAGTACGTGAAAACAGATTTTAATACTGTATTGTTCACCGATGAACAATACCAACAAGGTGGAGGTAGTGTCATGTTTTGGGCAGGATTGATAGGCAATGAAGTAGCTGTCCCATACAGAGTGCCTGATGGTGTAAAAATGAATGCCCAGTCTTATACAAACTTTCTAAAAGAAAACCTCATTCCATGGTAGAGATTGACCCTTAGCAATCCATCTTCTTGACCAACCATCAGATCCCTCAAGGGTTGCTCTTCATTCATCGGTTAACAATACAGTATTAAAATCTGTTTTCACGTACTGACGCGCCCATTCCACACGCTGCTTCTTGTACCTTGGTGTTAATGGTGACTGAATCGTAGGTTTACACGTTTTGCCAATTGTTTGGAGGATTCCACATCGAGATGTTCTCGGTACATTATGTATGCCAGTCTGCTCCAAAACCTCTTTACTTGAGGACAATTGATGCTTTGCAATTTGCGCTTGATTACAGATATCTGCCGCCTTGTCACTTTTCTTTAGCTCTTTTATCACTTCGCTGCCTCAGTTTGGTACCCTCCGCTACAAACTTCTTTACAGTTCGATAAGCTCTGCCAAACTGCTTCGCAATTTCAATAGATTTTATATTTTCAGCGAGTAACTTGACTATTTTTCTTTTCTCAGTTAGTGTTAAATCCTCCTTCTTACCCATTTTCACCATTTAGATCCGTAAATAGAATACTTGCTTAATAATTCGGATCATCATATTTTACATATTTTTCAATAAAAAGAGATAATTATTTCAATTATCAAAATATTTTATCGAAATGAATACCACCAGTGCTTGTATATATAGTAATTATTTGCTATAAATTTCATTGAAATCGGTGAAAAACTTGAAAACATGGAGAAAATGCAATCTGCTTAATAATTTGGAACGCAGTGTATTTGAAACTGCCATCATTTGTATGTCATCGTAAATCGTTCGTTGTTTTTGCCTGTGAGTAGACCAACAGTCTGCGAAGCTACTTTTTTATTCCTAACATAATTATAGAATTCCTTCGGATTTGATTTAATTTGGTTCACTATACAGGGTGTCCATAAATTATTCACCACATTATAAGCCTTAATAAATTCGTTATTATAGGAGCTATCTTGAAACAGTTTGCGGCAATTAATAACACAACTCAAGAAATTTTTGTTTTAATTCAGTAAACCTCCACGTGAGCCCCATTGGTAGCACGCAGAACATTAAGGCAATAGATGATTTCGTTCCAAACATTAAGAAGCATGTCTTGCGTGATGGAAGCTAATGTCTCTTCAATCCGGTGTCTTAATTATGTGATGTTATTAACCTTCTTTGCATACACTCTGTCCTTTGTGTAGCCCCATAAAAAGAAATCCAGAGGCGTGATATCCGGGGAACGAGGAGGCCATGGAATAGGACCATCTCGCCCGATCCAACGAGAAGGGAACTTTTCAGTGAGGAACTTCAGCACTTCTAATCCCCAGTGTGGCGGTGCCCCATCTTGCTGAAAAAACACACGGGGCTGCATATCCTCAAGCTGAGGTGCAGCATACCATTCAAGCATATCTAGGTAATTTGTAGCCTTCACAGTGTTCTCATGGAAGAAAAATGGTCCAATCACACGGTTATGGGAGAGAGCACACCAAACGTTTATCTTGGGACTGTTGCGTTCGTGTTCAATAAATTCATGCGGATTTTCTGATCCCCATATACGGCAATTGTGTCTGTTGACTTTACCAGACAGATGGAATGTTGCTTCATCACTGAAAACGACATTGTTCAAAAAAATGCTCATCTTCATCAATACCGTCAAGAATGTCAACAGCAAACTGTACCCGTTTGGGTTTGTCATTTGGTAGAAGTTTCTGCAAGGTTTGCAATTTGTAGGCATAAAGTTTCAACCTCTTGTGAACCACTTTATGCACTGTTGAACGCGGTATTTGCAGTTCTCGGCTTGCTCGGCGGATGGATTTTGTGAGACTTCGGATAAATGCCTCCTGAATTCCTGCTATCTTATCTTCAGACGCACTAGGCCTTCCAGCTCCTTTCTGATGTAGCACACTGCCAGTTTCTTGAAATTGTTTCAGCCATTGAGTGATTGCTTTGTTGGTGGAGTTTTCTGATATTTCTCCCGAAAACGTCTCTGTACAGTAATTGGAGATTTGGTTTCCCACATCCACAGCACACACATTGCTTTCTCCTTCACTGTCGCCATTGTGCCCCTAGTGGATATTCTGCGAAATAAAGAAAAAAATTTCTTGAGTTGTGTTATTAATTTTCGCAAACCGTTTTAAGATAGCTCCTATAATAACGAATTTATTAAGGCTTATAATGGGGTGAATAATTTATGGATACCCTGTATTATTGTATACCTCATTGTTGTGCTTACTTTTTCTTATAAGTTTTTTGCTTGGCCTTCTCAATAGCTTGTAAGCATTTTCATCAGACAAATTACAATGTTCAACAATGATTTTGTCTCAAGAAAAGGTTTATGTCATTATTATAGTTTTTAATGCTGATTACAAAAAATGGTCTTATTATTTTCCTATCACATATAGTTTGTAACTAAACTATGCGTGATACTAGGGGTGGGGGAATCTAACATTTTTTTTAGGACGAGTGGTTTCTTTGGCCATTTTGGCTGTTGAATACGAACCCGGCTAGTTCTTGGACTTAAAATGAATTTTGGACCTGGTTCAGTGGTTTTTTTTCAAAATAGCGGCCAAAAAAAAAATCGATTTTTTGTTTTAATGATTAAAAAACTGCTACCCTTCGCATGTAATATGTCTTTTCATACGTTTTCATGGTCGCTGAACTCGAAAATGAACAAATGAGAGACATTAGGAGTGTCGTTAAGCAGAATGACGACGAAAAATTTGAAAAAATGCCCGATCCATATCGAACATGAAGGATGAATGAGGCCTCCCACGTTTAACCCTTTATAACTGATAGAAAAAATAATTAGTTGATAAATGCTTGCTATATTTTTAATCATGGTTATGTTCATTCTTCAATGTTGTTAAGTATCTAGTGTGTCGTAATATTGACGTTTTATTTAAGCTTACTTTACTGTTTTGGCTTGTTCTGGTGTTTGGCTGCTCTCTCTTTTGTGGTTTCTTGTACTATCAATGTTGTGCTAATTTACTTTAATAATAATATAGTGTATACATATATACTTTAATAATAATATAGTGTATACATATATACTTTAATAATAATATAGTGTGTATATATACTTTAATAATAATATAGTGTGTATATATACTTTAATAATAATATAGTGTGTGTATATATATACACTTTAATATAGTGTGTGTATATACTTTAATAATAATATAGTGTAGATACTTTAATAAAAATATAGTGTGTGTATACTTTAATAATAATATAGTGTATATACTATATACACTATATTATTATTAAAGTATATACTATATACTTTAATAATAATATAGTGTATATACTTTAATAATAATAGTAAATAATATATCAAATACAATATTTGATATAATCTACTTTAATAATAATAATATATATGATACATCTAGCATGACTATAATTTGTATCACCTATCATATTTCGGCGTTATATGCCGACTAATGGGGTTTTACTGTACTTCAAGATCCTAATGCTTAGAGACTGCTGATTAGTAATGATGGCTGGTGAAAGGAAATCACGCAGTGCCGCCAGAAAAGAACTTTTTGGGAAAACCTACACAGAAGTAGACGAATTTAAACCGACTGGAAAGTTGCCACCAGGGACAGGTTGGGATTGGTAGGATGCTTGCACTTTGCAAAAAATGAGTAAAAGGACAGAAAAAGTCAATGACTCGAGATAATGCCAGCAAGATAGTTGCAAATGAACTAAGATGAGATTGGATTAATAAAAATGTCTATCCTATGCATGAAAAAATAGTGGCAAAAAAATGAGACGATTATGAACATTTTAACAAACTGAGAAAGAATGAACGCTACCAACAAAAACCTAAAAGTGTCAAATGGTACCAAAAAGGGAGTGGCTTTAATGATCAGCTCACTAAGAACGCCTACAACATTAGAACTGACGATGAGGATTACGAAGCAGAACTTGCAGAAGAATTTGGGGTCAAAATGACTGACGAGGATAAGACTTTTTATTGGGATAATTGCTTTGGTGCGTATAAGGCCATATGTACAAATGCAGTACCAAAAGAGTGGGTGAGACAGAAAAAGAGGAAAGAAACTTGTGAAAGATCAGCAGAGAAAAAGCGAAAAGCAACAGAAAGCAACTTCAGAGAGCAAAGGGAGCTAAGGGCTCAGAAATTATTGAAATGTTAGCAACTTCAGTCGATTCTGAAAACGATCCGAGTTTTGAAAAACCAACAACGGCGAAGACAATTCCTTCTACTGATCGTAAACTTCGCTCATCGGAAGAAGACCTAAGTAAGGAGAAGATTAAAGAACAAGCTGTTGCATTTCCGACAGTGAAAATCAGAACTGGCAAAAAAAGTCTGAACGAAAACTTGATGCAGTGTATAGTCCAGTGTCTTGCCAAGACAAGAACTTCTCCTGAAGAGCTTTCGAGAGTGATAGCAAGAGTAGCTAACATGGTTTTTGATCAAGATTGGGAGCTGAAGGCAGATGATAATGAGAAAGATTGTGAGGGTGAGATAGAGAGTGAAGACGAAGAGTTACAAGTCCGTCACCAGTATTCAGACTTGACGTATGTATTTCCGAGCTGCAGATCAATAATGCAATACTTGGAAGATCCTTCATACTTGAATCTAGAGTATATCGCTCAGCAAATCCTCAACAAAGAGGATAACGTCGTGAGTATAGGACTTCATGATACGACCAAGGCTGCCGACCACTGGCTGTACGACGTGAAGGCTGACCACATCACCATCGATGGTCCATCTGGCATGAAAAAGTCGTTGACAACTGGATATCTGGAAAACGTCAGCCATTCCAGAAAGGATGGAGCCAGAGCTTACGAATTCAAATTATTGAGTCTAGCCGTACTAGCAAATTCTACCACTGACGAACTCAAATCTCAAAGACTTCTGGATGTCTGATCGAGCTAGTGAATGTGGAATACTTTCTTTTACAGCATCTTGGAATCGAATCAAACAAGATCTTGAAGTGCTGCGCCCATATCATTTTAGGAGTAGATCACGCTATATATGTAGACAAAGTGTTTAAAAATACGGAACAGAAAATCGGAGTACATAATTTACTTAAAGTTACGGCAGGAGAAAAAGCTTTCTGTTCTCCTGGTTCTTCCAGTCATACTTTGGGACTCATTGCAATTGCTAAATTGCTCTCTCCCAGCCACGCCTCCCATTCGGTATCCCTATATAATGACTATAAACCTTGGATGGCCGATAATGGACTCAAATGTGATGGATTCAAAGGATTCGTGCAAAGCGGTTTGGGAAAATCAATGGTTCACGTGTTGTTCCCATATTTACGTAATGATAGGTGAAGTGATGATTTTCCCTATGATGGAGCTTCTTGGAATTGACAAGAAGCGTGACGAGAAAAGTGAAAGAACTTGATCTGGAGTAAAACGTTTCTTTGAAGGCAAGATGGTTGAATTAAATGACTTGATGGCTGTAAGGAAGGAACAAGCCAGATCTGGTAAAGATAAACTTGAAGTTCTAGTTCTAGAGGAAGTCATTGATACTGTAAATAATCAGCTGTCTTGTATGGACTATTTAACAAGATCAGACGATGATGCTAATCCAGGCTCGATGTATGCCCCTTTGACAAATTTAGGATGCGAATCAGAATTTTCAAAACTTGACAACCGAATCAGGGCCAGTGGTGGTAGCACGTCCATTCAAATGCACTCGACAAAAAATGTTATTGTGACTAACGGACTTCTGATAGACTCTTCGTTCGAATCAAAGTCTCTTGAGGATAGGAAGGCATCCTGGAAATGGGCCAGGGATTCAGAAAAAGTCAAGAAAGTGAAGAAATTAGAGGAAGGTTTTCTAGCTAGAGTGCATGCTGCAAAGAAATTGTCCCTACTTAAAAAAGAAGAGCTCAAAAAGAAAAAGCTGGCAAAATATTGGCGGTTTTGGAAAATTGCAAGAAACATGGAAGCCCTATGACTCCAAACAACCTGGATGCTCTGTACAAACTGAACAAAAAGCAGCTCCTCACAGAAATTGCCTATTTGAGACCCACCATCACATCAGATATTCATCAAATGAGACGTTGAAGTGAGAGATAGGAAATTCAAAATTAAAAAATTTAGTGTAGATGAACTGAGAAATTCTATCAAGAATGCCTTATGACCAGAGGACAATGTTACTGTGATACTGATAGTTTATTGAAAAGTGTTGTAAATATGATTATTTTATGATTTGAATTACATCATGGAACTGATATGAAATGCCTTGCGTTTCTTCTGTACATGATTTTTTAATAAAATACCTTTCTTTTCCATTTTTTGCCTATAACCGCTAAACCACGTATCGAATGTCTCTGATTTGGTCATTTTCAACTTCAGCGACCCTGAAAACATATGAAAAGACATATTACATATGTCGGGTAGCAGTTTTCTTAAGCATCAAAAAGAGAGAACTATTTTTTTGCCCGCCATTTTGAAAAAAATCCGCTGAACCAGGTCAAAACTTCATTTTAGGTCCAAGAACCAGCCAGATTCATATTCAGCAGCGAAAATTGCCATAGAGACCACTCGTCTTGTTGGCAATTTCCAAAAAAAAGTCATTATTCCCCCATCCCTAGTGATACAGTGTGTTGTTCTGTGATGTGCTATGATGTTTTGTCTTATTACATCGTTTGTACTGCTATTCTTATAGTATGTGTGATGTTAATACTTTTTAATATTTTGTATATTTAATTAATTATATACATTATACAGGGTTATTCAAAATGATTCATCCGATTTCAACTGAGAATACTTCCGTACCTATCAACCGTGCATCAACTGGGCATACACCACATGAAAGAGGAAATCTCCGAGTTTTACAAGATCACCGCGAGAGGGCTCCAAAGTCACGCCGTGGCCTAGCCTAGCAACAAAGTTAGTGTGAAAATGGCGTCCGCACTGCAGAAGGCGTTTTGTGTGTTGCAGTTTTCGAGCTGTAAATCGGTAGTCACAGTGCCGATACCTGCCGATACCACCGACGGATGCTCTGAGCACCCGGTGGATCTGTTCTGTAACGTCGACGAAACTCACGCTGCACTGTGACTACCGATTTACAGCTCGAAAACTGCAACACACAAAACGCCTTCTGCTGTGCGGACGCCATTTTCACACTGACTGTTTGTTGCTAGGCTAGGCCACGGCGTGACTGTGGAGCCCTCTCGCGGTGATCTTGTAAAACTCGGAGATTTCCTCTTTCATGTGGTGTATGCCCAGTTGATGCACGGTTGATAGGTACGGAAGTATTCTCAGTTGAAATCGGATGAATCATTTTGAATAACCCTGTATATATATTATAGGTATACAATAAGTGTATCATATTTTTCAAGATTTCAGGGAAACTATGCGTGATACGCCAAAATGAATAACATTTTCGGAATCAGCATCGTCGACTTCATATAGACCAGCTTTGTTTGTTGCTGAGATAGAATAAACGTAAAAATTTGTTGTTCTGTTATTTGCTTCTTTAAATTTTAAATACGAGTTGCGTTTTAACGTTAAGGTACTTTTAATTTCAGCATTCCACACTTTGGAATTCTAAACTATTAAAATAATTAAAAACTGAAGTCCATGTACCATTAACATCATCGCGCGATAGAGCTCATCCCAATTATGGGTTGAAAGTTGTATTTTCACGTCACGAAATTTAGCTCTTTTAAAATCCAAAACTTCCAGGCTCTCCGAATTATGAACATGAATTTTAATTTCAAATGTTATTTGCCTATGATCACTGGTGTAGTAGTAGTAGTCTCCTACAGAGATATCAAGTCTAGATCTGTACTTAAAACTAAATCTAGGTTCAATAATATAATAAATAAAGGACAGATCATGCGTAAAGCGCGAATGGAACAATGAAATCTTCTCAACGGAAAGACAGCCAGCGCAGGGCAAAGGAGTCAGTCAAGAAGAGTCACAAATAGAAGTTGAGTCGAGGAGTCAATCAGACAGAGTCGTCGGAAGCAGTTTGTCCATCTTAAGATCATTTGTCCTCCCTTGTTAATTTTTTTCAGCATTTCGATCCGAGGCTCTGAGCCCGTGAGAAATAGGGCCTATAATTAAGATACAATAGTAACTAAATTAAATTCATTTGAATCATTTCTCCCTAGGGCCGACGAGAGCAAATTCTTTCCGAGGCTCTAGGCTTCTATTCCTGTCACGCGCGAGGCCTATCATGTCTCATTTGGCCTACTTGATTTTCGCTCGAGACTTAACCTTGTTTATTAACTGCATAATGTACGTGTAATTTAATTTAACCTGTGAATGAACATACAATTAAAAGTATAAAAACTTCATCATTTTATAACTATAAATTTATATTAGTGGCTTAAAGGTAAATTATAAAAATATAACGTTAAACAATATTAGCTTACTTAGTTGAAGTCAAGTGAAAAACTAATATGAAGAAAAACATCAATGGGTTCATATCCGATGTGCGAATTAATATCAGTGCATTTATGAACTAAATAAGTAAAAATAAGTAGAATGAATGAATGGAGTAAAGGGATTATTTTCATTCATGGGAGTCACCGGCGGAGGGATGCCACCCTGAACCCTACAAAAGCATAAAATTTCTACTGTATCCCAGGGCCGTACCAACCTGTGATGGCGCCCTGTACAAGGCATTCCTTATGCGCCCCCAACCCCATTAAATTCGGAACATATACAAATTGATTATGATAGAAATACATAATTATTTAATACATAAACAATACATAATGCATAATTAATTAAAAATCCAAATTTCATTCTACGTGGCAGCTCCGAGACCAACAATTTGGCGCCCTCTGCCTTGGTACGGCCCTGCTGTACCCCTAATGCAAAACATGCTCTGTGAGATGTCCTCTCAGCTCACGATATTTACACGATACTTTCAACAAGAAATCCACATACAATGAAGAACTGAAAGCATCAACTGAACAAGAAATTTCTCAGATTTCAAAATACACAGTGTCCAGAGTACTGCAAAATTTTGTTGTTCATGTGCAGAGTTAATGAGTTAAGAAGACATCACATAGAGCATGTTTTGCACTAGGAGATTAATTCCCCATGTGTAGAGAAAGTACAATAAAAATTTCATACTTTTATTTCATTTAATAAAAAAATACAAACCTTTTAAAATGTAAAATGTTTGAAAACACCCGATATATATTCTTTTAAAGTTCACTAATTAGAAATTACAGTGAATGTCTTAGTACCCTCTATAATGTTTCGCAATTGGAATAACTTACCGTCAGGAACCATTCTTGGACAATTTGGATAAAAGAACCGCGTAAGTTTGTCACCTCTCAAAAGGGCTGTGGTTAAAGACTTCCTCTGATAATGGCTCTGCATATAAGACTGAAATACAAAATATATATTTTTTGAAGTTACTTGATTAAATTACTAAGATGAGTTTTCTTTTTCACACAAAAAAAATAAATTAAAACGTTGTAAAATATTAAAAAAATGAAGACGACACTTTTCTTCCTCCATAATCCTAAACTCTGACAATGGAAGTTTTAAAATAAACCCAAAGAGTTCAGGTTTATAATGAAATTAAGACAAACCAAAAAAATACTGAAATATGAAAGAAGTGTGTCTCCTACCTGCTCTTCTTTGCCTTTGGTAACCAGAACTACAATCTTTCCATCCCTCTTCCTTCCAGTGCGACCCATGCGTTGTACTAGTCTGATGGGGGACTTTGGGGCATCGTAACACACGATTAAATCTACATCTCCAATGTCAAGCCCTTAAAAGGTAATAATGTATGAGTCTAAATAGTAACACTCGTACATTTCAATCAAATTCATACATTTGTCAAACTTTGGGTGTTGTAGATACGAGTACAACCACCAAATTCTCAAGTTTGGAAAATTTTATCCAAAATGTATCTAAATTTAAGATTTTTCTTTACTTGTTATAGAAAAAAATGTATTAACTGATTATGGGATGGAAACGATGACTGACAACATAAAAAAATTATTAAATAGGAAAAAATATTCAGATTATATCTACCTTCTTCCCCAACACAAGTTGAAACGAGAGTATTGTAATTGCCAGAGCGAAACTGCTTCACAACCTACAAATAAAAAATATTAGATAGCATGATATTAAAGACACCTATACGGTAGAGCAGGCTCATCCAACCAATGGCCCGCAGGCCAGAATCCAGCCCACCAAAGATTTGTATCAGACCCAGCTGGTGGATACTAAAAATTCACAGTGTTGGGCACTAAAGCGTTAATCCGATAACAGTTAATTAACGAAGTTAACTTTTTTTAACAGACTATTAACGGAAGTTAATTTCCATTTATCATTATCGGACCAGTTAACTTCCGATAACTTGATATTTAGTCTGTTAAAGTCCGTTAACACGTTAACTGCGAGGAATCATTCACGGAAGATCACCGCTCCGCGAATGAATTCAAACCGCCATAACTTCAGTCTACCAATTCCATCCTCTGCCGCAGTGGAACGGCTCTTCTCTCTCAGCAAGGACATCCTGAGGCCCAAGAGGTCAAGACTGGCAGTTGGGCCTAACTTTGAGAAGTTGGTCTTTCTGAAGGGCAACCAGCACATTGTGTCATAGTCTTTAATAAATGTGCCTAAAATTTAATTTTACCTTTCAGTTCCCGCCATAATAATTCTCTGGTAAATTAAAATTTAGTTAATGGTTAGTGGTTACAAGGGTTTCAAAACATGTAATCAGTACATTTTTTATTAAAAATAAAAAAAGTTAAGCAAAAAAGTTGCAAAACTTGATAAAAATACAGTTAAATACCTATTTATTGTTGGATTTTGCATAAATAAACATTTTCTATGGGTTTTAAAGCTTTTTCCTTGATTTTTTTAAATGTTAGTAAAGAAATAGTTATCGTTAACGGATTATCGTTAACTTCCGTTAGCTTTGTAGTAAAATTATCGGATTATCGTTATCGGAGTTAAAAATTGGGGTTAATGGATTATCGTTATCGAAGTTAACTTTTTGGTTAACAGTGCCCACCACTGAAAATTCATTATCTAATGTTATATTCTATTTCAATAAAATTTAATTTTAAAATAAAATTTTATCTAAAATTTGCACACTGGCTGGCCCTCAGTGTGGGTCATTAATTGAAATATGGACCTTCATGGAAAAAGGTTGAACACCCCTGCAGTAGGGCAAATGAAGCAGACTTCAGCTATGGAGATACAGGCTTCAGACAGAGAATAAAGTTGAACTTTCCTAATGGATATATTTGTGAATAAACCAATAATCTTCATGTTAAAAAAGTATTTAAATGCTATTAAACACCGTGAATTGTGGTTGTTTTATGAGAAACATGATTTTCAGCTAAGCATTCAGTTACTTAAAGTTCAATGTCGCTGATCTAACAAAAAGCGGTACTGCAAGGTGGCCATGAGGTAGCCAAACCAAACTAAAACTTCATGGCTAGGAGAGACTTACCCTAATCTGTTCTTTTTGTGTGATTCCCTTTCCACCTTTGCTTGATTGGCCAATGAAGCTCATCGCTTTAACCACAGGATCAAAGGTGCGCAAGAGGGCAGTGATTTCAGTCACGCTGTCCCTGTACTACAATGAATGCAAATGCAGTTTAGAATTTACTTCTCAG
Source organism: Bathynomus jamesi (assembly GCA_023014485.1). Classification (NCBI taxonomy): domain Eukaryota; kingdom Metazoa; phylum Arthropoda; class Malacostraca; order Isopoda; family Cirolanidae; genus Bathynomus; species Bathynomus jamesi. Next base: position 151,543 of record JAJOZX010001395.1, on the reverse strand, counting down.
ATGGAGAGCTTAAGGGAGAGGGTACTAATGGATGCACAAATGGGCATAACTAGCCTGGAAACACAGTAGCTACCATAACATCACTAGTGATTACCTAGGCAGATAATTCTTATAATTACTGTGCACAAAAGTACTTCTCCCTCCCTCCTTCTCTCTCTGATTATTTGGTTCCACAATAGTTAGGCTTTAATTCTCATCACATCCTCACTTATATACACACTTAAATACGGGTGGGGCAAAAGTCTGGCCCCATAGGAGGTTTTGTTCACATAGACTAAAATTTCGGTTCGGTTCGTCGCATTCTCTCTACCAATCATTTTCATCCGTATAAAGTCCAATTAGTCCAGGAGCTACACGGTGATGACCTAGATCGTCATAGGAGTATTGTCAGTGGTTTATGCAATATAGGCAGTTGGAAAAGCGTATCATGTTCAGTGACGAAGCAATTTTTTACCTAAACAGTTCAGTCAACAGACATAATGCACGATATTGGGTTAAAGAAAATCCACATTGGATTGAGGATGGACGCTCGCAGTACAACCCAAGAGTTATGGTATGGGCTGCTATGTGGGGAGATACGATAATTGGTCCATACTTTTTCCACGACACTGTAACTGGTGAATCATACCTTCACTTGTTAGCGAATTTCCTTACGCCTTGATTGTATGAACTACCATTACGGCATCGGAGAGCTATGTGGTTTCAGCATGATGGGGCTCCGCCACATTTCGCAAGGGCCGTTCGCGAATTTTTGTAAGAAACATTTCAAGGGAAATGGATTGGTCGACGTGGGCCAATTGAATGGCCGCCCAGATCTCCGGACCTGACTCCTTTGGATTACTTCTTATGGGGACACCTTAAATCAGTTGTGTACGTTAACAGGCCAAGAACAATACAGGCGCTAAGGATACCATAACAGCAGAATTTGAAGCCATAAGAACGAATATTACCATCCTCAGGAATGTGCAAACGTCTTGCGTCAACCGGGTTACAAAGTGTTTAGAAGAAGGTGGATGTCAATTTGAACACCTATTGTAATTTCTGAATTAAAACATTAAGGTAGGCCAAAATTTTCTTTTCCATTATAAACTTCCTATGGGGCCAGACTTTTGCCCCACCCTATATTAAAGGTATTTGGAATTTAACTTCACAATCACATATTGAACTACAGGCAGATTGTATAATCATTACAATAAAATAAAAATTCTAGAATAAAAGATTAAGGTGTACATTTTAAATTTTCAGTCTACGTATAAAACTCAGTAATTTCCATTAAAAGTATAATTGCGCTACAGGTTCTAAAAAATTCAATTTTACAAATACAACTATTTATTTACAAATTTATTATTATAATAATAATAATAATAATAATAATTCAATAAAAATCTACAAAATTTTACACTTGTATAAGCATGTACTTTCAACATCACTTTAGACTTGAATGCAAATTCTTACTTGCGAGAAAATCATGACTCTGGTTGACTGGTTCATCTTTTGATTGTGATTGAAGTGATCCAAAACAATTTGCCGCAATTTTTCCATTTTAGGATGACTGACAGGATTAGGATTAAGATTAGCCATTGTACTATTGATCCCAAATGACGTACCTGCCTATAAATAAAAGCAAAAGGAAAAACAACTACAATTTATGAAACATTCCAAAATTACAAAACTACCAATAAAAAGGCAGTTTTGGCTATGGATGATACCCCCTCATTGAGTTTAAAAATAAACTAGAAGACCATCAAGATGGGTTCCCCGACCAAACACGTAAATTACTGCACAGTACTGTACTGTATTTTAATAATAAAATTACACTATTTTAACAGAGCTTTTGGAGAGTGCTGTACACATTCTCATCCTAGAATTAAAAACAAAACAAAATGCACTGCAAAAAATTGCAATAATAGAGTACACCTTAAATTTAAAAAAAATTTTGCACACCCTATAATTACAAAACTTTCACAAATGTGCAACAGTTAAAATGGTACCTTTCCAATCTAACGTGTTTTTCCTAAGTTTACGACAACAATGACAATAACTTTGACCTTTTGTCAATGAACAAAATAAAATAACGTCATTGGTAAACAATGACAAATATTTTTATTTAATCCTTCAATTGAAATTCTTGAAAATTACACCAGTATAAATCATAGTACGTTAATAAAAACTTAAATAATAATATTTTAGTTACAAACATAGATATGTACAGAATTATTACAATTAGGCACATAACACATAATCCATAAAATCTTTTCTCAGTCTTTAATGTTAATTTGAGTCTGTTTTTAAGTGTTCTTTGACTATACTGTACATGAAACTACTCCATTTAGCCTAACTTTAATTTTCCCTTTCTAGACCTGTATTCAGCTAAATTTATCATAATTCAGCATAACTTCATCAATACAGGCCCATCTTTGATAATTCAAATGTGCTATAAATGGTACTTAACACTTTGACAGCTCATTCTTGATGAAGCCTCCACTAAATCACTTACTTCGCTCTGCCCCTCCACAAGATTGGAACTGTATGGAATTTCAAGCGAATTCATTAAGTCCATAAAAAGGGAATTTCTGCTCAATTCTCCTCTCCCATAAAAATTTCCTTTTTTCTCATCTAATGAACCTGAAGGGGAAAAAATCCCTCATTTAACTTTATTATCCTTTTAAACTACATAGAAAAATAAATCCTTTAATATCAACAAGTAAAAAACTATTTGTGACACAGTACCCACTGATACTGTGTTAATCCAATATACTCTAATCAGTTGTAGTTAATAACCATCTACAATACCATTTTAATTCAAAAGTTCTTAAAATCTACCTAGTATTCATGTTTTAAATATGCCCACCTTTTAAAAAATTATAGAAAGACCGAATGCCATGCATCAGTAGGAGTTCATACGCATGATACAAAGTCATACAGAGGGCAAAAGTTCCTTCAAGCATTCCAATCATTTGTCGATTGCAACCATCAGGTGGATTCTGTCTGAATGCCTCTCTCGCTTTCAAAATCTGTTACATCAATTAAAGAGTTAATAGTAATAATAATAATAATAATAATCATAATGTTTGGTGTTGTTTAGCCTCCAAAGGTTGTGTGAAGGAGGTGGGTGACCTACAACTTTATATGGGATCCAAACCATCTCTGGGTTGTTGTATCATCTGAATACAGAATCAGACAGTTACCCATCCAACTACTGAATGGACCTAATGTCACAATCTCCTTGCCGATCTAAAAGGAAGTGGTGTTGCAACTTAGCCATGGCATAGCCCATTAAAGATTAAAACAAATGTAGAATGCAAATTAGCTACATAACTGTGACTAAGGTTTCACATTATTATATTTCTTTTTCAAATAAAGAGTAATGATATCAGTAAAAAAATATATAAAAGTATATTGAAAAGTTTTACCTGGAATTTGGTAACGGTTGTTTCATCTTTCGTGTAGAGAACCCGTTTGTCAATCAATTTGAACACATAATATTTAACCTAAAATAATAGTTAATGATGTAAAAAAAACAACAGGGAAAGGCCTATGGTGGAATGTAAACCTTTTTAAACTCTTTTTATGCAAAAAATTTATGTATAATATACAAAAGGTAATAAAAACTTAAATGCTTTAAATTACAAACACCCATATTCACAGCAATTTGAGTTTTATCATAATAATATCATGTGTACAGGAAAAGAATGCTTGGGTACTATATACAAAATAGATAGTGCTATGAAAAAACTGAAGGATATAGCTAATACGATTATGAAAATAAGCAAAGTTCTGTGAAGTCCTGAATAATAATAGTAAAGGAATTTCAAATAAACACTTTGTGGATAGGTAACTGAAATCATAGCCTTGATCTCACCTCTATCAATTATTAAATATCGTTTTTTTTTTCATATGAGCTTCGGTAATGTAGCTTGGGGTTGTTTAATCTCCTTCATAAGGGCAAAGATCAAATGATGAAGACCCACAGCTTTACGTGGGATCCAAACCATTGAAAGGTTGCTACATCACCTGAATGCAGAGGATGGTCACCCATCCAGCTGCTAAACAAATCTAGCATTGCTTAACTTCACTGATGAAACAGGAAGCAGTGTTCCAACACAGCAATAATACAGCCCATGAACCTGAATAAATGGACTCCCTTAGAGTTGCTGTAATTCAACTTATTACTAGATCTTTTTCATGTGACACAATTATTACATCTCTGAGATGAGGACAACACTACCATATTTGTGATAACCGAGTGGTGAATATGTCCAATTTGACCATGTACTACTAATCTAGAGTTCATACAGTTTATATTGACCCCATAATGAATGGTGGAGAGATTTTGACTCATGATGCTGGAAAAAAGTTTGCCTACAAACTAGGGGTGTACTGATTAATTGGCATCAGCAGAATCCGCCATTTTTTTCAAACATCAGCATCAGCCAAATTTAGCCAATTCTCTTACCAATTCTTTGAAATTTTTAAATTTCATTACAAAACAAAAATTTATATTTATAGGAAGTTGAACATACAAAACACACTATATGTTATATTCCTTTCAGAGTGTAATTGTATAAAAATATATTTACATTCACGAAAAAGAAAAGCTTAATAAGTTAAGTTACCCATAAATACAAACTACTGTATCACTAATATCTAAATATTATAAACTTTTGTAATCTTCTGCTCTATTCAGTAATAAATGCAATGCAATCATTGTGTTTATTTATAAAAATTGAATATTTCTGGACCATGTTAATCTGAAAATGTCCAAATGGGGAGCACATAGATTGGGGGGGGGTTACTGTATTAATAATTCTATATTGTACTTCATATTAAACCATCTTTTTATGTTAACTTTATTTTAAGTATATTTTAATAATTTCATAACCCAAATTGTATAGCCATTTCAAATAAGCCACCACAGCCTTGAAATTTTAATGAAAAATTTTGTTGTTGTTTACATTGTTGAAGAAAACATACATTCAGCATAAGAAAAACCAATTTAAATATTGGTATTCAATTTATGAAACTGAAATAAAATTATTTTATCATTTTACCAAGTAATAAAACTATTTAACATCACTTTAGCAAAATATGAAAATTGAAAGTTTTCATATTAGATTAGTAGCTATAATTTATGAAGGAATTGATTTTTAAAAATCTAGGCAAAGAATCAGCATCAGCAGTTTTTCATGGAATCGGCACCAGCATCAGCTAAATTTTGGAATTGGTACTGTACTAATTGGTAATATTCCATTTTATTTTGAATATTTTATTCTTTTTGGTAACAGAAATAAAATTTCAAAAATAAATAATCATCGATTAGTAAAATTTGTGCGTTTTAGAAATTTTTGGTTTCTGGCAAATTTTTTCCCAAAACTGTATGCTGCCAGCCTGTGTCAGAACAACATCAATGTTAGGGGCCACAATAAATAAGTTAAATTACAGATATCAGGGTCCCTTATAAAATAGAATAGTGATGGACACAATTACATTTAAGGGAAGAAATAATCAACTTTTAATAGCCAGGTTAAATTTTTGAATCCTTACTTGTAACTCAGTTAATAGTCCGGTTACACAGGGTGAGAACCCTGCATTGTTTGTTATAAAGCAAATCTTGACATATTTTGAAAGCTTATACCACCCCATTCAAGAATCCATCGGGTGTACACCTGACCCCCGCTTGGCTTTTTCAATATGGCCACCATTTTCCAAGATGACCAGCGAAACTGAAAAATCCTATATCCTGGTCAATACTTGATTGATTTTGACAATCTTGGTGTCATTTCTAGGGGTTTATAGGATAATGAGTCAATCTGGAGGGGTTGCAGATACTTTGGGAGTCATTTTGACCCACATTCGTCAATACTCAAGGTCATTGGAGGTCAAGCACCCCCCAAAATAAGGAATATCCCATATCCCGGGCAGTCATGGAGATATTTTGGTGATCTTACTGTCATTTTTATTGTTTAGGGTGAGACTGAGTAGTTCTATAGGCACATGATAACAGTAGGATATCATTTTGCAACTCCAGTGACAATTTCTACAATCTAGCTAACTGCTGAGCACTTAACATCTTTTCTGCAGATAAAACCAGATCATAATGCTTAAATGACATAACCCACATTATATGGATTAGCAAAAATACCACCCTATGGGCGGTTTTTGCTATTTCCTGCGGAAGGCTTGGCGCCCTCGGCCAATTACTTCATCTGGGAAATGAATTTTCTTACCTCAAGGTATTATTTCCTGTTATAAAATATAAAAAAGAACACTTCATCATAAACTTATCTTTATTTCATTACTGAAGAATCTCCTTATAGACATAATTGTCAACAAATACTCCCTTTTCATTTCTTTCTGTCAGGACTTTCAGCAAAAGATCAGTGCTATGCCCCGATTTTGCTAGATCTGCGGTACTTGGGCATTCGGCCCAAACCGAATTGAATTGTGGGCCTATGGCGTATTTTATTTTGAACATCATTCCTATCCCTCTCACCTTGGGCCTCAGTAATTGGGGTGCCTGCGGCACCCCAATTACTGTCAGTTCAATTATTTGGTCAGTAAAACTACAGAAAAGAACGCAGCCATGAAAATCTAAAGCTTCACAAATCTTGATACAATGAGCTCAAATGTGAAGCTTAAGATTTTCATGATTGCGTTCTTTTTTATAGTTTTATTAACCAAATAAATGAATTGACAGTAACTGGGGAGCCTGCGGCCCCCCAATTACTGGGGGTTTAATTATTTTGTCAATAAAACTATAGTCATGAAAATCTTAAGCTTCACAATTCTTCATGACAATGTGAAGCTCAAGATTTCCATGGCTGCCTTCTTCTTTTCTATAGTTTTATTGTGGTGCTGGGGTTTTCGGGCTTAGTAATTGGTAGGGGGAGGGGTGGGGGCTGGTCACACATGTATTTTCATTCATTACTCATCACCCCGATCCACCATACGAAGTTTGATCGAAATCGGTTCAGAAACGTAAAAGTTTTTCTGCGGACACACAGAGAGACACATTTTTGGTAAATCTATATTATAATGGAAGTAAGTGCGATATATATCTTAGCTTCAAATTTTCATTTTTCTACAGCTATAGCAATATAATGTTCAATAGGATTTACTTTAACATTATACAAAAGAACAGCAGCAAAAATGCATTTTAAAGTTTATAAATTTTTTTGGTTACATATATATATTGCACTTAGCTCCATTATAATAGAGATATGGATATTCAGATATAAACCACAATTTATGCTGAAGTGCAGGGCACATGCATTCTATGGAAGGTTGCAAAGCTACAAGATATGACCTCGTAAGCAAAACAAAGCTCACACCTAGCTGGGGGATTGGCATTGACAACTTTGATGCAGTTATTCATATTAGGTAACCATTTATTGGGGGCAAATATCAAAAGACATGGTTGTGTCAGGATCATCAGTCAGTTCTTCGTTTGCATTTTGGGTCAATGGATTGTTGCAATCCAAGCCGCTGCTACATGCACAGAACATTGTGCAAGGGATTCTGTGTCCTATGCAGCCACAGTGACTCCCCCTGCATGCTGATTGTGATTCACACCCACATCTGATTAGCTTCAGAACTTCATCTGGTGCTAAGCAGACTCGTTCACCAACTGTTTTTGGGATAAGAACTGTTTGTTTCATCTCTCTCCCACCCATAATACACAGGATCAAGTGGTGGTGGGTCACACTTTAGTGCATCGAGCCAATTCACCAGTGTAGCTGGCTCTGAGCACATTTTGATGGAAAGCTTCAGTTGTTGGTGATAGAGAACATAGTTTGGGTGCAGTAGTTCCTGACTTCCCTGTCTTCTGAGCCCATACTCACTGATGACACTCAGTAAGAGATGAGGATTTCTTATCCCCATAGTATGCAACAATGAACGCTGTTGCCTCTTTCTCGATATGGTCAAAGCATGCATCAAGGGACCCCAGCTTGTCTAGCTTCCGACCATCTTGGCTGTGGTAATGGCAGTGGCTTTGCCGATGCCATGTATTGCTGCAACTGTGTCACAACCACTCAAAGTGTGTAGTTTGAGGATTTGTGGGATGATGTCTTATTCTGGCAAGCTCTCTCAACCTCAACATAAAAGGTAGATATGCAATCTTTATGGTATCGGGCTTCTTCAGCCAATAAATCTTCTTTCATGCCCAACCTACTGAGTGCAACTTGTCCCTGCTCATCATTTTTCAGTTTACACTTTTCTATAAACACATCTTTGTAATTTGTTTTTTAATCACCAAGTTTATTGGTCATAAACCTAGATGCTGGAATGCGGTATTGCACCAGGACTTTAATATCATATTTCTTGGGTAATATACACTCACTGAATTTCAAACAAAAGAGAGTGTGTTTTCTAGGGTCATATACTGGGCCTTCACTGAGAACAGCACTATGTAGTCTTTTTGGCTTCACTGTAGGGGTATCACATTCTCTCTTTTTCATGAATGCTGATAAATTCCGCTTGGACACATAAGTGGAAACAGTTCTTGTGCCAACAAAGGATTTTTGTTCCATCTTCCAAGAGAGGCTCTAGTCTCACTCGAACATCTGGCTGCCCTCTAATGTTGCTGCTCTCTATGATTTTCTGAATCCTCCCACAATTTGAAATCCTTGAAGACACATTCGTCTGCAGCTTTTGTAGAACCTGAAAAATAAGAATTTTGCTTACCCATTCTTCAGAGTACAAATTGCATTGAAATAATTTATCCTCAGCAAATGAAAACTAAACAATGCTCACCTGGTATATTCTCCATATTCAGCAGCCAAAAAACAATTTTGGAACCAGCACAACCAAGATGTCATCAAACCACCAGGTGGGCAGCACCATCAGCAATAATCTCAACAACCTGAAAAAATAAGAGGAATAATTAGACATATTGGAATTCACCTTACCATGGGGAAAATAATCCCTGATTTCATTTTAAACCCTATAGAACTACTCAATCTCACCCAAAACCATAAAAATGACAGTAAGATCACCAAAATATCTCCACGACTGCCCAGGATATGGGATATTCCTTATTTCGGGGGGCATCTGATCTCCAATGACCTTGAGTATTGGCAAATGTGGGTTAAAATGACTCCCAAAGTATCTGCAACCCCTCCAGATCGACTCATCATCCTAAAAAACCCTAGAAATGATACCAAGATCATCAAAATCCATCAAGTATTGACCAGGATATGGGATTTTTCAGTTTCGCCAGCCATCTTGAAAAAGCCAAGCAGGGGGTCAGGTGTACACCCAATGAATTCTTGAATAGGGTGGTATAAGCTTTCAAAATATGTAAAAATTTGCTTTATAACAAACAATGCAGGGTTCCAGTAAAATCAGGGTCTGTGCTACCAGACTATACGTAATAACACAAGTCACATTAGACTTACAAATTGTAGCCTACTCAAGTCTGCCCCTAGGGACAGCATGGGCTTGCTGCTCATTGGCTGGAGTGGTGAGCTGATGGGGGATCAGTTGGGATTGAGTGCTGGGTGAGTAAACAAGTGTATTCTATAAGTAAGGGTTAAATAGTTCTAGCCTAGTTAATTTGTCACAGTGTAATCACAAGTGATGAAATAAAGTCCATTTTTTTTTAATGTTATATACAGGGTGTACATAAAGTCAGGATCTATTTTTGTGAAGCACTTGGAAATTATATGGAATTCAATCATAAAATGATAAAGTGGTAACATTTATTAAATAATTAAGAGTAGGATTTGATGTGACACCCATCAGTATCCCTGCACAGCTCAAATCGTTCCGCAGCATTTCTAAACACATTCTGGAGCATTTGCAGGGTTATGTTATCTGCAACAGTTCGTATACGTGTACGTAAGTTTTCAAGACTCGTAATCTTCATCTGATAGATGTGCGATTTGATAAAGCCCCATGCAAAGAAATCTAAAGGGGTTAAATCTGGTGATCTCGGTGGCCAAGGTCTGTTGCTTCCGCGTCCGATCCAGCGATTTGGAAAACGTCCATTTAGATAATCCTGAACAATTTTGGCATAGTGACAAGGAGCACCATCATGTTGATAGACGACAGTACTAACAATCCTATCCCCAATCAGCTGAGGTTCAAGGAATTGCTGCAACATGTCCAGATAAATAAGCCCCGTAACTGTAGCTTCAGCAAAGAAAAAAGGACCATAAACCTTAGATTTTGTTAAACCCATCCAGACATTAACTTTAGGTGAGTCTCTTTCCCAATTTTGGATGAAATCATTCGGTCTTTCATCTGCCCAAATTCGACAGTTATGGCGATTTACTTTTCCACACGTATGGAAAGTGGCTTCATCACTAAAGAGAATGTTGTCCATTAAATTATCACTCCAGATTTGTTCTACGAGATCAGCACACACAGCACTTCGTCGAGGGAAATCTTCCTCATGTAAATCATGTAAAACCTGCAAATGATAGCTTTTCTTCTGCAAATTAACTTTCAGAATTTTGTGCACAGATGACGTCGGGAGGCCGAGTCTGTGTGATGCAGCACAAATGGACATACATGGCTCCTCAGTGATAATTCCGTGTACTGCATTCACAGTAAGATCTGACATACACAGTCGTCCTGATCTTGCTTCATCATTTACAGATCCCATTCGTTTAAATTTGTTCACCAATTTTCGTATTGTCTTGTCTATTGGCCCCGGCTTATGAAATCTCCTTCTAAACTTCTCTCTCGGATGTCATTGTATTTCTTTCCCTCGATTCGCCAAATTACTATTGCCACACGCTCTTCTGTATTCATTCTAAGGGCTTCTGAAAAGAAAAATAGAAAAAAATAATTATTTCACAAAAATAGATCCTGACTTTATGTACACCCTGTATATATATTCCCACAAGGAAGTGCAGAATTTCTGTACAGATGGAGATCAGTGCCCATCCAGCCCTAGCTTAGTTAATCTTCTCTATTTCTTTTTCTTGCCTTTTGTCTATATATCAGGTGGTCCCCCCCAAAAAAATGTCCCAAGGTTTAAGGGCAATAACTTTCAAAATATACACTGTACAATCACAAATTTGAAATCCCTATAAATTCAGTCTATTGACAAGCTGCTATAAAATTTTCAGAATTCTACATACAATACTTTTTAAAAAATGAAGGAAACAACAAGGTACACTCAAATAAACAAATCATGAAACAAAAATTTATATTGCAGTAGTTAGCAACTATTCTTATCACGAAAGTTGGGGATGAGTTAGGCTAAGTTAAGCTAGTTTCTGCAGAAATGTCAAATGGTATGCTTAGGCTACTATTAATCTTGAATAGTTTTCAACCCTGCTAATTATGGTTTTAAGCAAAGGTGACATGGCAATAACTGAAAGATGTTTTATAGAGAAAGGATGGACTGGGACAAGAATTGTAAAGGATGGACTGGGACAAGAATTGTAAAGGATGGACTGGGACAAGAATTGTAAAGGATGGACTGGGACAAGAATTGTAAAGGATGGACTGGGACAAGAATTGTAAAGGATGGACTGGACAAGAATTGTGAAGGAATTTCCTGGAACAAATTGAAATAGAGATTGGTGAATAGATTAATAAGAAACTTAAAGAAACTGGGTCAACTGAAAGGAAATCTGGAAGTGGCAGACCTAAAAGTGTTTCCACACAAGAAAATATGATTATGTCCAAACCATTAGTTTGTCTCAAGAAGATTGACTGGGCTCACACTTGTCACCTAAAAATTGCAAAATATTTGAAGACTAGTCGCAGTTCTGTTCAAAGAATGCAGAGAGTTCAAGAACTTAAGGCATATAAAAGAATCTGTGTTTCAAGATGTGACAGCAATGTTCGACAAAAAAGGAAAACTCAATATAGAAAGTTGCTAGACAAATTTTCAGCGTGTGATGTTAATTTTTTTTTTCACAGATGAAAAGGATTTTACTATTGAAATTGCATGAAACCACCAAAATAATGATGGTTACAGTGTGCATAAGAGAGATATTCCTCCATCGAGACTTTACCACCAGACATGTTGGTTTTAAAAGAAATCATGGTTTAGCTGGTGTATCATAGAATGGAAAGACTAATATTCATTTCATGGATGAAAAATAAGAAAAAAGTGAACTCAGAAACTTATGTTAATCTTTTGGAACAAAATCTTTTACCAGATTGTCAGTGTCTGTATCCTGATAATGATTTAGTATTCCAGCAAGATGGAGCTACAACTCATACGAACAAGTACACCCAGGACTACCTCCAACAGAATGTGGCCAATTTCATTGGGAAAAATGACTGGCCACCTCAGTCACCAGACTGCAACCCAATAGACTATTGCATATTGAACTCTTGCAGAAAAGGTTTATGAAGGTCAAATAGAAAAATTTACTGAGTTGCAATTAAAAGAAAAGATACTTAATTATTGGGACAAAATAACTTCAACTGAAGTCAGAAAATGTATCATGTCATGGAAGAACAAGGTTAAGATTTGTTTGTGAGCAAGACAACAGGCATATTGACCATCTCTGTCAATGAATAAGATGTGAATAATAAGTTTTTTGTTTCATAATATTTGTTTATTTGAGTGTGCCTTATTGCAGGGGTTTTCAAACTGTGTTCCACGAGAACTTGATGGGGTTCTGTGGGGCATGTCATGAGAGACTGAGAAGGAGAGAGGCAAGAAAAAATATCAACTAGCATGGATGAATATATGGTATATATTCTGCAAATTCAGTGATTGTGTTGAAAGGCATAGGCAAAGAGAGAGAATTTTAATTCAAATGATGAGATATCCAGACTAAGTGTTGCCCTCTTGCTGCCACAGTAAGAAACAGGAGCCCATTTTGTAAACAACACATGGCTGATGACCAAGCACTGGTCTGATTGATTTGGTGAGTTTTTCTATGTTTTTAGGTCAAGTTTTCTCAGTTCACGGAAGTTATGATCACAGTAATGTTATTAAATGCAGTGTAAATGTTAGCTTTCACAATGCATATTATACAAATATATGATGTTTTATAAAGATCTTTGCTAACAAAAATATAAGTTCGTCAGTAGTAGGCTACAAATAATGAGTCCATCAACTGCTCCAAATACTAAACTTTTATCCAAAGAAAAGCAATCGCATCCAAGTCATTGAACATTTATTTGTTTGATTAACTATTAAAATTACTCCTCAATAACTGTAAAATTCCTCACTTTTAATTATTTTGCATTGAAAACTTTAATTTTATAATAAACATGATATTTTTTATACTTATAATTGCTTTTATGCTGACAGTAATGTGGGGAGGGAAATTTAAAATAAACAGGTCAATAAAAGTAAATTGGCTTTTTTTTTCCTTGTAAATTTCTAAACTTATATATATTTTTTTTGTGGAATTCATACACCATTCAATAGCTTAAATCTAAAATTTTAGCTTCCTCAGTCAAACACTTTTAATTTTATGGTCGCTTAAATGGCCCCCACCTTCGACAAAAAATGCCCATGTTGGGCTTGATAGGCCAATGCCTTCATTTTGAGAGGCCTTGAAAAGTGTCTTCTAATAGTAGAAGCAGCTTCAAATTTGTCATGCCAATACAACTTCTGGTGGGCTTTTCAATTTTGCAAGCTAAAAGGCTGTGGAACAAATAGTTTCTAAATTACAAGGGCTTAAATATGGCTCCATTTTGAAGCTTGCATCATTCCTCCCACTTTTACGACTCTACCATTTTCAAAAGTTTTAGTTCTACATCAATCACAGCTGTTTTAATACTCCTAATAGTCTCTATGGGTTGTAAATTTATGAGTGAAATAAAAAAATAACCAAAAAAGGATTTATTTTTATTTTTAAAAATTTCCAAAAGTTGATATTTTCACAAAATTTGCAAAATTAAACATCAACTTTGGGGCTTAATATAAAGGTGTCCAAAATTAGTCAGGGAGTTGATACTTCTAGTAAAGAAAGATACATATGTGTAAAAAAACATATATTAAGGAATAGATCTCAACTCAACTCCTTCATATAGTTTTGGTGATTCAAAGAAAAGTGCTTTTTGTGAAAAATCTCAAATTTTTGCAAAATTTTTACATTTTTAAATTTATATTTATGACATTGAATTGTAATTTTACTTCCATTTTATTACTTAAGTTGATTTACAATTGTAATAATATGTAAATAAGTCTAAAACATACAAGAAATTTAATATGTCTGTCAAAACAACCAGCGACTCGAAGGGCTCTGGGTAGCTCATTTCGCTTTGTATATTCTTATAAATGTAAAACATGATGGTTAATCATTAATGTCCAGGCCTATTTTATAGATCATGATCTTTTATTTTCAGAAAATTTAACTAGAGCAATTAACTTAATTTTACTGCCTGTAATAATGGATTATTCTAATCAAGAATCAAAGTGCGGCTTTGGTATGTACTTGGATGATCCATGTCATGAACACAGACTCACCAGGAAGGTGGGTATGTATACCTTACATGAGCTGACAGATGAAACAAGGAAACTGCTATTGTGGAGAACAAAAGCAACTGTAATCAACCCAAATAGTGCTACTGTATGCTACCACCATGAAAAAATGTTTGGAATGCATTACCAACAAATGCAACGTAGCTGCCAAGATCCATGGAGAAATCATCGAAAGAAGATAACAAGTAAGTAAATATAGGTAAATATATTTATATTTCATAAAGAAGTTTATATTGTAAATTGTAACCTAAATTAGCTATTTAATTTTAATAGGGTAGGCTATATACTGTGCTACTGAATGCATATGTTTTGAATATTTTATACGAATAGCCTATAACCAAATGTTGAGGTTTTAAAATTATTTTCCAATGTGTTTAGAGTTTACATTACCCTACGGTACTTTATTTGCAGAATCACTACAAATTATTGACAAAGACATAGCAACTAGACTGAATCTGATACCAGGACAGAAACTTTGCTCAACATGCTTCTCTAGAGCCAAGATGATTGAAGATGAAAAAGACTCAGGTAGTGATGAATATGTTCCAGAAGAAATAGTTAAGGAGACATTTGACAAAACGTTAGGTTCACTAGAATGCTCACCCATTAAGTATGTAAGAGCAAGAGATCGAAAGTTTTACGCGAAAAGGAAACTAAAGCAAATTGAAACCAACAAAATCAAAGCTGTCAAAAGTACTTCATATGAAGCCTAGCATTTTGGATGAGGAAGCAGAGAAACCTATAGAGAGTGAGGAAGAAAAGTGTTATCAGCATATGATAGAGGAACTGAAAGAAAAGTGTAAAACTAGTACCAGACAAGAAAAGATACAAATTCTAACACTCCTTCCAATTGGTAAAACCTGGTCCAGAGAAAGAATTATGAAAGAATTTGAAGTGTCAGCCAGAATGGTTAATGCTGTGAGGGCCTTAAAGAGAAAAGAAGGTATCCTTCCCATAATGAGAAATAAAAATAGTAGCAAGGGTATAAGCGATGAAATAAAGGAAAGTGATAGAATTTTTCCAAAACAATGAATATATTAGAGAATGCCCTGGTAAAAAAGACTACAAATCAATAAAAACACCACAAGGAAGGTTCACAAGCAGAAAATACTGTTGTTGACAAATATCAGAGAATTATATACGCTTTACAAAAATAAATATCCAAACGACAAAATCTCCAAATCAAAGATTTTTGAACTGAGACCAAAATGGTGTATGGGTGTGGGGAGTAAAGGATCACACAATGTATGCATTTGTGAAATACACCAGAACTTTAAACTTTTATGTGAATCACTCCCCGTCAAAGTAGAATTAAGAGAATTACTAGGGAAAATAGTCTGCAACACTGAAACCAGAAACTGCATGATTAATAACTGCCTCATTTGACCACCAGATGTTGTCTAGCATTGTGTCCTCTTCGTCAAGTTTAGCTAAGAACTCTTCGCAAAATTGAAGATGGCGGTCGTCATCTCCATCATGAAGGGCATGCAGTAAGCGTGGAATGTAAGGTTTCCATTTTTTCTGGTGAAGGATACGGATAACACTTGATTGGCTCACTTCCAACTCTGCAGATAAATGGCGAGTTGACTTTTGCAGACTTTGTTCCAGTCTCCTGATGGCTTCTTCAGCCTTAGCTACATTCGTTGCCGTTTTCGGATGACCGGACTTCTTTGCAGTGGCTACCGACCCTGTTACTTCAAATTTCTCGACAATCAATTGTATGTTTCTTCCCTGGGGTGGGTTAATATCGAATTCCTGTGCCAAACGGCGTGCCGCCATCGTTGGTTGTTCATTACATTTGTAGTAATGTTTCACGGCCGCAATGCGTTGATTCATTGAAAGGTAATTCATGGTTCAATTTGGTGCAAATTCAGTAACTTTCCAAACTCTCAGCAATAACCTGCAAAACAAAAATAAATAAACTAAGAAAATTAATAATCTGCAAGACAATTATTAACATGACTTCCCAGAAAGAATCTGACAGCCAAAAAAACAGAAATTGGGTGCTACTTTTGACTCACCCTGTATGTGAAAGTGCAAAAAAGTTGAAAGTACACCATTTCATAGCAAAAGCCCAATCAAAATATTTGTCCGACTGTAAAGAAAACCTCAATGATTCTACAGCATTAGTGCTTGTTGACTTCTCTGAAAACTATAGTTTTATAATTCAGGATGCCGTACAAGGGCATCACTGGGACAATACCCAGGCTACCTTGCATCCGGTAGTCTGCTATCAAAAAATTGATGGTGAACTAAAAGTTACAAATTTTTGTGTAATATCAGATTCACTTACACACAACACAACTGCAGTTCATTCTTTTTTATGTGAAGCCTTGAAATTACTTAAAAGTCAGAATCCTAAACTAAAACATATTTGTTACTTTAGAGATGGCGCAGCAAGTCAATATAAAAACTATAAAAACATCATTAATTCAGTGTTACATGAAAAAGATTTCCAACTAACATGTGAATGGAACTTTTTTGCCACCTCTCACGGAAAGAGCCCCTGTGATGGTGTTGGTGGCACCGTCAAAAGGTTAGTTGCCTGGGCAAGTCTACAAGCAACAAGTAAAGGTCACATCACCAATCCAAAAGAGATGTTCGATTGGTGCAAATCTAATATTAATGGTATACAATTTCTGTACATTGATTCAGCTAAAATTGAGGAAAATGCTAATTTATTTAAGTTAGAAAAAAGGTATTCCTTAATTAAGACAATCCCAGGAACCCATTCATATCACTGCTTTAGACCTTCATCAACAGGCATTAAACTGTACAAAATTTCTAGTATGAAAATTTCTTTAACGTACAACTTTCCTTCCTCAATGCTACACAAGAAAATGTGGCTTACCAATATAAACCTGGTACATATGTGGCCTGTTTCTATGAAGGTGACTGGTTTGTTGGAAACATAGTTGAAGTGTGTGATACTGAGAAGGATCTATTAGTAAATTTCATGAAAAAGAATCCTTTTAAATGGCCTGAACAAGAGGACGTTTGCTGGATTCCATTCCAACATGTTTTGTGTTCAATTGAACCACCTACAGTTGCTGGGAAAATGGGGAGACAGTACAAGTTATCAAATGATTGTTTATCTAAAATTGAGGAGTATTTTAAAAAAAGCCTAAGTAACTACAGACCTGTATCAAGCTGAATAATAAATTGCCAATTTATGGCTGTGAGGCCATGGAGTGTTGAAGACAATCAGATTTAAAGCCTGAGTACAATAATAAATTCCTGAGTCAGTGTCTAAACATAAGAGTTATTAGCTATATATAAGTTTACATACGAATTTACATAAAACAACACATATTAAAAAAAGAATATGAACTTATAGCCAATAATATAATTCACATGCTTAAAAACTCAGGAATTCATTATTGTATATAGCTAAGTACTGTACACTTATATTAAGGGAAGTAATACAACAAAGCTACTTAAATTTAAGGTTTTGTACTGAAAATGGTGGTTACTGCTAGTTTATCTGTACTAACTGCATAATTTAAATTACTAGGAAGTGCTTAAAGAGCAGTAGAACACGGTTCTACAGGATTTACTTAGGTAGATCCAAGTATTGAGCCTACAAGCTGGTCCATCTGTTGTGTTAACTGCAAATGTAGTAATAATCTAGGTATATATCTTTTTTATGAGTAAAACTTATTTAGATAATTTAACATTTGTGAATTAACTTACCAAGTAATAAAACTGAAGTAAAATTACAATTCAATGTTGTAAAAAGAAATTTAAACATTTCAAAATTTTGAAAAAATTCAGAATTTTTCACAAAAAGTACTTTTCTTTGAATAGCCAAAACTATATGAAGGAGTTGAGTTGAGATCTATTCCTTAATATATGTTTTTGTACACATATATATCTTTCTTTACTAGAAGTATCAACTCCCTGACTAATTTCGGACACCTTTATATTAAGCCCCAAAGTTGATGTTAATTTTGCAAATTTTGTGAAAATATCAACTTTTGGAAATTTTTAAAAATAAAAATAAATCCTTTTTTGATTTTTTTTATTTCACTCATAAATTTACAACCCATAGAGACTATTAGGAGTATTAAAACAGCTGTGATTGATGTAGAACTAAAACTTTTGAAAATGGTAGAGTCGTAAAAGTGGGAGGAATTGATGCAAGTTTCAAAATGGAGCCATGTTTAAGCCCTTGTAACTCAGAAACTATTTGTTCCACAGCCTTTTAGCTTGCACAATTGAAAAGCCCACCAGAAGTTGTATTGGTATGACAAATTTGAAGCTTCTACTCCTATTAGAAGACACTTTTCAAGGCCTCTCAAAATGAAGGCATTGGCCGATCAAGCCCAATATGGGCATTTTTTGTCGAAGGTGGGGGCCATTTAAGCGATCATAAAATTAAACATTTTTGACTGAGGAAGCTAAAATTTTAGATTTAAGCTATTGAATAGTGTATGAATCAACCCTGAAAATTTGAAGAAAATCGGAGATGGTCACCCGACCAACTTTCTGAAATCTGTACCAGTTAATTTCATAAATTACATAAACAAATTGCAGTGAGCATAAATTGTGTTTTATTACCATTTGCCTTATATCATTAAAATTTTACCTGTTGGTCAAGGTTCCCAGAATTATTTTTTTTAAATAAAGGTTCTATGGCTTCAAAAAGTTTGAAAAACTCTGCCCTATTGTTTCCTTCATTTTCATTAAAAGTATTGCATGTAGAATTCTGAAAATTTTATGGCAGCTTGTCAATAGTCAGAATTTATAAGGATTTCATGTTTGTGATTGTACAAGTGTATATTTTGAAAGTTATTGTACTTTAAATCTTGGGACATTTTTTGGGGGCCACTCAATATATACAATGCAAACTTATATGGAAAAATAAAAAATTATTCCAAGGCTTTTCATGTGTTCAACAACACACCCAATCAAGGAATGAAGGGAGAAGGTGAGATAACCAAAATATATATTTATGTACATTAGGAGCAAAGAAATAGAGAGAGATTAGCACAAGGTTAACAAGTACTGATTAAAGGCAAAAGACATTTTAGCAAGATATTGTTAATTTTATACACTCTAGCACTATTATTGAAATTATTTATAAAATGGAGGAATGCATATTCTAGAATATTCTTTCAATTGTATCCATGTTTTTAATGAGAACTTTAGAGCTCTCCCAATTAATACTATGATTACATCTATACATATGGTTAAACAATGCATTAGAATTATTTGCTCTTCTGCGTACATATTTATACTGTTTTACCCTAATATCTATGGATTTTCCCATTTGGCCTACATGCCACTGAAATTACTGAAAACTGTGTAAGACTTGCCTTAATTTACAACAAAGATTTAGAGAAAGAAAAACTTATTTCTGAGTGTCAGCAATTTAAGCATTATACATCAAAGGAAAAGGGCAATCATTTTCCAGTATTTATTCAATATTAAAGCATGACAAACTGGAAGCAACATTTCCTAACATTGAAATTGCATTACAATTTTTCCCTTCAATGATGGTTACAAACTGCAAATATGAAAGATCTTTTGATTTTGTGACATTATTTGCAATTTTGCTAATAGAAAAAAAAAAAAAATGTACAATAGTAGATAACTAAGATATTTTAGAAATTAAATAAAAAGTTTGAATGTTCAATAAAAAACATTATACATTGTCTCATTTGTCTATATTTGTATTTTTGTGTGACATTTGTAGATACTAGATGGGTCCCCAATCTACATTTAGCTCAGAATCCACAATATCTTCAAGACAGCACTGCATCTGAGCATTGTAATGATCCATAAATGTGTGGTTTCATCAGTTTATGCAGAGTGGACCTTCATTTGACCTTTAATGCAGGGACCTGAGGTGTGTGTGTGAAAAGTTCCTTCAATTTATGTTGAGTGGTTGAAAAGTTGCAGTTTGAACACAAAAAGCTCTCTTTGACCTCTGGTGTGTGTGTGTGTGTGTGTGTGTGTGTGTGTGTGTGTGTGTGTGTGTGTGTGTGTGTGTGTGTGTGTGTCAAAAAGTTATAACCCAGAGACAAAAGTGTGGCAAACAAATGGATGGACAAATTGATGAACAGGCAAATGCAATGCCTTTGCACTTTTCATCTCTGATTACAAAAATGATGATAAAATTTTGCTATCGTGTCAGGTTTTCAAGAAACTTGGCACTTATTTTTGACCAAATTTGTATATAGATGTTAAATTGAACAAACTATTAAAACTGCATCTACCCCAAAGCTGAGAGTATCCCAGCAGAATTTTTTTTAGCTAATGTAGGACAATGTAATTTCTGCTCCTGACATGTTCAAACCTGTTGTAATGTCAATTTTCCTTCTGTGTTATCTGTCATAGAGGGCTACTTGCAGTTATGAGTCAGTCAGTCTGCCGCAAGCTATTTCATGGTGCGGGTCTGTTCATGTGCAGTGAAGTTTGATTTTATAGTTTTTTTCCATTTACCTAATCATTTAATTGTGCATGTGTTACACAAAATAAGTAATGCCTTGAAGGAAAAAATATAATATGAAATGTCACTTAAATGTGTGAACAATCCTAACAGTTTGTTGTATGTGTGGTGATTACATGATGCAAGATCACAAACGAAACATTACTCCCTTAACCCTTTAAAGACTGAATCTTTTGTAGGGTTAAGTTATGAATGTGTGTATTTGAAATGTTAGCAATTTGTACCATCAGTACTCAAAGGGCTAATTAAAAAAGTTTGAGCTCTACTTCGGCTGCAAATTTGGGGATCAAGATAAAGTTTGGGTTCCCCATATATGCTGTGTGCATTGTGCTGTGACCCTCAGAGGTTGGTTGAAAGGTACAAGTACCTCTATGCCATTTGCAGTCCCCGTGATTTGGAGAGAAAAAGAAGATCAATTCAAAGATTGTTATTTTAGTTTAACTAAGTCTGGTTTTTCTTCAGAAAATAAGAAGAAAATTGAATACCCAAATCTGCCTTCCGTAATGTGACCACTAGTACCTATATTGTGAAATTCTACCAGTTCCTAAGCCCCCCTGGATCATGGAGCTTAAATGATGATGATGAACCTGCTAAAAATGAGCCTATGAGATTGTCAGATAAGGATGAAGAGTATCAACAAACTCAAGAAAAAGAGCCTCATTGATAACTCAACCTGAGCTTAATGATCTGGTTTGAGATTCAAATTTATCAAAAAATCAAGCAAAACTTTTAGGATACAGATTACAAAGATGAAACTTGCTTGCAAATGATACCAGCATATCTGTTTTTCACAAATGCCAAAAAATATATCAAAATTCTTTTCTATGACTGGTGATTTTGCTTTTTGTAATGACACTGATGGTTTGATGAAGGCCTGAGGACAAGAGCATAAACTTTTAGAATGGTAACTTTTCATAAATTTGTCAAAACTTAGTTTGAAGGCTGTCCTGTTGCAAACTGGAAATATGTATCCTTCAGTTCCTATTCGACATGCTGTCCATATGAAAATATGGAATTTCTCCTGAATAAAATAAATTACAACAGATACAACTGGCATATCTGTGATGATCTGAAAAGTCATTGGGCTGCTCCTTGGTTTACAGCTTGGATATACAAAATATTGCTACTTTCTTTGTGAATGGGACAGCAGAGCAAAGAATTCTCATTATACTGTCAAGAACTGGCCACCTTGTCAATCTTTCACTCGTGGACAAAAAATGTTGCATGCTATAAATTGGTGGATCCTATAAAAGTTTACTTGCCACCTTTACACATTAAACTAGGATTGATGAAAAATTTATTTGAGACAATGGACATTGGACAGAGCAGGAGATGGATTCCAGTACTTGAAACAAAAATTTCATCTGATTAGTGATGCCAAAATAAAAGTGAATTTCCATTGGTCCACAAATAAACAAGTTAATGAAAGATGGTGCCTTTTATGAAGTTCTGAGTGAATCTGAAAAAACAGCTTGGAATGCTTTTAAAGCAGACCCAGAATGTCTTAGGCACCAAAAAAAAATCACCTAACTATGCAGAATTGGTTGATGAATTTCTCCAAACTTACAGATCATTGGGATGTAACAATTTAGGCCGGGCTGAAACTCAAGATAGAATTAATCAGAGTCATTAACAGTTGGCTTTTGATATAAAAATAAGATTCCTGAAAAAATAATTGGTGGCCACCAACGTGTGTCCAGCCACCCCCATTTTTGTAAAAACATCTAATGCCGCACTAGCAAAATCAGGAAAATGGCAATATCTCTTCTTCTGAAATGCTAGAGAGATGGTTTGCATACCAAAAGATGCAGAATTTGATTTAGAACAAATTATTAAGAGTGGTATTTTTTCATAAAACCTTTAGTTTTTGAGTTATTTTAGAAAAACTAATTTTTGGGGCCCATAGACCCCCTTTCGACGGACCTTAGTGACAAAAGAAATTCTAAAATAAGCATGATTTGGCTTTTTGATTACTAACATTGCCCTAAAAGGATGTTGACATGGACATAGTGATCACATGATATGACTTTTCCTTGTTATCTTGCATCCATTATGCTTGATTAAAGAATAGAGGGTGGGGCTGCTTCATGAACTTTTTTAAACGTAATAAATTGAAAACTTGTTTTTTTTTCAGGTGCCTTTGTTATAAGTTTCCAACTGCAATTTGTCATTGAATTCAACATTTGCAATATAAAGTATGACTTCTACAAGGAAAACAGTTGCTAAAGTACTTGGTGATGTACGTTTTATGCCAGCAGAACAGTTTCCTTTAGGGAAATTGCCTACGTTGAAGCAAGTTATTGAAAGGTGTTTGTGTTTCGGAGACTATAAAACAGATGCTGTACTGAGAGCTACTTCTGAGGAATTGCATAAATTGTGGGTCACATATAATGTTTATCCAATATCAGTAAATGCCATACAGAGCCGACTGAAAACCCAAATAAAGGAATTCAACCGCCTTCTGAAGTATGACAAAAAGAAAAGGGGACCTAAATATCATCAAGATCTGGATGATTTTCTGAAAACTGTAAACGTTTTATTTGACATATATCAACATGATCACAAACTGTTGGCAGATACAGAGAAAAAGCACTTACTAAAAATGACTGAATCTGATTACCAGTTTTATGAGGTAGGTCTGTTGATTGAATTTCAAGTTGTAAATTATTAATTAATATTAATTAATTATCAATTATTAATATTATCAATTAATAATAATTTGCTACAATTTTTAAAGTGCATTTAATAAGTTAGTAATATCAATAATACACTATTAATGATGTTAATGATAAGTAATATTTTAGTATTTTCTCATTTTTGTAAGAATTTCAATTTACATATAGAGACCCATAGATAAAAGATACATTATAGTGTAATGAAATATAATCACTTTGTAGGACCAGAAAACAACTAGGCATGGTTACTGTACCCTGAAAGAAGTCCCAGAAACAGCCACTGACTTAAAATTCAAATCACGGGTTATTCAATCTCAAAAAGCAAAAGAATCAGTTGTTCCTCCTCCTCCTCCTGAACCTATGGACATTCCTGAGTTGACAGATAGCGACAGTTGTAATGATTCATTTGATGCAGACTATGTTCCAGAAGTCTCAACATTACAGAACAGAACTAGATTACGCTCATTAGCTGAAGCATGTGACAGGTATAGTACTGAAAGATAAATCTTTTAATACAGCTTAAAGTGAAATCATTGTGACTAAGAGATTAAGATTACCAATAAATTATTCATTGACAATAGATATGTAAATCTACTTTAAATATCCTAACAGATATCAAGTAAGTGATAGAGCAGGAGCGGCTATTGGTTCTGCTACATTGGTGGACTTTGGAGTAATCACCCCAGATAACATACAAAATGTTATTGATAAGTATATTTTTAATCACTCTAGATATTACATTTCTTAGCTTCTGCTATAAGTTCTAAATCACCAGATTTACTATTATTTTTAATTAGCGTCAAAATTTCTATTTTGTATTTATATTAATTAGTTTCAAACAGGACACTGACATTTGTATTTTGTATATTTGTATAATGCTAATGCAGTAATGCATGGCCAATATTTTTGAAATACTTTTCAGAAACAAGTTGAGAAGGGAGAGAGCTAAATTGAGAGCTGAAAGGAAGAAGGAAGAAGAAGTGATATTTGAAAAAGTGACTGGCATTGGCTTTGACGGTAGAAAGGATGCTACACTTGCTGTTAACAAAGTAAATGAAAAGTATTATACATCCACAATCCTAGAGGAACATTATGTCATTACTAGAGAGCCAGGTAAATGGAAATGATTGTCATACAGTTATAGGCGTTATGCTGTTATATTACTGTACTATAAAGTAATATTTCAATTACTTAAAAAAATTTCTTTTTAAGTGACAACTCCAGTTAACTTTATTCCTTCCTTTTTCATTTTTATTTAATTGTAAAATTAATTACATTTATTTTCAGATGATTTCTACCTCGACCATTTCACCCCGGAGAGTGGCAAAGGCATTGACATTGCTCATGGCATTTATAAGATCATTAAAGGGACAGAACTTGAGGCCAAATTAAACTTAGTTAAAGCAGATGGGACAAATACTAACACAGGACATATGCATGGGTCAATCAGATATTTGGAAATGTTTTTAGGGCAACCTCTTCAGTGGGATATTTGTCTTCTGCATCTAAATGAATTGCCACTTAGACACATCTTCATAACTTTAGATGGGACAACAAAAAGTCCAGACAAATTTTCTGGCCCTATTGGTTCTCAGCTCAATGGGGATGTGTCAGAATGGAATGTTGTGGACTTCAAATCTATACCTTATCCTGCATTTGTGCTTCTACCAAATGAGGTGGTCAATAATTTATCAACAGACCAATACTATGGATACTGCATCTGCTGGGCAATTATTACTGGTGAAGTGGATGAAGACGTTGCACTCTTAGAAGTTGGCCTGCTAAATCACTCTCATGGCTCACCTTAGCCTGTAGAATTCTTCGCTTTTATGTTTCACAAAAAAGACCCAGTAAGAACCTCAAAATCATAGTAGAATTCATCATCAAAGTATACTTTCACAGTTGGTTCAATATCGGGCTAATAAGAGGCTAAGTGATGGGTCAAGAAACCTATTCAATATGATCCAAAGAGTAAATAAATTCCCTGACAGGAAAATTAGAGAAATTTGTTATGACGTATTAAACAATAACAGCTATTTTGCTCATGGTGAAAATATTTTAGTTGGAATGCTGGCTGATGATGAAGAGGTGAGGAGGTGTGCTGTCAATAAAGTTCTGTGTCTGAGGGGAGTTATAGAGGATTTTGATGATGAATCTGGTAGTAGCAATGATTTTGCAGGTGGAATAATTGAAAGTGATGATGAGAATGAAGAGGATCATGAAGGTGGTACTGATGAATATCCTGCTATAGATGAGAATGTTAGGGTCTTTAGAAGCCAATCATCAATTTCAAAGCTTCTGCATACCACAAGCTGTCTGCTATGTCCCAATGGGAAACTGTTCCACCTGTATTAAAAGAATTCAGTAATGATGAACTGCGTGATATCATTAATACCGCATTGAAACTGGATCACGAGTGCCACAGTCAGAATGTTGAAAGGCACATCAAGCTTGTCACTGAAGCATCCTTGGCTGTTGTAGGTCATGAGTGTAGAGATGGTCTTATTAGAAACAAAATTAGATCACGTAAATTAATGAAAGATTTTGTGTCTAAAAAATATTTTAAGTTCTAGATTATTATTTATCATGCTAAAATATGACAAAATGACAATTTGTTAATTGTATAATTTAATGTTTGGCGTTTTGGAATGTCAAAAAGCATTTTCAATGAATTTAAAATGGCTGATTTTGATTGCTGATTGAAAACCACTAATACATGTCAATTTGCAGCTTGAGAATGTTTTATTGTGTTGACATTCAGTTGAAAGGGGGTCTATGGGCCCAAAAAATTAGTTTTTCTAAAATAACTCAAAAACTAAAGGTTTTATGAAAAAATACCACTCTTAATAATTTGTTCTGAATCAAATTCTGCATCTTTCGGTATGCAAACCATCTCTCTAGCATGTTCAGAAGAAGAGATATTGCCATTTTCCTGATTTTGCTAGTGTGGCATTAGATGTTTTTACAAAAACGGGGGTGGCCGGACACACGTTGGTGGCCACCAATTATTTTTTTCAGGAATCTTATTTTTATATCAAAAGCCAACTGTTAGTCACTCTGATAAATTAAAATCAAACAAAAATTATAGTTTCAGCCCGGCCTAAATTGTAACATGATTTCAAAAATTCATTTTTTGCATTTACACTTAGATTTTTTCCTGCCAAACCTGGGATATCAGTGATGAACATGGAGAGTGGTTTCATCAGGACATTTTCGTCATGGAGAAATGATGCCAGGGCAAATAGAGTTCAAACATGCTGGCTGATTACTGCTAGACACTAATAAGAGAAGCCTCAGATGTCACTTACAAGCGAAAATCATCAAGAAAAACATTTTTAAGTAAAAATCTACAGTAAAACCTTCATTATCCAGCAAGCTCGGGGATTAAGCCATTCCAGTTGTCTAAATTTTCTGGTTATCTGAGGGTACCATTGACCTAGGAAGAACCAATGGACAATAACAGTAAAACTCAAATTTTGGCTATACTGCACTGTACACTAGAGCAGGTCAATTTTCCACATGTTTTGAAATTGCAAGGTGAATAAGTGCCCAGTAGTTAGGTTTGGTTGAGAAATGAACCCAAAAAAATTTTTAGAGCAAATGGATAAGGGCCTGCTTGCAGATTTGCAATTAAAGTTTGTTATGGTTTTTGACCCAATTTTCGTCATATGCGATAGGTAAACTCGTCATTTTGGAAGACATAATACTAACTAATTATAGATGTAGCAACTCAATATCATTTTCTATCCCAAGAGGAGACAATGCCCAATGTATATCATGTGTTTTAAATGTAAAATGATAAAATTTCGTTGAAAAAACATGCATTTTTGCTAATTTATTCACATATTTTGCCTACAAAACTTGAAAAAATATTCAAAAGGTGTTAAGTCCAAAAAAATCATGTTCTCACGTAAAAAGAAAAACTATTCATATAAATCATCATAAGATTGAGAATAATGTCCTTTTGACATAAATGCAGGATGCATCTTCCTGCTCAGTACTTTAGTAAGGATACATATGTGATGAGTTTCGAACCCGTACAGGCGTACATGGTATGGGAAGCCTAGAGCTATCACTAATTTCACACTCCTCTCAACACTCTGAGAGTGAGAAGGCAAGTCTGGAATGTCTGGCTTAGTGTTAGTGTCCATGAATGACTGGATTTCTTCATCAGATAGTGCTGTGTGGTAGGTGGTTCCATGACATCAGGGTCAGTGAGGTCGATGAGCTCATGCCAGTGATTTGCATTCCAATTCACCTGAGGATTTTTCTTCCTTGCTTCCTGGTTGCTCTCCATTCTATAAATGAAAAATGAAAATGAAAATATAAATATAAATATAAAAATATAAATGAGAAATAGTACTCAAATATTGCCATTTCAATAATACAAACAAATTACCCACTTAAAGTGACAATTATAATATTTTTTCCATATTTTTTGGAGAATAACTCAGTTTTGGCAAAAAAAAAAATAATAATTACAAGAAGCGCAAAATTTACCTATGTCTGAGAGTGAGTATAGTCTGAAGCCCAAAATTCCTGATTCTGTCCTCTTCATCTTTCACCATGGCATAGAGGATGTTCTCAGGTCAGAGGCAGAAAACATTACCCTAGATGTTCTGCTTTACAATGAGTTTCACATCATCAAATGGAATCAGCCTCAGTCAGCTGATAGCAGAGAAGAGGATGCGAGGAGAATCATGCAGCTTAGAGGATGCCTTTCTCTCAAACCATGCAGGAGCATAAACTCAAACAATGTAATGGACCAACTTTTTCAAATTCAGGTTTGGTCTGTTGTCTCTTGTGTACAAACAAAGAAGTCATATGGCAAGAGTTAACCATCTTGCATGGTTAAGTGGACCAATCTTCCAAGCAGCCCATCTGTCATCTACTCTTCCTGATCCATCCCTCTGCAATACTCATACAGAAGCCTTTGATCATGACTGAGGTCTTTCAGTACTTTCTCTGGAATGTACCCTTCAATGATTGGAGTTTCCACAGGTTCAAACTGTACCTGAGGTTCATCCTGGATATCTTCTGCGCACCTTTGCCCAAGGAGCCTGCTGAAACTTCTTGGGCCAGTTGTCACTCCATCCATTTTTTTGAAGAGAGCTTTTAGTGGGAGTTCATTCTGATGCAGTGCACAACCAATAGTATGCAATTTCCTCCCCAGAGTTTCTTCAAGTTTTACCACTAAACCACTCTTCCAGCCAGTGTTGGTTGCGGTATTATCAAGAAGAATGGCTCGGATACTTTCAAGGCTATTATATTCTTCAAGAACACTGAATGTCTCCTGAGCAAGGACCTCACCAGTGGCGCCTATAACAGGAATTGTTCTGTGGGTCAAGTAGGCCCCAGGAGATTTTCCATCTTCATAGGTGAAGGTGAGGTGATGTTCTGTGTCAACACACTTTCTGAGAACAGTTTCCCCTTCAGGTGTCTATTTCTTTGTAAGTCATGGTATTCTCATCAACCTTCCCATCCACACCAACACAAATGAGCTGTGTCTTTTTCTCTGATTTCACACCCTCACTGGGCTTTGGCCCTGTCTAATTTGCACTTGTCAATCATGATGTGATTGATGTCATGGAGCAAGGTATTCCCAAGAGCTGCGCCCAGATTTGATGAACATTCACCTCTGACAAGTTCCATAGCATATCTGGGAAACTTTAAAAGGCTGTAGCCTCCTGAAGGCCTCTTCCTAGGCTGCCATTCATCTTCTCCTTCCTGAAAATAAATGGAAAATATTAATGCGTTTTGTTTATTTATTTATTTATTTATTTATTTATTTATTTATTTATTTATTTTATTTATTTATTTTTATTTATTTTATTTAAATAAATAAATTAAATAATTATTTATTTATTTATAATTATATATAATTACTATAAATAAAAGGAAACTAACCTTGCCACCAGATGAACTGCTTGTAAGTCCAGGCAACTCTGTAGGCTGTATGAAAGATCCTACCAGCTCAACTTCCTCCTGAGGTAGTACATATTGCTGTCCTTGTTTGGTCTTCCTGTCTCTTTTGGCAGCAGCTGTGTCCACTGAAGACAGCTGGTATGCACCTTTAGGACCTGTTTTGGATCGCTGATCACGAAGGTATGCTCTTTCTTCAAGTGGCACCTTTGCATTTCGAGGGCAAACACAGATGATGTGTTCTTGTGTACACTTGTCCTTCTTATAGTATACTCTTGAATCACTGCAAGGCAAAATATCCAAAGAACAGGAACAGGCAAAAATATCAAAAAGTTTGTCCAAGTTAGCATCCAGATTTCGCTTGACACTTGCCTTAGCATGCTTGTGATTAATGTCTTTCACAAGAGTGAGTAGGTCTTTAACCTTTCTGTCAATGGATTTGTCATTAATCAAAGGCAGCCTTGGATCCACTGAAGACCAAATGGATTTTAAATCCTTGCTAACTTGCTGCACTAAGGCCCAAAAATCTGCGCCAGGGTTAACATGATTAAGGTCATAATAGTATTGAATCAGCTGCCTGTAAGTGCTTGGTTCAGTCATTAATAATTCACAAGGACCACCGCCATACTTTTCTTCACTTTTCTTTCGGGTCAGGTGTCTTGTTTTTGCTTTCAGCATTATTTACACAGGAAAATTTGAAACATAATGAAGTGTTAATGCAAATAGCAATATGTAAGAAATAAGCATGAATGGTCACAGGAAATATAATATTTTACCATTATTTTTTAATAAAGATGCATAATTAATAATTAAGTAAAAATACAAGCAAAACGTTGACATTTATGCTTACAGAAACAAGTTAATAATTTTGGGTTTGCTTTGTTTTGGTTGCGCGTATGCCACATACAGGATTTTATGCATGAAGCGACAACATAAAAAATTAAAAACTTAAAAGCTAAATTTGCATTCTGATCTTTTATCAAAATGCATTTCTTTGTGATTTTCACATTTCATAGATGAAATGACAACTACTGGATGTTTATTCGCTTTCTGGTACCAACTTTGACCACCCCTACTATACACCAATATAAACTATATTGTAATCAACATAAACACTATGCTAACTATGTATGGGACAATTGAAACAAGTAAAATTGTCTTATTTTATTAAAAATGTTAAGGATGTTCTAGATTTTTCCAGATGGCATCAGAAAGCTTCCCGGTTTCTAGATTGGTGAATTGTTGTTGTTGTTGTTGTTGTTGTTGTTTAGCCAATCAGCCCACCCTGATCGAGCAAGCTGGCGGCATGCAGGTAACTGATCGCCCTCTTCGGAGTGGACCAGAGGTTCAGCACACTAGTGATGTTGTGTTGTGTTCGTTGTTGTGCTAGGGCAGTACAGTCTGTCATAATGTGTTCAATTGTTTGTGGTGTGTCCTGGCACAGGTGGCAGGTGTCGTCTATGGAGTTGTCTAGTCTGTGTTTATATGTTAGTAAGTTGGGGTGATGTCCCATCGGAATTGTGCTAAATTAACTCGATCCGATCTGCTCAGACTGGTCTCTGACCTGTCAGTGGGTGGCGGCCTCGCACCTAGGACCGCATTCAGACCGAGTCGTGTCAGTGCTTTGTGGGTTAGGTGTGTGTGTATGTGTTTTCTGTACTGTGTGATGTCTGTGGGGCGTGGTATGGAATGGATTATTTGGTTATAATGTCTCTCTGGTGTTATCTTAATGGTGCGAGGTGTCAGTGCGTGATTGTACATGTTGTGGCAAGGGTGTTGTGGGTTAGTTGTCGCTGCTGCCATGAATTGTGTTCCCCTCATGTCTAAATGTTCCCTAACTTTCAGTATTTTTGTTTCTGTGCAGGTGTTCTATTGGTGTTGTTTGAGTGCATCCTGTAATGATACGAAGTGTGTTGTTTTGTATTGTCTGTAAGGTGTTTGTGTGTGTGTTTGAGATAATGGGTGCCCAGCATGGGCTAACATAGTCCATAACTGAGTGAATATATTGTTTGTATATGAGTGATGATGTTTCCTGCTGGTGTCCAAAGTTTGTGCCTGTTAGTACCCTAAGCGTGTTAAGTCTTGACGTACATTTGTTTTTAATATCCTGAATGTGGTTTGCAAAAGATAATGATGTGTTGTATGTGACCCCAAGTATTTTGGTCCTGTGAGTGTGTGGAATGTTGATGTTGTTTAGTGTAAGCTGTTGAATTACCTGGTGTTCTTTTGTGTTGCTTGTAAGCAAGGTGATGGTTGATTTTGTGGGCGCTACTTTGAGTCTATTGTGTGTGAGCCAGTCTTGTATACTGTTTATGTATGTTTGTAGGTTATTTGTAGCGGTGTCAATGTTGTTGTGGGTGGATGTTAGAGTGATGTCATCTGCATATGATGATAAGGTAAGCTTGTTATCTATGGGTGTTGGAATGTCATGCATGTATAAGTTAAAGAGTGTTGGTGAGAGAACAGAGCCTTGAGGGACCCCATTCAGAAAAAGCTTGTTTTTGGATGACTTGCCATTAAATGTGACATGAGTATCTTCCTGAAAGATAGTTGCTCATCCACCTTTTGGTGTTATTGTGCAGGTTTGTGTTGAGTATTTTGTTTATGAGAGGGAAGCGTGGGATAGCATCAAATGCTTTACTAATGTCTATTGTTGCTAATAGTGTACATTGAGCTGGTCGTCTGGAGTTGATGCCATCCATGATGTGCTGCGTGAGGTTAGTGAGTAATGTCGTGGTTGAGTGGTGAGGTCTGAATCCATGTTGAGTAGGCGATAGTGGAATGTGTGGGTTGGTGATTTGTAAGATTTCTTTCTGTTACTTTGGAAGGTGTGCAATGTGCATAGTAAAGTAATGGGTCTATAGGAAGCTGGTTCTGTTGGATTTTTGTTTGGTTTGAGTAGTGTAATAATTTTACCTTGTTTCCATATGTCAGGAATAATACAGTGTTGGTATGAATATGTGCTGATATTTGTGAGAGCTAGTATTCTTTGTGGGCCCAAGTGTTTAAGGTGTATGTTAGATATGTTGTCTGGTTCAGTAGCCTTCAAATTCTTAATGTTTTTGATGATCTTGGTGGTCTGGTCTGTATTGAAGGGTGTAATGGTTGTGTCGAGTCTGTAGGTTTTCTTGTGTCTGGCTGTTTGTCTGTCCGCATGTTTCTGGTTGTTGTCTCTGTTTAAGTGACTTATCTTTGCGTAGTGATTAACTAGAATGTTAGCTTGTTATGGGTATGTTGGGATATTATTTTGGCTGTGACAGATAGCCATGTGTGAGGTGTGAATGCCGCTGTTAGAGTGGGTAATGCTGTTTATAGTCTTGTATAGCCTGTATGTTGTTATGAATTCCCTGAATATTTCTGTTTGTTTTTCTTTGAGTTTGTTGTTTATTTCTGGGTTGAGCTGTTGTATCTGCTGTTTTATGGCTTCTATGTGTGGGGTTTGTGTGTTATATTTGAGGTTGTTACGTTGCCTTATGAGGTGGGCTATTTCTCTAGTGTAATTTGGGTTCTATTTCCTAATGTTGCCCTTTGGTATGTATTTGTTTGCATTATTGATGATCTGATTAAATGTCTTGAGTGTTGTATTGATGTTTATGATGGGTGCGCTGTTTAATGTGGTGAATTGTTCCTCAGTCTGTATTTTGAACTGTTCCCAATCAGCTTTCTTGTAATTTCTGTAAGTGTGCCTAAGGCTGTTGGGGCAGAGTGTAGAATGTGTTGTAATGATGATGGGCAGGTGGTCTGATGACAGTTGTTTTTCTGTTCTCCATTGTGTGTGTGTTGCTAGTGAGGGGGAACAGAACATTATGTCTGGGGAGGAGTTTGAGTATCCTGCTTGATGTGGTATGTGTGTATGTTCTTCTGTATTGTTAAGAATGAAGAGGCTGTTTAGTTGTGTGGCTATGTTGGCGCCTCTGGTGTTGCTTTGGTTGTGCAGATACCAACTAGTGTCTTTGGCATTGAAGTCTCCTCCTAAGATGACATTAGTGAGAGAGGCCAGATTGTGTAACTGTGGATTGTAATTGGCTGGCACCTGAGGTGAACTATCTGGTGGGATGTAAATGTTGATGTAAATGTAAATGGTGAATTATATTGGCCTAATATGAAATTTGCCAGTTTCTAAAGTTTTCCGGATAGTTGATTGCTGGATAGCGCAGGTTTTACTGTATTTCAATATTTGCTCATTGTGTATAGATTATTCTATTACTGTATATTCAAATATAAAAAAAGTGATTTTCTCAAAAACCTGACATAATAGCAAAATTTTGTGGTCATTTTCGTAATCAGTGTGCAAAAATCCATAGGAATCACCAGATTTCATTTGAGAAAAAAAAGAAAAGTTCAAATTTGTTGAACAGTATAATTACAGGCTAAATATAACAAAGTAAAGAGTGTCTTAGCTAACAAACCTCCATATAACTATCTTTAATTCTCTTCAGTTCTCCTTGTATAGGAATGACAATTTTCTCAATGCTACGGAAGTAAGTGTACTGCATTATGTCAGGGCTCTCTTCACTTCTTAGTTCAATGTGGGATATCATAAGATTAGATATAACCTGTAATGAAAATACCAGTAAAATTAAGTCACATATAATTATAAATATATTATGTCTATTTAATAGCTCAAATTTCCATATAAAATTTGGAGGCTTGCTAAAAAATTATGTTTTACTTTTTTATTTCTAAATTTCTGAGGTGTTTAACATTTTCACTTCCTAAGGAAAACTTCCCATCTTGAAATTAAACTAGAATTTATCTATCATGTATGGTGTTAAGTATTTATAATTCAAGACTTAGATATTGAAATGATTAAAATGGGAGAAAAATAAATCAGCTATTTTTTATTTATTTATTAGAGTTATTAGATTCTAATCAATTCTCACTAGGCCTAGCCTATATGGAATAATTTAATTACTGATATAGCATCTACCCTTTTCATTAAATTCTCCAGAACCAACACATTCAGCAACTGAACGTTGTTCTTATACAAACTAATAACCTTAACTACCTTAATCTACTCTATTAAAGAATTCAATTATGAGGGAGTACTATCATTCAGTTAAGCCTGTTTGAAGAAAATCCATAGGACAGTTTTACCTGTTGAACAGCTTGGATATCAGAGCCTGGTGTGGCTGATAATGCAAGAACTCTAAAATTATAACACTGCTGTTGAAGTTGCTTCATGACCTGACAAAAGGCATGATTACCAAGAGCTTTATGGGCTTCATCTACCACAATAAGTTTTATGACATGCACAGGACACGTTCCTCTAGAAAGATCATTCATCAGAACTTGAGGTGTGAGGAAAAAAACACGTTTACTTTTCCAAATAGTTTGCCTGGCTTCTGGAGATGTTGATCCTTAAATTTAGTAGAAAAGAAAAGATTAGTTATGGGTACTGGTACTAGTTTACTCTTTTAGTGCTAAATTTAGACTCACTGTATATAATCTGATGAAAATAAGTACCTGTCTCTATGACACCATAGGAGCCATTTGGTGCTAAGATACGAATTATATAATTATATTTCATCATATATTGAAAAGACTTAGCTGGGTCATTCCATGTCAAGTCAGCCACCTAAAACACTCACCCCTTTCAATTTTGCTCATACTTGGCACAATAGCAGATATACATGCCAAACTTAAATTCCCAAATTATTAGAGCTGACTGACCTTTGGTTACTGAGATACAAGGTCACAAAGTTGTGACATTTTGACCTTTTTTGCGTTAAATGACTATTTTCAAAATGGTGTAACTAAAAAACTATTAAAGCTAGAGCATTGATTTTGGTCTCATTTTAAAGCTCTTTAGTAGCCCCTTGTTTATTGTCTCTTGTTAAATATCTCTACTGTGAAAAATAAAAAAATCCCTTCAAAAGTTGACCTTTGACCTTGAATAAAAAAAAAATACCTTCTCCTAAAAAATTCAATTTTTTTACATTAATACCTTGAGTCATGTACAACAAAATCCCAAGAAGCTGTAAGTGGCTGATAACTAGTTCAATGTATAAAAAATAATGAATTCAAGCAACATTTTGAAAAAAGTCATTTTATACAAAAATTGTCAAAAAGTCATGACTTTGTGACCTTGTATGTCAGTAACCATTTTTGTCTAAGGTCAGCTCAATCTCTTACAAATACAACCCATATCTACATACTATCTGCAGCCTTCTACAAACAAGCAAATGCTTATTTTTAAATATTTGTTCTTTACCCACCTCACCTGTATGTTGTGCATGTATGTGATGGTTTTCAGTAGTTGACAAGATTCTTGTGGGCCACCCAATTTATTGTGATTTCTAGAAGAGAAAACAATTTTTAATGTATACCTAGATAGCTACCTAATTAACAAATACAAGTAACATATTAAAATGTACATACAATATGTATAGGTATAGTGCTCATTGATTTCCATTTATCACAACTTAAAATGTATGCAGTGTATATATAGTTACATGACCATTTTAATTTTGAATTCTTACCTTTCTGTGCTGTAGATCTGCCAAAGCTTTGGATGCCTTCAAAGTAACTTCTTTGCAAATCCTGTATGTTCGTCCATTAGTAGTAGATGCCTCAACTTGTGTTAGAATATCTGAATATGGTAAGATTAATTCATCTGGTCGACCAGGATACACAAATGATGGGTTTGGGCCATGAGGATGAAGGAATGTGACTTTTACTTCTCTATTCTCTGGTATCTTTTCCAGCACATATGCCACCCACCAATGGCCATCATATGCAGCAGTAACAAAACCATGTATTTTCTCCTCAGTCACAACTTCTTCCTTTTCAGTAACTTTCTCAATATTTGAATAATCTGATAATGAATAATGTTTAACCTTAAGAGAAGTCAATGAAACTGGCTGTAAATGGTGTAATTTCTGTGTACCAGCAATAGTCCTTGCAGTTGAGTGTCTTTCTTGGAGAAGTTGGCTTTCCTCTTCATGCTCTTTATTGGTTGAAAAATGACATTTTATATTTACAATATTTTCACTTGCAAATGTATATAACTGTTCTGCAGTAAGGATCTGTTCATCATAAGGTCGTTGTAGACTAGCTTTTGCAGCTAATCTCTTAACTGTGCCTCCAACACCATCACAGGGTCCCTTTCCATGACTTGTTGCAAAAAAATTCCATTCTGCCTCAATTCCAAAATCATCTCTGTGATGGCAAAGATTCAAAAAGTTTTTGCAGTTCTTATACTGTCCTGCACACCCATCTGAAAAGTAAATTATTTTGTGGATGGAACCGATGGATGAGATATTATCTTTTAGGAATTTTATCAGATGCTTTTGAAACAAATGTACAGCAACTGTGTTATGGATGTTACACTCTGAAATAATAACAAAGCTAAGGTGAGCAATCTCATCTTCCTTTTTATAGTAAATAACAAATGGATGTAGAGTAGCCATCTCATTGTTCCAGTGAAAGCTCTGAACCTCATCTTGAAGAATAAAGGAATAATTTTCAGCAAAATCACACACAGCAAGGACCTCACCATCTTTCAAAGACATTTTTGTTTCACGGTAATAAGTTGCTTGCATCTTTGTCTTGAAGTCATGTATCTGGTATTCTTTCAGTTGGTTACAGAATTGGTCAATATATTCATCTGTATTCAGTTCTACTGATTCAAGATTTGACCGATCTGTATTGGTCCACTTTTTAAAATTTATGATATCAATGAAGTTGTTTGTAAATATGTCCAGTAGTCTGTTTTTTAAATCTGATGGATCTCCACATTGTTCACATTGTCTGAGGCAGCATTTCTGTGAGGCAGGATTGCATTCCATAAAGGCAACACAATGACGTACATTCTTAATAGGTGTGTCATCATTTGCAGTTAGTTTTTCTAATTCAGCTCCTACAAACATAAGTTTGGCATTCTGATGAATTGTACAGACACATACTGAGTGAGTTCCTGTTGCTCCAGCAATAACACACTGCTTTGGACGCAATTCTGCAAATTTACTGAATCCCACCTTAACCAAAGGATTTCTTTCTTTGAAAATATGATAGGCTTCTTTTAAATTGCAAAGTAAAAGATGCTTTTGCAAATGTATCCTTCCTCTTTCATTGTCAATGATACTACAATAGTCTTTCTTTCCTGGCATTGTTCTACTGATGTCTTCTGAAAGATAAAATGCTTTAATAGCGTCAACAGTATCCTGTTTAATTCTTTTCCCACCCTTTGGATTTGGGTCTGAAAGGACACCTTTTTCTTCAACTATTTTTTTAGCAATAGATGCTGTATGCCTTGTTGTGTTAAATTCTGAAGCAATTTTCCTAATGCTCCAACTTTTGGGCAATACAGTGAGGATTTTTATTTTATCACTTCTTTTAGTATTTTCATTTTTGAATTTTTCCTTGAGTTGATTTATTATTTCTAAACAGTCTACATCTCCAGATGGCTCCTTAAATTGTGAGTCAGAAATCTCTTTTCCTGCAACTGTTTCCATTCTCTTCTTAACTGTCTCTGTCACCTTGCTTAGTTTTTTAGCTCCATATGACTTTTGCTCTACAAGCTTTCTCTTTTTTATGGGTGATTCACCAATTGAAACAAAAGAAGCATTCAAAGTACACATCTCATGGTTTTGCTCTGAAGTTGATGCATCACTATTGTCAACATTTTCAATTTTCTCAAGATCTTCAGGTGGTTCACTACTACAAGAAGAATCATCATTTATGTCTGAATTCAAAGTGCCTATTCCTTTCTCAGGCAAGGACTCAAGATGTTCTCTACACTGCTTACAAAGTCTGTGATGTAGTGTTAAGTGCAGATCGGGAAACTTATTTACAAGTTCCTGTGGTACAATTCTCAAACTCTTCTTTCGACACTGACCTTTGTGACGCAGCAAAGGATCAGCACACTTCTGTTTCAGTTTTAAATGTTCCATGTTTGTACTCTGAAATCACAAAAGCACAAAGAAAATCCTGAAAAGAAAACAATGAACAATTAATGAATTATTAAATAAATTTTTATACATGTATTTAGTAAAAATAAATTAACTTTAACTTGAAGTCAGGAGTCAACTCTGTAAAGTTGACAGTACTTATATACTAGTTGGGCCTTTGGATCAGCGCTACTCCAGTAGATTTGGGGCTGTCGAGGGGTTTAACCCTGGTTGTCTTTTAAAAGACTTCTTTTGGCACAGGTCACAAAAAGGTTTTTGAACTAATAATGTTAAGTTGAACTAAGTCTTCACTGACACTATATCAGAACAGAACTTTTAAATAAATGAACTGACAAAAAAAATCTAAAATTGAAGAATGATGCCAACTTCATTTATTTTTTATACATTGAACTAGTTATCAGCCACTTACAGCTTCTTGGGATTTTGTTGTACATGACTCAAGGTATTAATGTAAAAAAATTGAATTTTTTAGAAGGTATTTTTTTTTTCAAGGTCAAAGGTCAACTTTTGAAGGGATTTTTTATTTTTCACAGTAGATATTTAACAAGAGACAATAAACAAGGGGCTACTAAAGAGCTTTAAAATGAGACCAAAATCAATGCTCTAGCTTTAATAGTTTTTTAGTTACACCATTTTGAAAATAGTCATTTAACGCAAAAAAGGTCAAAATGTCACAACTTTGTGACCTTGTATCTCAGTAACCAAAGGTCAGTCAGCTCTAATAATTTGGGAATTTAAGTTTGGCATGTATATCTGCTATTGTGCCAAGTATGAGCAAAATTGAAAGGGGTGAGTGCAAAAAGTGCCATTTTGTGGCCGAGTTGACATGGAATGACCCAGCTATATAACAACAGTAGGTTCCATTTACTGTTTAGGTTGGTGTTCAGCTTCGGTACTCAAGAATCCTGGGTTCAGAACCTACCTGTCATTTCAGCTGTATGGTCTTGAGGAATTCCCATTACATTAAAACAAGCTTCTATCTGCTGTGCTACTAAAGGTCTGGTTGGGGCCAAGAAAACAACTTTTCCAGTTGGATACCATCGATAAAAGTTGTACATTAACACTGCTCCAATAAAAGTCTTTCCAAGACCTAGAAATTAAAGCATATTTAAACTGATAATTACATTTATTTACCAATATGACAACTTTCAGAATTTTATAAATAGGACTGAATTATTTCATAGGTGTGGTAATTAAATAAACTATATTACCTACTAAACAGTATGGTAACATACCAGTTGGCAGACATACTAGTGTGTTCTTAAACAAAGCAGCTTTTACAATATCAAATTGATATTCCCTGAGAGGATAGTTTGTTGGGTAGATATATGTTTGACCAGCTTCAACATCAAATTCTGCCATTCTGTAGAGTGGTTCAGAACAAATTACAAAATGACAGTTTGCATTTTCTTTTTGACATTACTATTATTAAACTATGGTACTTTTAGCCCAAAATACAGTAACTGGCTATTTCACTGCTACCATCAAATGTAGATAAAACTGTAGTACCTTAAAACTGCTACTCATGGGCCAAACCTGTTTTCTTCATGAAAAAATAACCTAGCTGAAGTAATTGATTCTGCCATAATGTAAATTTTAATAGTTTACTGAGGAAGTAAACCTCAATTTCAATTTTGGTTCAGCTACTGAAAGTACAAATCAAATTTTTAATTAGGCTTATAACTTTTCAAACAGAGTGACAAATTGGTTCATAAAGAAATCTAAGAATCAAAACAATTAGTAACAAGTGACCTAAAAACATTTACTGGTTGCAGCAAGACACTGGTTTAAATTCTTTGGGGAAAAAAAAAAAAAACAACCCTGTGCATTCCACTTCTAGTATAGCCCCTCTAAATTTATTTGGTCAGGAACATAATTATGAAAATGCTAAGAAATTAGGTGCTAGTGCATATTAAACAATTTGGTCTAAACTATATTTACTTTTAAAACCATTTATTTGGCTAAAGAGTCTTTTCTAGAACACCTTTTAATTAGATTCTAAATTAGTCCTCAAAGTAGTCAAGCACCATACCTTACTACTGTATCTAGTCAAGTTTCTAGTCATTACCTTCTAATATACAGTACTGTGAAAATTAATTGCACCCCTTGTTTTATGAGTGGTGCAATTAATTTGCACAACACTGTAGGTAGCCCAATTCTCAACAGATGCCATTAAAAAAAAGATTGTGTTAAAGTGATGTTCAGTTGGAACCATGAATCTCTTCAAGACATTAACTAGTCAGATAACTTTTTTCTTTTCTTTTTTTTTCAAAACTACTAGTTATACTTACAGCACTGACCTCCAATTTACTACTTATCCATTCACAGTGCACCTTAAGAATGACATCAGAAACTCATATTTATTTTAAATGTAAAAAACAATGGTTGTGGTTAGATTTGGTAGGTTAAGTTGAAATAATACAATAAGCTCCAAAAATAACTTATTCAATTAGTTAATTAACAAGATACTAATCATGAACAGTATTCAAAGAGTTTCTGACCTAACCTCAACCTAACCACAACCTTTTTTTTTTTTTACATTTAAAATAAATACGAGTTTCCACTGTCATTCTTAAGGTCTACCCCAATACCCCATTCACCAATTAAAAGATAGGCCCTATAGCTATCTGTTTAAAGGTTTTGAATGTGAATATATGTTACTACCATAGGCATAACCTACACAAAGTTTTTAGAACTAAAATTTAATTTTAACACTGCAATGAAGTTAGGCCACAGCACAATAAAATTAAATAAGCATTTAACTTTCACAGCAATTTTTGGAACTTCTTCCATTCAATGGCCCCATTTTTAAAAGAAGTTCCCAATTTTCTATGCTAGCAATATTTTATGATTCATAATTAATATACTGATTCTCTATTTGGTACTATCCTGTTATCTCCCCACCAATAGGTTTAGAAATATTTATTGATTACACTGGTCAACAAAGATTTTTCATCAGAGTAAAATTTGTGTTGGCTGGATAGCATTTTTCACGCTGATTCCAAAACTGCATTCAGATTTTTTTTAGCACGTATAGTTTTCAAGATGAAGGCATATATATAAACTACACAGATTTAACCATTTTAAATAGGCAAAATACTAATATTTCAACATTTGATTGTGTTTATTTTATTGTGTGTTCAGGGCCGGATTTACTTGCTTGTGGGCCCTAGGCCAAACCTTATCAGTGCCCCCCCCCCCCCCCCCAAAATATATATATATATATATATATCGTAATATTGTAATGTAAAAAAAAAAGAATTACAACATAATGTAACACATCAATAATTTTATTCAAATTAGTTTTATATCATGTACAACTTATTCTTACACAAAGGAATAATGGAAAAAAATACAGTCAAATTGAAGCATAATAAATTTTGCAATAAGAATTACAACATAATGTAATACATTACACATTAATAATTTTTAATCAAATTAGTTCCATATCAAGTACATCAAAGTAAATCAAGTTCCATATCATGTACATCTTACACATAGGAATAATGGAAAAATACAATGAAACTGAAGCATAATAAATTTTGCAAGCACAACTATGTGAAGTTCAAAATGACTTTTTCCTGCTTTTTTTATGGCAAATTTGTCAATGATCCTGTTTGTGTCAAGGGATTGTAGGAGGTCCCCAGTGGGCCCCCCGTTACTGGTGGGCCCTAGGCCAATGGCCTATGTTGCCTATTGGAAAATCCGGCAGTGTGTGTGTTTTTAGTTTATTCATCTTATTTATTTCAATTATCTTAATTATACATCTTATGTATTTCAGGTGAGAGCTTTTACGTCTAGCAGCATTGTGATTCAGGCAACAACGCCGTGCTTTGTGTGTCAAAAGATCAGTCCAGTCCAAGAACTTGTTGTGTCAAGTTGGTGCACATTTTTTTTTAATTTATAGCTTGCTCAGGTCAGTCAACATGCCTCGACAATGTAAGAATGACCCTGACAAGTTCTGTTTCGTATGCGGCCAGTTCACAACTAAAACACAGCGACGAAGTATTACAACCAACATTAAGAAAATATACAAGCTATACTTTGTTGCCATCTAGGTGACCAAGATAAACCATGGGCGCCACATCAAATCTGTTCTGGCTGTTCAAATGGATTACGTGATTGGCTTAACAAAAAGAAAGCATCAATGCCATTTGCCATACCCATGATATGGAGGGAGCCGAGAGATCATCATGAAGACTGTTATTTTTGTAGTGTGAACTTAATGGGGTTTTCTGCCAAGAACAAACACCAGATTGTATATCCAAACTTGGATTCAGCACGTAGACCAGTAAAACATGATGAAACATTGCCCATTCCAATTCCCCCAAGTGATAGGCTAGATTCTATCATAGATGACATGGAAAGTGATGAAGGTGCAACTGGCGTTTCCGGACCATCTACAGAACCAGAGTACACTTTTGAAGGTAGACATTTAGAGCCTAAAAAGTTAACCCAAGGACAGTTGAATGATCTTGTTAGAGACTTATCGCTGTCTAAAGAGAAATCAGAGCTTCTCGCCTCAAGACTAAAGGAGAACAATTTACTTGAGAACAATGTTCGTATTAGTTACTACCAGGGTTGTAGAGTCAGAGTTGGAGTCATGGAGTCGGAGTCGTGGAGTCGCATGTTTCAGGGCGGAGTCGGAGTCAGAGTCGGAGTCAAATTTTTACAATGTGTGGAGTCGGAGTCGGAGTCGGAAAATTTTGGACCGACTCCACAACCCTGGTTATAGCCACTAAGTTAAGAAGGGTTATTCAATTTTAAGTAGGACTACTACTGGTTAGACCTTAATTATGTTTAAGAGAATCTTTTTCATTTATATATATATATATATATATATATATATATATATATATATATATATATATATTATTGGAAAAAATAAAAATCCCTTAATATGATAATATCTACAAGTCAATATCCTTCTTAATATTTGAATGTTCCCTTATCCTAGAAAGTAACCTGACGATTCATGTGGTGGTGATGAAATGTCTTATTATTATGATAATTATAGAGTGAAACACTAGAGGAGTCGGAGTCGTATATTTAAAATGTGAGGAGTCGGAGTCGGATTTTTAGATTTTTTACAATGTGTGGAGTCGGAGTCGGAGTCGAATTTTTACAATGTGTGGAGTCGGAGTCGGAGTCGGAGTCGAATTTTTACAATGTGTGGAGTCGGAGTCGGAAAATTTTGGACCGACTCCACAACCCTGGTTACTACCGAAAGCGGAATTTTGAATTAACAGCATTCTTTTCAGTAGACGGTCCTCTCTGTTATTGCCATGACATCAATGGACTATTTACAGCCATATCTCAGATGTATGTGGCATCTGAGTGGCGCCTCTTTATTGATTCGTCGCAGAGAAGCCTGAAAGCAGTTCTTTTGCATAATGGTAATATAATGCCATCCATCCCCATTGCCCATTCCGTCCATCTAAAAGAGACACATGACAATATGGATATACTACTTAAGGCAATCAAATATGACAGTCATCAATGGAATGTTTGTGGAGATCTAAAAGTTATAGGAATGCTTATGGGTATGCAGTCAGGATTCACAAATGGATATGTGAAAACTTTCTTGGAAGCAACAAGTCACCTGCGTATAAG
Organism: Bathynomus jamesi; assembly: GCA_023014485.1. Lineage (NCBI taxonomy): Eukaryota > Metazoa > Arthropoda > Malacostraca > Isopoda > Cirolanidae > Bathynomus > Bathynomus jamesi. The sequence continues at coordinate 107,557 of JAJOZX010001395.1, read as the reverse complement.
GATGGAGTCAAGAACCTCCTTGATGCCTTCAAAGAAATGGAGTGTCGAATGTCGTTAAATATTCACTTCCTGCATTCCCACTTAGGGGTCATTCTCTGTCAGATCAACCAAAAAAAATTGAAATTAACACCCTCATCTCTCATATTTTGCTGAAATTTGGTTTATAGGGAGTTTGTGAGCCCTGAATCCATTTCTGAAATTATAAGGTCAATCCGACCAACGGTTCAAGATATATGACCTCGGGCAATTTGAGGTCACTCGCGAGGTTACTAACATTTGGCGAGCCATAACTTGGGTAATAATTGTCATAATTATATAAAAGTATATATATTTAGAATCAGAAAATGACAAGGAATCCAAATATGCAAGTTTTAGAACTCTAGGTTGAAAAATAAAAAAGTTACAGTGTAACCAAAATTTGAGGTCACGATTTGACCTCTGGGGTATCAAATGAGAATTTTTTTTTTAAATGTAAAAAATGAAGGCATAGGCATTGGCTATTAGAATCAGCAAAAAAAAGTTTGTTTATGTTAGTATTTTTCATGTAACTAACATATAAGTGAACACCATATTCATAAGTTGTGCGTCAATTCTACCTATTTTTTCACACTTAAGCTCATAATTTGACCTATAGAAATTAAAATTAAATTTTTTATAGATATAAAAAACAAAGTCAGAGTTCTTGACTAATAGAAACAATCATAAAAAGTTTGTTTATATTGGTACTTTTCATGTAACTAACTTATAAGTGAACACCATATTTATAAATTGCTTGTCATTTCAAGGAATTTTTATATCTTAGCTATCAATTTGACCTCAAGCTCCAAGAATTTAATAAAAATTGTATTTCACTGCTAATCTACACTGGCAATAATAGTTATAATAGTGAAAGGGGAAGACTAAGCTCATATGTAGCCTAAACAAACCTGTTGAAACATGTTGCTACTTGTCTAAGTGCAGAATCAACACAGATAGTTGCAAAATTCCTTGTCTACAGGTTAGTACAGTTCCAGCCAGCACTGTGGGTGGCTGGTGGGTATGGTGTTTTAATGAGCCTCAGACTATCAAGGCCTAAAATATTAAGTGTGTATAGCTATATATTTTCTAAAAAATATATATTACCTAATTGTAAATCCTATATCTTTACAGATCAAAATACAATGATTCGGCACTTGAAATACTGCCAGGACCCTATTCAAAAACACAAGAAACACATAACAATCAATCTTAGAAAAGTGACTGATGTACTTGTTGAAAAATGTGCTGGAAGAGTGAAAAAAGACTCATTGTTGTGTGTGAACTGCTGGACACTGATAATGAAAAACCCCACTATACTTAGTACCACTGAAAACAACGAGTCTGAGCAGGATTCAAATGAATCATCTACTATCAGTGGCTTGAGTAACATCTCTTCAATTCAAGATCTGGACAATGACAGTGATTGCTTGATAAAGGAAAATCCTTCAACTTCAGTTGAACCAGTTCTAGCATTTCTGGACCAAACACCAGTTAAAAAAAGTAAGTAATAAATTAATATAATAACTTATACTTTACTACAAGGTCTGTTTGATCTACTATATAGCCAATTATATAGCATTTAAGGTACTATAATTAATATTTAATTACTAATATTCAGGTGTGTGAAACCTTTTTTTCTGTTCTTTTCAGAAGGGCTGTCATTAAGCCAGAAAAAGCGCAAGGCTCGTGGTAAGCTATCATCTGCTCAGAAACACCTGAAGAGAGGCTAGAACTCAGTTATGGTGTTCAAATTACCGAGGAGGTAAGTGATACTTCAAAACCTGAAACTAAATCTGAAAAACATCTAGACAAATTAATGAATGAATTGAAACAGTCATTCCTGGAGAGCAAATGTCACCATCACAAACTACAAATATTGAGACACTCACCATACACAATTGAAAAAACAGCTAGTTTCTTTCAAACTACAACATACATGGTGAAAAGAAGCCATTCACTTAAATCAGAACATGGAATCCTTCCGAAGATTCCACTAATGAGCAAAGGAAAAGTGATATCTGAAGAACACAAAGATATAGTTAGAAGATTCTATGAGTCAGAAGAGGTTAGTCATATGTGTCCTGGCCAAAAGGATTGCGTGAAAGTTATCAGTGCTGAAGGTGCAATGAAGGTGCAAAAACGATTGGTCCTCGGGAATTTAAGAGAGATGTTTGAACTATATAAAAATGATGAAAAGAATCCCAAAATAGGATTTTCCACATTTGCAAAATTACGGCCATCATATTGTGTGCTTGCCGGTAGTGGTGGGACTCATTCTGTCTGTGTCTGCACATACCATCAAAATCCAAAATTGCAGCTGGCTGCATTGGGAGAAAGAGGTCTTTCATACAAGGATCTTATGGATTACAGTGTCTGCAGTACAGAAAGAGAGACTTGCATGATGCAACTTTGCAATGATTGCCCAAGAGAAGAGGGTGTCCTGGATTTTCTTGAGTTACTTGACAGTGTGAAATCAGCTCCAAATGAAATATCTTACAAGCAATGGGTGACTGTTGACCGTTGTACAATGGTTGATAAGGTGGAGCCACTTCATGAATACTTATCATCCCTAAGCATGAAAATATCCCGCATGGTTCGTCATCACTTTGTTGCTCAGCAACAATCACAGTACTTCAAGCAGTTGAAAGAAACACTACCACCTCAGAGTGAGGTAGTTATAGTAGGTGATTTCTCTGAGAATTATTCTTTCATTGTCCAGGATGCTGCCCAAGGGTTTCACTGGGACAATTCACAGTGTACAGTTCACCCTTTTGTCATCTATTATAGATCATCTGCAGACCAGGAACTTAGCCATTTTAGTGTCTTTCTTATCTGCATCACTAAAACACAACACTATAATGGTTTACTCATTCATATTGAAGCTTATGACATATGTTAAATTCAGATGCCCACAATTGAAGAAGGTGCACTATTTCTCAGATGGATGTGCTGGCCAATATAAGAACAGATACAACTTCACAAATCTCTGTTACCATGAAGAGGATTTTGGTCTGTCTTGTGAATGGCACTTCTTTGCTACATCCCATGGCAAAAATGCATGTGATGGGATTGGAGGAACAGTGAAAAGAGCTACTGCTCGTGCCAGTTTGCAGAGAACTACAGAGAGGCAAATTCTTACACCAGAACACATGTTTCAGTTTTGTGAAGAAAACTTGAGCAAGAAGATAAATTTTTTCTTTGTAACTACAGCTGATTTGAAAGATGCAGAAGAACGGTTGGAACATCGATTCAAGGATAGTAGGGCTATTCCTGGAACTCAGAAATATCATAGATTTGTTCCCCTAAACAAGGAAGAACTGATGGTGTATCCCATTTCAAGTGGCATTGGAGAAAAGAAAAGAATAAGGAAAAGTCATTTTACTAATGAACCTGCAATGCTTGGTAACCTAAAATGTGTCAAACCAGGAGAGTATGTTGGCTGCATTTATGACATGCAAGTTTGGTATGGAATTGTGGAGGAATATTGTGAAGAGTTTGATGATTTCACTGTGAACTTTCTACATCCTCTGGGTCATCAGGATCAAGTGCATATTATTATCCATCAAACAAGGATTCATGTGCAGTGCCAGGACATCATATATTAACTGTAATGAGTTGTCCTACCCTAAGAGGAGGCAGCAGAATTCAATACATTTTTCCACAAAAAAAATTGATGAGAGCATCGAGCATGCAAAAATTGTATTAGGCTAGCACATGAATCCTCTAAGTAGGTCTTCCCCTTTCACTATTATAACTATTATTGCCAGTGTAGATTAGCAGTGAAATACAATTTTACATTTTTTGCCTTTGTTTTTATATCTATAAAAAAATGTAATTTTAATTTCTATAGGTCAAATTATGAGCTTAAGTGTGAAAAAATAGGTAGAATTGACGCACAACTTATGAATATGGTGTTCACTTATTGTTAGTTACATGAAAAATACTAACATAAACAAACTTTTTTTTGCTGATTCTAATAGCCAATGCCTATGCCTTCATTTTTTACATTTAAAAAAAAAATTCTCATTTGATACCCCAGAGGTCAAATCGTGACCTCAAATTTTGGTTACAGTGTAACTTTTTTATTTTTCAACCTAGAGTTCTAAAACTTGCATATTTGGATTCTTTGTAGTTTTCTGATTCTAAATATATTACTTTTATATAATTGTGACCATTATTAACCCAGTTATGGGTCGCCAATGTTAGTGACCTCGCAAGTGACCTCAAATTTCCCGAGGTCATATCTCTTGAACCGTTGGTCGGATTGACCTTATAATTTCAGAAATGGATTCAGGGCCCAAAACTCCCTATAAACCAAATTTCAGCAAAATCTGAGAGATGAGGGTGTTAGGCACTGGTTGATCTGACAGAGAATGACCCTTAGATTTCTTTCCTGAAACCTTGGTGCAGTGAGTGACGAGCAAGGAGAGCGCTTCCATCAGATATTCAGATGATGGAGAAGCGCTACCAAGGATATTGGAATGAAAGCATGATGGCGGACCATTGTTGGATGCTGTATCATGACATCCAGGCCAAATTTACAAAAGGAAATCACACTCACAGCGCTTTTTAATAAAATAATGTATATATTCTTTATTATAAGTACATTGAATAAAGTATATGATGTATTTGTTGTTTAGCATTCCTAAGTGTGATCTATACATCCATAAATTTTCTTATAGCATATCAAAACTTAAAAATATCAAAACCAGTGTATCTATATAACTCTACGTGCTAGAAAAACAATAAAACCAGATTCGGAATCAGCACGAAACATGCATTAAGAAAAGTGTGATCATGTTTGTGATGAGAAAAAAAAGTTTCATTTTGTTGGCCAGTGTTATTAACAAAAAATTTATTTTTAAATAACCTCAGAAACATTACAGAGTCAAAGTTGGAAGTCTTCAAAAGACTAGATGCCTGGCTCAGATGGTACCAGATGAACCAGGTGTAACCTGACTTTGTGCATGGAAAGTGCAAGAGAGCAACTCACTCCTCCACCAGCCAGGCTAGAGGTGGGGCCACCAGCTTGACCTTTGTGCAAAGAAATACAATGCATGGAACTGCAGCAAGGTTAACCAAAGAGCATTTACAATGCTCAATGAAAATGGCCACCCATGCTGAAATGTGACTGCAGCCAGCATTTTGATTTGAGTGATTTTTTCTAAATGATTTGTCCAATTTCAATTTGTGGGCATTGCCATTTAGAGTACTTAAGTATTGTTTCTTAATGAATAGGTCAGTGTTCTCTGAGCAATTAAAGCTCATGACATTTTGAGTCATTTATTTGTAAGTTTTGGTGCAATCAACTCTGAAATTATCGAGCATGGTAGCAGCAAGGAAACCCCTTCTTACCCCATTAATGAGGAAAAAAACGTCTTGCCTTCTGCTACAAATACCAAATACAAAGGACAGAAAAGATTGGGAAAAGGTCATGTTTTCTGATGAAAGTGCCTTTAAAGTGATTGACTCACGAATGCACAGAGTTAGGAGGCCTGTTGAAGCAACCAATATGACAGTAAGTTTACAATAAAAACTGTCAAGCACCCAGATGGTATTAGGATTTGGGCTGTTTTTAATGTGAAGGGCATGGAGGATTGTATTTTTTTACTGAAAAATTAAACTATAAATGCAGCACACTATACAGTACTAGATGAGCATTTGCTGAACTTTTATGACCATCAATGATGCACAATTTTTTCAACATGGTGGCACTATGCCATAAGTCAAAAATGTGACCACCTTCTCAATTTCCACAAAATAAAGGTTCTTGATTGGTCTGGTAACTCACCTGATTTGAACCCTATTGAGAATCTCTGGAATAATATGAAACAGAAGTTGTAAATTGAAGACATCATCTGTTACCAAGCTCCAAGAAGCCATAAAAAATACTGGTTCAGGATGTAACACCCAAAACTTGCAAACCCTAGCACATTCAATGGTCAAGAGAATAAAACTTGTACTTCAGTCGAAGGGTGATACCTATGACTAAGTATTAGCCAATTCCAAAGCAAGCTTCATAAATCTTATTCTTATCTAAAAGTAGCTCTTTTTGCCAAGGCACAGCAGCACTAAAAGGTGGCCATTTTCATTGACTGCCACTGTACAAGGGGTCCTCATTATCCAAGGATAATGGAGACCAAGAAATCACCACTTTAAGTGAATCCACTTAAAGCGGGGACCTAAAACCCATAAGAATAATGAGAATAATGTTTTTGGAACCTTAATATAATAAATGACACTCAAAATTATGGTAAACATTTGTAAAATACACTTTTTAACCCTTTTACGTACCTTACTATAAATATGTTAAACAGCAATAATAGCACAAAAATCAACAAACATCAGAACAAAAAACACCAGAAAACCGCAGATGGGTTTCGCACCAGCAATGGTTAGTGAAAGACTGAGAGTGCACAGCATATGGTTGGGGTGGAGCGTGTTGTGGAGTGTTGAAGGTAGGGAAAGTGAGCAAGACAGCAAGTCCGAGGAAATATTTAAACTGTTTTCCAGTACACTTCTGCGTTCCATGTACATTATCCGCAGAAACCTCTTATGTGTGGAGAATTTATCTGTATGTTCTACAATTATAAATGTGGGGACTCGGATAATGAATACTCAGATAACAAGGACCCGCTGTAAATACTGTACTCTTTATATATAAAGTGAATAAAAACATCAAACCTAACCTAACAACCTGTTATCTCCCCACATATTCATCTTGTCAAAGGATGTGAAAAATTAAAAAATTATAATATATAAAATACATTTTATACAGGGTGGGCGGAAAGTAGCTCCCTATTTTGGATTGGTAAAAAATACGTATATTATTCATTATTTCAGAAAAATAATATGAAAGGTAGGCATACATGGTAGGTTTTCTCTAAAATTCATGTGGGCTCCAACTCTTTCACCAGCTTCTGAGCCGCCCGGAATGGCGTCCACTGACTTAGCAGGAACTCCGGCGGGATGGAGGACATGACTTCCCGAATTCGGTCCTCCAGTTCTTCCAATGTCCTCGGTTTGGTGCGGTAGACTTCTTCCTTTACCCACCCCCAAGAAAGAAGTCGCACGGTTACCGGCTGAAAAACAGCAGAATCGGTTCAGTGTAACGGTGTGGTGTGGTATGACCTCAGATCAGTTGTGGGCCCGTTCCTTCTGCGCAACACCATGAATGCTGAGCGTAACCTTGCTATGTTGCGAAACGAGGTCTGGCCGGTTGTCAGCACATGGGAGAACATCGACGATCTGATATTTATGCAAGATGGCGCCCCTCCGCACTTTCGCTCTTGTTGTCCGTGAGTGGCTGGATGCCCACTTCCCTGGGCGTTGGATGGGTCTCGTGGTCCACATCAATGGCCAGCCAGGAGCCCCAACTTGACACCGTGCGACTTCTTTCTTTGGGGGTGGGTAAAGGAAGAAGTCTACCGCACCAAACCGAGGACATTGGAAGAACTGGAGGACCGAATTCGGGAAGTCATGTCCTCCATCCCGCCGTAGTTCCTGCTAAAGTCAGTGGACGCCATTCCTGGCGACTCCAGAAGCTGGTGGAAAGAGTTGAGCCCACATTGAATTTTAGAGAAACCTACCATGTATGCCTACCTTTTCATATTATTTCTTCTGAATAAATGGATAATATACGTATTTTTTTACCATCCAAAAGGGAGCTACTTTCCGCCACCCTGTATATATATATATATATATATATCTATATATTATTATATATACAGGGTGGGGCACGGGAATCAAGTGTTTTTTGAATAGCTAGTAATCGGCCATTAGGAATGGGAGGGGCGTGCGGTAGGTAGCATTCCATTCCTGGGTTCATAGCATTTAACTTTAACTAACACTCACCTTTATCTTTCAGGTGCCATCATGGAGCAGTGGACGTTAGAACACCGCATGTTCGCGTATGATCATTTTGTTTAGGAGTGGCGAGTCAGTGACAGCAGTTCAGCGTGCGTTTCGCCGCAGATTCAACATTCATCGAAATGACTCTGTTCCGCTCGTGACACAATCTTATGTTGGGTTAACAATCTTCGAACAGGAGGCTCAATAATGAAAACAACCGAAGGGGCCGCAATGCACTGTGCGTACTCCAGAGAACGTTGAAAGGTCAGACAAGCGATGTTGCAAAGCCCAGGCCGCTCTGCTCAGAGACATTCAGCTGCACTCGGAATCAGCAATCGTACTGTTAGACGGATTTTGCATGAAGAATTACATTTTCACCCATACAAGTTAGCGATGGTGCAGGAATTGAATGTAAACGATTGCCCCCAACGACTGAATTTTGCACAGGAAATGCTTGCACTTTATGAGCAGAATGAAAACATGATGGTGGTAATGAGTGATGAAGCCCATTTCCACCTTAATGGGGCTGTCAACAATCAAACTGTCGTATTGGGCTGCTGAAAATCCGCGACAACTCCATGAAAAACCGCTGCATAGCCCTAAGGTTCAGTTTGGTGCGCGGTGGGAAAGTTTGGCGTCATCGGTCCCTATTTCTTCGAACAAAATGGGGTTACCGTTACCAATAACATCTGGGCGTTACATTGAGATGGTGAACACCTTTTTCATCCCTGAGTTACGAAAGAGGCGTATTGCTCATCGACATTTGTGGTTTCAGCAAGATGGGGCCACGCCACACACACCGCCAGAGCGTCAATGGCTGTTTCTTCGCCCCCTGTTTCCCAACCATCTCATTTCGAGATTTGGTGACATTGCATGGCCCCCTCGGTCCCCTGACTTGTCCACATGTGACTTCTTTCTATGGGGGTACCTCAAGTCACGTGTCTATGAGGACAAGCCCCGATACATTAGATGCATTGAAGGAAGCGATCCATCACAAATCATCCAAATCAACAGAGACCTGCTGGAAGAGTGGAGGCCAATTTTCGTAACGCCCTTCAACAATGCGTCGACGGCCAAGGACATCATATGCCAGATATAATTTTCGGTACATGATTATTATGACATGAAATGCTATGTTCTTACGAATGTTGTTCTACCAATATATTTTCTTTACAAAAATAAATATCATTTTCCTGATTATTCCAAAAACACTTGGTTCCCGTGCCCCACCCTGTATATATATAAAGGGTGGCACAAAAGTCATGCATTATAGGAATTTTCAGTGTTGACTTAATATATTTTTCCTTTTAGGTAGGGGATGGCTATGAAATTAACAATAGACAAGAAGGCAAGCTTAGTTTTAATGAATGGAATACCAGGTACAACAAATCAATGAATCCATACAGAATTTAAATTCTGTACCAATTTCACTGGGCACCAGTGAAATGGGGGCATGATGCCATCAGGTGTTTCTTGTAAGAATGTGTTTGTGTTACACACCTACTGGATACTCTGTTAGGGGTTCATGGCAGCTGCTGCTCATTGCTGAGATGGGAGATTGAGCTGCCAGTGAGGACCACCCAGGGGCCTTCAATTGAGTAAAATAAACCCTTTGACTTCAGTACCACCCACACTGCTAAGAATGAGAGAAATCAAGGTGAGCAAGTTCCCAATTTTAGTGCACAGTTGAGATTATGTCAGATAGGCGGCTCTTATCAATTTGAAACTGTGTTCTCACCTTTAAGATCTCTGGGGCATAGTCAGTCTGCCTCTTTTAAAGACTTACTCCTCTGCTTATGGTGGGAGGATTTAGAAAAGTACAGCTTCCTTTGCCCAATTTAATAAGGAAAGACAAAAACAACACACTATACACTAGGGTTACAAGGTTAATTGCATCAGCAGGCAAGGTTTTACAGGTAACTAAAGAAAATATGAACAGTTTTATTGATCATACACCAATGTGCATTCAGAACCAACTAAGCACTTGAGGAAAAGAAATATTACTACAAACCAAAAGAAACAAACATCATTAGTCCCATACCATACACAAAAATGTCAACATAAAATAAAACCATTAAATTATTGGCCATCACCAGCCCATTACCACACAAAGGAGACAAGACTTGCAGAATAAAGGGAACTTGCATAACTAATACAAAAAAATAAAAATATTAGTCACTAGGGCAAGGTCAATGAGTGTTTACCCAAATTGTATAGACCTGATAAGTCCCAGATGTCACTTTATACTCCACATACTATCCTTCATATCATGATTAAAGGTATTCTTGGCTCAATCAGTGCAAACAAAAGCAATGTTTATAACAAAAAAATGTGTGTGAACTCTGGCTTCAGCATTTGTGCAGTTATTGGGGGAGAAATGTTTTGTCCAAATTCACTTCAATAAGCAAATGTCCCAGCCAAAAACAAATCCCTGATAAAGAGAAAAAACCAACAAACATTTAGGGATTATCCCCCTAATCAGTGGACCCACAGGAATCCATAAGTGCAAAGATGCCAGAAAAGGGAGCAAAATTAACAGTAATAATAATTAAGGTTCTAAAATTTTGGGATGTGTGTTTGCATTAATATGTTGCTCATAAGGCAGTTAAAGGTACAATTTCGTTCACAGCCTGAGAAAGCTCAAAATCCATTGTGATGCATATTGATAACTGAAGTTAGGTTTTTCAACAAGGTCTTTATAAAGGGAATCAGGCATTCAAAAATGATTATGATATTTACATAATTATTTTAAGTGATCCAAATATGTTAGACATAGTCCTTATAGCTAATGGTTAAGCAATACAAAATGCCAATGGTAAAAACTAGACTATAGGATCACCTACCACACCATCAAGAAGTGAGATGCTTTCCCGTCTCTAGAAATGGGCATATGATTGCCTCAAGGTTCTGATTATTCTCTATAATGAGAGAATTTCAAATCTGTTAAAATCAATTAAAAAGAGAAGAAAAACATTTTTAGTAACTCTGAAGGCCTGGCTTTCCAAGAAAGCTCTGGCCCAATGGGGATTACGGAAACCTCCCAGGCCCTACTAAGGGGTTTGGGAGCTCTCAAGAATCCTTCCTAACTGTGAAGTTCCCACTAAATTTGGGGTCTTAACCACACCATCTTACTCCTCCCCACTTGTTGTGGTGTGCATAACACAGGTATTTTTTTTCTCTAAGAACATAAGTGATGATGAGTGATAATATGGGACTTTTAATACACTTTACAAATTATGTTTTACCTTAATCTAATCAGTAACCTTACATTTAGTTTTCCTCTCAAGCGAGGAACTTTGTACGCTAGGCAATTCCTGAGATCTGCCCTATGACCTTGTGAATGGTCAGTTCCCCATCTTATTGAGGGTACCTACATGTGTAACAACTGGCAAAGGTAGGTTTCGAGATTCAGGTGAGAACCCTCTAAAATCAATTTTTGAAGGTGTCACTGATGTTTTCTTTACCCACTTTAATACACCAGAGAATGGTTCCGGAGTGAAGGATCCTCGTCGCCTTGCACGAGTTGACTGATCAGTTGGACCTAGTCCTCCTCTACGCCACAAGGTCCACTTCACTTGTCATTTCTAAAGATTCTGGAGATTGTGTCATGGCAAGGTCTGTTTCAGGTTCCACAACAGCTAAATATGATTGATTAATTATTGGTGGTGATAAATTGAAAAGACTTTAGGGGACTTTGTTTCACTGGCTCCAATTCAGGGGAAGGGAGTTCCTGCCCTGAATCAAAGGATGAGATTGTTGCTGAGCACTCATTCTGTCCCCCCATTAGCTTTATCATCCCCACTTGTCTTATCTAATCTTGAAGAATTTCTGATGGAAGGTGACTGTTCATGAAATCTCTCTTCCAACTGATACAGGTTGTGGAGAGTCTGGTCCAGTCTGCTGAATTTTTCTCAGATGCTCCACAGGTAATGGGTTGAAGCAAAAACCCTTAAAGAATGGCTCATCATGGCTTGGTTCTTCAATTAGAGTGGACCCTTACTCATCTCTACAGGTGCAGGTTGCAGTAGGAACTCAACCTCATAATGGGAATCTCCCAAAAGCATTTGGTAGTAGCGGTTCTGTTGAAGATATGGTGGAGCCACATTCTACTTTTTCAGATGTTTGTGGTGAACATTATAAATAGTGGGTTCCTGAGGGTTCATTGACTGAACTTGATAAATAATTTCATTTGGGTTCACTTTAATCATACAGTATGGTCTGGCATATCAGGGTTTGAATTTAGTGATGATCAGGTTGCCAGGATAGTGTATTTCTAACCCCACCAGCTGGTTTAAGTGATAGGGTTCAAACTGTGGGTGGCCTTCATCCCGATATTGAAGCTGATGTTGGCCTATCCTAGGGCCCTGAGGGAAGGTGTGAGTCTGGGACAAGAGACAGGCTACTGGAGAAATTCCAGTCTCCTGATGCTTGGTAGTGTTGTAAATGGATACCACCCTGGGAAGATGGTCATCCCTGGTCTCAACCTGGTTCAAACTCATCTGCAAATATTGGGTTAGTGTCCTGTTTACTGGCTCCACAGCCCGATTGGATGTGGGGCAATAGGGAGAAGTCCTTACATGGAGTATATCCAGTTCAAGCAAGGTATCTTCAAATTCCTGGGCTGTGAACTCAGACCTATTATCACTGAGTAGCTTTTCAGACAGCCTGGGTAGAAATGGATGTACTCAAGTTTTGAAAGCTTGTGCTACAGTAGAGGCCCATTTGTTGGGTAGTGGGACCACAAACAACCACTTAGAGAAATGGTCAACCACCACCAACGCACAAACATTCCCCTTTTGAGAGGTAGGGTAGGAGATAAGATCTGCTGCAATCAGCTCAAAAGGATGTTGGGTTACAATCTTAAACACAGGTGTTGTGTAGAGGTGACTATCTCAGTCACTATGCGATGCAGCTGCAGGTACCAAAAATGTTCCAATAATAGGGCAAGCAATTTATTTCACCCTAAGTGAGCAAACTCCTTGTGAAAAATGACAGCCCAATCTATAGCAATGCCTTGGCAACAACACAACGCGAGTGGTGGTCTCTTCCCATGGTAAATTATGTCATCAATAACTAGGCCTACCAATTGCTGATGATCTCATTTGTATGGTTGTAGGTTTCCAGTATATCATTTTGCTGGCCATTATTGCTTAGTCCCCTTTGGCGCCACAGGTGAGTGTCAAGTTTTTGTAAGGTTATTTAATCATCTTCCAGTGACAATGACCCTCCTTTTTTGGGAGTTGTTCTCCTTCTCTCAAAGGAATCACTCGACAGATATCCACCACAACTGATGTCAGTTCCAATTGTGGTGTAGGGTCATCAGATTGTAGATTTCCCTCCCCACTAGCCTCTGTGTCAGGTGCAAGGTTCTCCTCCATGCTTTCATCAAGCAGTGTAAATTCTTCAAAAGGGTTATCAGTTTCCCTATTCACACTTAGAATTTCAGGGGAAGGCTTATCATTTGATTGACCAGGTAGGTGTATAGGGTTTAACCAATTGTAATGGATCCCAGTGAGGCACTGTAGATAACATCAATCACTGTAGTTTTCAGAACCATACTTTAACGGAGCTCAATCTCCATGATATACCTGGATCTCTACCATCACACATAGGGTTGGGATCTGACCAACATGTTTCATCAGATTCAGCTGATGGGTGATAACTTTATCAGAACTTATTTCACCTGTTAATTAATTCTGCTATTGTTGCTTCTCTGATTTCTCTATGATGATCCATTGTGCCACTACTCCACAAGAATAGACAATAAAAGAGGGAATCTCCTCCCCCTAGGACTTCAGTCTTTATGAATCCTTTTGGAACAGCATTCGATTGGTTGTCATATTGATCCAATGATTCTTGACAATAATTGTCAATTGGAGACCTGGATAGTGCATCTGTGATACAATTCTGTTTCCCAGGCATTTACACTAGCTCATATTCAATGCTACTCAGCTCTTCCAGTATGCAAGCAACTCTGTTATTCACTAATGGCTTATGGCATATTGTAAAGGAAGGTTAAAGGTTGATGATCAGTAAAAATCTTAACTTTGATACCATAAAAGAAGGGTTTTAGGGTCTTCACAGCCCATCAAATTGCAGCTAATTCTTGTTCAGTGGTTGAGTACTTTTGTTCAGCCCTATTGAATGTGGTTGAAACAAAGGCTATGGGCTTATTCTCTCCTTGCTGCTCTTGAGACAAGCAAGCCCCAGCTCCAATGTTAGAAGCATCTACATGGAGCTGTAGGGGTTTAGCTTCCTTTGACCTATCTGGGTATGTCAACAAGATTGGACTAACTAAAGCCTCCTTTAGTTTATCAAATGCAGCCTGGCAACTCACTGTCCAGGTTAGGATCTTGCAGCCTGTAAGTTCACTAAGAGGCTTTGCTATCTTCGGCAATTTTGATGTGTCATCGATAGAAATTAACCATCCCTAAGAATTGGCAGTATTCTGATGGTGTTTGGGATTGGAAATTTGGCAATTCCTTCTAGGTTCTTTACCAGTGGGACCATCCCCATGCAAGACACCTGATGTCCCAGGAATGTCACTTCCTCTCGGCAAAGCTCTGTCTTTGAGGGTTTGATTTTAAAACCATTAGATTCCAAGGCATATAATACCCTTCCCAGAATTTCAAGGTGTTCAGGGAAGGTGTGGTTTACTCCCATTATATCAAGGTAAACCATACATTGAGTCCATGGGATTCCAGATAATGCCATCATCATGGCTCACTGAAACGCAGCTGGGCCATTTTTCACCTCAAAGGGCATTCTAAGAAATTCCCAATGGAAATGAGGGGTGGAGAATGCAGTTTTCTCAACACTGGATTCCTCCATCTCAACCTGATAATATCCTTTGATTAAATCAATGGTAGAAAAGTACAGTAAACCCTCGTCCAACATGTGTCTGTCCAGCACGAATTTGCTTATATACAGAAAAATAAATATGAGCAATTATTTGCCAAAAGTGGAAAATTTGATTATACACAGTCCGCCAAATATGCTCTAATACAGTAGTACTGTATGCATGCCAATGCACACTCTAGTGTTTTCTCCTACACTCTCCAACACTCCTGCATCTCCCTCCCTCTCATGTCACCCTCACATCACCCTTTGTCTCAGTCCTGCTAATGCGTCAAGTTCAGTGAAGTTGTGTTGGATTGTTTTTGTCATATTTTGCCATTGTTTTGCTATTACCCTTAGACAGCAGTATGGCACCAAAATGAAAAGCATCTGCAAGTGATAGTGAAGAGAAGAAAAGTCATAAGGTTATGACATTAGCCAAAAAAATAAAGATTCTAGATAAGTTGTGTGGTGGTATGAACATAATATCACTTGGCCGCAAGTATCATGTGAATACCATACACACCATCCAAGAGAGTGAAGAAAAGATACGTGCTATTTTCATTTAATATTTTTTATTTATCATATGTAAATATCATTGTTTATGATTTTATTATGTTCTTATTTCATATACAGGGTGGGCGGAAAGTAGCTCCCTATTTTGGATTGGTAAAAAAATACGTATATATCCATTTATTTCAGAAGAAATAATATGAAAAGGTAGGCATACATGGTAGGTTTTCTCTAAAATTCAATGTGGGCTCCAACTCTTTCCACCAGCTTCTGGAGCCGCCCAGGAATGGCGTCCACTGACTTTAGCAGGAACTCCGGCGGGATGGAGGACATGACTTCCCGAATTCGGTCCTCCAGTTCTTCCAATGTCCTCGGTTTGGTGCGGTAGACTTCTTCCTTTACCCACCCCCAAAGAAAGAAGTCGCACGGTGTCAAGTCGGGGCTCCTAGCTGGCCATTGATGTGGACCACGACGACCCATCCAACGCCCAGGGAAGTGGGCATCCAGCCACTCACGGACAACAAGAGCGAAGTGCGGAGGGGCACCATCTTGCATAAATATCAGATCGTCGATGTTCTCCCATGTGCTGACAACCGGCCAGACCTCGTTTCGCAACATAGCAAGGTACCGCTCAGCATTCATGGTGTTGCGCAGAAGGAACGGGCCCACAACCTGATCTGAGGTCATACCACACCACACCGTTACACTGAACCGATTCTGTCGTTTTTCACCGGTAACCGTGCAACTTCTTTCTTTGGGGGTGGGTAAAGGAAGAAGTCTACCGCACCAAACCGAGGACATTGGAAGAACTGGAGGACCGAATTCGGGAAGTCATGTCCTCCATCCCGCCAGAGTTCCTGCTAAAGTCAGTGGACGCCATTCCTGGGCGGCTCCAGAAGCTGGTGGAAAAAGTTGGAGCCCACATTGAATTTTAGAGAAAACCTACCATGTATGCCTACCTTTTCATATTATTTCTTCTGAAATAAATGGATAATATACATATGTTTTTACCAATCCAAAATAGGGAGCTACTTTCCGCCCACCCTGTACAATATAGGTAAGGAAATTCATTTGTGTGAGAATAAAAAATCTACATATCGAAGTATTAATAGGAGACTTTACATGGCCACATTCACATATCCCCATTTATCCCATAAGGTATTAAGTTTGTCCAATGAGGATTTACCTAACACGCCATTCTCGAGGAACTAACCCCCATGCTGGACAAGGGCTTACTGTACTGCATTCCATGCAAATTGAAGTGTGTGTCAATCAAATTAAGTAATGGAAAGCATCTCATTTTATTTTGTTGAGCTCTTGATAATTATAATCAATGCATAACCGTAATGACCTCTTTTCTTAATTGGCATGACAAGTGCAGAGTATGGAGAGAAACTTCGTCTGATGATGCCATCTTCCTCCATTGGCAGTGCTCTTCAATGTCCTGCAGCATGACTCCAGATTCCTGGGATCTTGGGAGCGTTGCTCCAGTAAATTTGACCATGAGAAAAAGTAAATTTGGGTTTGGGTTTTGTTCATCCGCTAGACGTTATGCAATTTTTTTGCGTATACGTTCTTGTACAAACCAATTTTTTTAAATTACAAATTTAGTTATTTTAAGTTTAGTTGGTAATTCCATATTTAACAATTATTTTTATTTTTTGTTAAGCTTCAATGTTTTGATAATTAAAATTTTATTAAAACGTATATTTTTTTAATATAAAATTATCAGGATTGGACTATGTTCCATTGATCTCGGCCAGGTTTGATAAATTGGCCAGATAATTACTTGTGCGGTTTTAAGTAATCCACCATGACTCTAGAATTGAAAAGTTTAGTTAAGTTTAAACTTACTTTTACTTACTTTAACTTACCTACTTTTACTTACTCTTCCTTACTTTTACTAAGTTTAAAGCACTTACTTTTACTTACTTTCATTGTACTATATTTACTCACTTTTACCATACTATATTTACTAACTTTTACTTATTTTGTATTTTTTCAGGTAGTCAATAATCAAGTTGGAGAGAAAAGTGAGGGTGTTAAAAGGGGTTACTTTTGTGGTCAATGCAAGAACAAATATTCAAAGAAGCAAAACTGGGAGGAACATTTTAATTCCAAAAAAATATTTGTTACAATACAAGAGGTCCCAGAGTTTGGGCCCACAGCTTAGATATTGCAGTAAAGAAATACCAGGATGAAGTGCAGCAAAGAGATACGGCAAAGCAGTCATTTAGTTTGTTCACAAAATGTGCTAGTGCTAGACCTCAGAAAAATGAACCAACTTCATCAACTGCTAATCTAGAAAATGAAACTTTTTCACTAGATGTTTCACAGACTGAAGAAAGTGCTTCTCCTCCACCTAAGAAACAAAAGGTAAGTGAGGAATCTGCGCATCAGACTAACAAAACTGCTTTAGAGGAATTTGAAAATTCCAAATCCAGAAGACATTGAATGCAATTTTGCGCCTAACAAAAGAAACTCACCAAGCTGTTGTGGTTAATAAAGAGAAGAGTCAAAATATGCCTTCAAGTTCAAGTGTTGCATCCAAATCTAATAAAGCAAAAAGCAACAAATTTGACATTTCCATAGCCCATTTAAGCAAGTGTAAATCAATACATTGCTGCTGCAATGAATAAATAAACTTAAGGCGAGTTATAAACTGTACATTATTGTATTATTATGTTTAGCTAAAACAATTTGTAATTGGTATGTCGTCAATTCAAGAGTTTACTATCATTAACCTATCTAGTGGTGTAAGGGGAAAAAAAGTAAATTCAGAGCTGTGCTCCAGTAAATTTTTTCAAATCTGGAGTCATGTCCTGCAGTACAGGTCCTTAGACTCACCTTACTGGGATATGAACTGGAAGCCTGTGTTGTTTCAATCTGATGCTTGATAAGGGTTATGTGGCCAACATCCCCATCACCATGACTAATAGCTCCTTGGTGCACATCAACAACTGGACTAACTGGTCCTTTTGTTCTGCCAAAAGAGATGTATTTGTCAACTCAAAAGCATCAACCATCATTTGTGAAGTCCAGTCCTTCTGATTTTGAGAAGTTTTTGAAATGTCAGTGAAGTCCACCAGATGTACCAGTGAGTCCTTACCCTGCAGTTTCATAACCTTCCCAATTAAGTTTCCTCTGGAAATCTGTGAAAAGTCTCCAAGGTTGAATACAGCAACCAGATAGTTGTCTTCTGTGACATTCATTAATCCAGGTTGTATAATCAAATCTTTAACAGAGTTATTATTTTCCAAATAAGTTAACTCATGATCAGGGTTGTATCCTTGTAGGTGGAAACATGCCTCTACCATCTGACAGGTGGAGGGGGGCAACTTTAACATCTTCACACTTTCACATTCAAGGCTAGTTGGAAGTGGCTACTGAGCATCCTGAGCAACTGTGACAAGTTGGCTTCCCTTCTGAGTGAGGAGTTCTCGTTTAGCCAAGTCTGGAAGCAAACTATCAGTCCGTAACATGTCTACCCTACAGATCAGATCAAAGTCTGAGACATGATCTCTCACTACCACAAACTCAACTGGTTGTGTTTCAAAATTGGGAAACATGAGTATGACTACAACCACCCAGAACTGGTACAGTGTGTTTACCTATACCCTAATCCCTTGAGAGGTACTTCCTTTAATGGGAATTTATCAGAGGGAAGTTGATGGTAACATGAGGCAGACATGAAACTGACTGCAGCACCTGTATCCACAAGAGCTGACAATGGGCCTGTGTGGGGAGAATTTTTTTATTTTTAGTCGGATGACTTAGGCATTGCTTTTTTCTTAGCCTGTACAATGAAGTCTCCAACCTCCTATTAGCTAGTTGAAGGTTTAAACTGGGTTTGCGAGAATCCTTCCAAGGGAGGCCAACTTCATAGCAACCATCTCTAAACCCAATCCCTTTTTCAAATTGCTCTAAAACATCATTGTTCACTGTACTCGCCTGCTTCTCCTGTTTGTCCTTTATGCCAATGGATTCAAGTTCCCAAAAGGCTTTCAAATGCCTTTCCAAACCATGGCTGTTCTCCTCAATCTTAACAAAGAGCTTAACCTCCATTTCATTGCAATAGCTACCATGTAGCATCCAGCCTAGCTTACTTTCAATAGCTACCAGACCTCGAGATATGTGGACAATATTACCAGTGATGAAGTCCCAGTAATAGTCAGCACCAATCAAAAGACTAGTATCTTCTGTTCCTTCAAATTTATTATTGTCCAAATTAATTCCTTTAACTTGCAATTCTTGGACACATGCCATATCTAAACAAGTAGTGACTGGAGCACAAAGTTCCTCAATCTCTACAGCTTGGACCTTGATAGTGGGACTTTGTGGAAACAACCCCTTAACCAGAACTTCTACCTTCTTAACTTTGGGTTCAGTTTTGAATGGAACCCCCAGACCAGAAATTCTAAAGTTCTTTAAACTTCAAATTTCTGGAAATTCTGGTTTTTAATAAAGTTACACTAGCTACCACTATCAAACAACACTCTTACAGTAGCTTTTCCATCATTCCAAATTAATTATGCTGCAGCTGTTTACAATAATCTTCCTTTACTTTTACTCCCTTCATAGCAGTAGCATGTGCCACTGATGTCTCTACTTCTGGGGTAGGCCTACTAGGGATGCTTTCACACAATGGCTGATGCCAGCCATGGCATTTTTTGCACAAAATTTTAAACTTACAAAACCTTGCTCTGTGACCTTTCAAAAAACATTTAAAACATGCTGTGGACTTTGTTACCCTGTCCTTTCTCTCCTCAACAGGTAAAGCCTCAGCCACCTCACATTTATATGACTTGTGGTTGCCTTCGCAAAATATGCATTCCTCGATTCCCTTTAATTTATTTTCAGAAGATGCATGTAGAGCTGACACTGTACCTGGGCTATTCCTTTTTGTAGAAACTTTGGTGCTGTGCCTGCCTTTTGTCCCCTTGTTTAACATCCCACTGCGCAAACTGAATTCCCTCTCATCTTGCTAATTCTGTGCCTAAAAGACTTAACATCTGCTGAAGGGGGATGTACACATGTTCTGTAGAGTGTCCCCTACTTAATTCAAGCAAAATTGAGCTAGGCAATTTAGACTCCAGTATAGTGACCAACATTATACCATACCTTTCCATTCCTACACCCAAGTTGTCCAGGGACCTAGTTCTAACTTCAAATTCATCATATAACTGCCGTAACTCCTTGACACTATTGGGATTATTAAAGGAGGTATAGCTAAAAGTTTGCGGAGGTGGCTTTTAATTAAGATCTCTGGCTTACCAAACCATTTCTTTAATATATCCCAAGCCACATTATAATTAGCCTCTGTTAATGCCAATCCTGCTATTGTCTTTGCTGCCTCCCCTTCCAAGAAGGACTGCAAATAATTAAACTTCTCCACCGTACTTAACACTTGACTAGAATGAACTGCTGATTGAAAACTGTGTGCCCATCCTTGCCATTCCTGAATACTCCCAGAAAATGTTTTGAGTACAAGCCTCGGTAATTGAACTGCAGATCTGTTAACCTTAACTTCACAAACACCATTTGTTGAAGGTTATGTTTCAATATTAGACCTGGTCTCTAACTGTACTGAGCTGCTAAACTCTTTTGCTCTGTGGCATACTTTAATTAGGTAGTAATTATTTACAAAATGCCATGACCTGAAGATGAAGTCAAAAATACATTTTTCTAGTGTATTTTGGTGTGCTCTGTTCAAATATGACCTTCATTTCCTGTGCAAATGGAAAGAAATAAGAATTTGTTTACATTATTTCAGAGTCATATTTAGTCATATTTGCACAGGAAATGAAGGTTATATTTCAACAGAGCACACCAAAATACACTATAAAAATATATTTTTTATTTCAACTTCGGGCCATGTCATTTGCGTTTAAACTAATGAAAATATCACGACAACCTAACCAATCATCAAGGGTGTACAGCTAACCAGGCATTCAGTTGACCTAACCGGGCATTCAGTTGACCTAACCGGGCATTCAGTTGACCTAACCGGGCATTCAGTTGACCTAACCGGGCATTCAGTTGACCTAACCGGGCATTCAGTTGACCTAACCGGGCATTCAGTTGACCTAACCGGGCATTCAGTTGACCTAACCGGGCATTCAGTTGACCTAACCGGGCATTCAGTTGACCTAACCGGGCATTCAGTTTGACCTAACCGGGCATTCAGTTGACCTAACCGGGCATTCAGTTGACCTAACCGGGCATTCAGTTGACCTAACCGGGCATTCAGTTGACCTAACCGGGCATTCAGTTGACCTAACCGGGCATTCAGTTGACCTAACCGGGCATTCAGTTGACCTAACCGGGCATTCAGTTGACCTAACCGGGCATTCAGTTGACCTAACCGGGCATTCAGTTGACCTAACCGGCATTCAGTTGACCTAACCGGCATTCAGTTGACCTAACCGGGCATTCAGTTGACCTAACTGGGCATTCAGTTGACCTAACTGGGCATGCATTCAGTTGACCTAACTGGGCATTCAATTAACCTAACCAGGCATTCAATTAACCTAACCAGGCATTCAATTAACCTAACTGGTTAATATTGGTTATTTCACCTAAATATCTTCTGATCTTTTCGTATTAGGCACTCTCTGTCACATTTCGGGCAAGTTAAGGATGAGAGAATAATGCTGTAATTGATAAAAACATCCAATACTTTTTCTTCATCTAGGCTTCTAGGGTACATGAGAATCAAGTTCTCAAAGTCAAAATCATATGAAAAGCAAGTCATAATTCTATCACAAACACCACGAAACTGAATCCAATTAGAAAAACAAAAATAGCCAGAACAGAAAACAACCAACTAATTAAGTCGCAGAATAGCAAAAAAATAGCCTAATCAAGAAAAATATTTTATGAAAAAAAGTACATTATAGCCAAAACAGGAAATATATTTCATTAAAAAAAGTATATTTGAACACTTGTAATTTTTTCTATAATCTTGCATGTGCGTAATGCATAGCAAATTACGTCATATGAAATCATCACTATTTCCCTCTACAAAAATCCCAAATTATGATTCTTTGCGCAATAATGCATGTATTTATATATATTATCTTATCATAATAATTTTTACCATAAATAAGCATTTGCCCCAGAAATGAGTAGCAAATTTGAATAAAGTGACTAAAACTACCTCATGAAAAGTTATTTTCAATCACAGGTTCAGCTCATGGCATTTAGTAAATATTAACCCTTTAATTATATTATCAATAATCTCTTCAAAGTAAATTATGTTATTTTCTATTTCATCCTCTTCTATAAGAGCCTCAATTTTAACATTTACTTTGCTTAGCGCAACCTTTTTAGTTTCTAATATGGAAAGCTGTGCAGTCACTAAGTTTAAATCCTCTTGCTCTATGGCAGAATCTATAGTGGCAATGACCTTTGTAGGCGCTTCTCCTTTTTTTAAACTTGTTCAATTCAGCTGCACTCATCTTCAATGCAAACAACAATTGAGCTCAGTGCCAAATAAGCTGAATTGGCAAAAAATACTTAACCAAACTGATCAAACTCAAATTTTGCTTTTTTCAAATAAACTGAATTGCTTAGTTTGGGTACTGACCAACCACCAGTATGGAATACCAAATTTTCCACCCAAGTAACTGGTGCACTGAAGTCTGCAATCTTCGCCTACGAATAATAAACCAAAATTAACCAAACTGGTAAAAATGTAGGCCCAAACCAACGACAGATGAGTGGCCAAGTTTCGCACAATTGGGTGACCAAACTTCCTACCCTGCGACCTTAACTCAATTATGCTCAACCTGTCTAGGCCTAACTTGGGCTACAATTTGCACAATCAGAACTTTGCTGGAAAATAGTTACTGACTCAGTCTTGGGCTGAATCCAATTTTGAAGGACCATGTTAAATTTTTTATTTTATTGGGTTCAGAATCCCAGCTGAGCCCCAAACGGCCAAGCAGTCAATATGTATTAAATGACATGGGCTGGATCTATAAATCAAAATAACTTATGAGGTAGTTTAGTTGCTTTATTCAAATTTGTCACTCATTTTTTGTGCAAACTATTGTAGAAAATAATAATAATAAAATAATAATAATATAAATGGTAAATCTCTAGGAGCACTCCATTTTTCAATATTAAACATACACTCATAAAACATATATCATTTGAAAGCTCTCATTTTTCTGAGTCTAAAAATGTAGTAATCCAAAAGTATCAATAGCAAATAAAAATTAACTAGGTTAAATATAAAACCCTATACCAATCAATTTGTGATGCATGATCTTTACGGGGGCTCTGCCCCCGTACCCCAGAGACCTAAATTATACAAATGATAATGTAATAACATATTCATGTTAGGTTAGGTTAGCGTAACAATTACCAAAAATACCATCTTACAACACAGACTGAAGATTTATAACTTAGCCAACCTTTATAATGTAGTTAATGACGTTACGCATCAAACAATTAATTAAATTGTTACTTTTTATTTGCTATTGATACTTTTGGATTACTACATTTTTAAACTCAGAAAAATGTGAGCTTTCAAATGGTATATGTTTTATGAGCATATGTTTAATATTGAAAAATGGAGTGCTCCTACAGATTGTCCATATAAATATATATATATTTAGTGTATTTGTAGTTGGGGTGGTATGATGTCATTACTCTGCGACTTAATTAGTTTATTGGTTTCTGTTCTGGCTATTTTTTTTTCAGTTAATTGGATTCAGTTTAGTGATATTTGTGATAGAATTATGATGTGCCATTTGTGTGGTTTCAACTTTGAGAACTTGATTCGTCATGTGCCCTAGATTAATTAAATGATTAATTGAATACCTGGTTAGGTCAACAGACTGCCCAGTTAGGTCAACTGAATGCCCAGTTAGGTCAACTGAATGCCCTGTTAGGTTAATTGAATGCCCAGTTAGGTTAATTGAATGCCCAGTTAAGTCAACTGTACGCCCTTGATGATTGGTTAGGTTGTCGTGATATTTTCATTGGTTTAAATGAAAATGATGAGAGCAAACTTTTCTGGTTAATTCTGAGGTGTTTTGCATGTTTCCTGTGGTACGGTAATGCGTCGTTTACGAGATCTCGTAATATGAATAGGTTATGCTTTATTGTGCGAGTATAAAATGTAGTCAAAAATACATTTTTCAAGTGTATTTTGGTATGCTTTGTTCGAATATGACCTTCATTTCTTGTGGAAATGAACAGAAATACAGTTGTCATTGCATGGCCCAAACACGTATTTCTGTTTATTTGCACAAGAAATGAAGGTTATATTTGAACAGAGCATACCAAAATACACTAGAAAAATATATTTTTGATTTCAACTTCAGGCCATATCATTTTCTGCATAATGACCAGCCAAGCTCTGAAGGGCCAGTTCAACCTACAGCCCAAGTTAAGCTAGACTAAAAACTTACGTACTTGGAGGTCCTATTAGGTCCTACCTCAGGGTTGCTGACTCAATGTGGGCCTACCTTCAGCCTCAGTTGCATAAATTTAAGATAAAAACAAAAGGGGCACTATTTATGGTCTTCTTTCTAAACCTTGCAACAACACACAACCTGTACCATTGCATAATGCAACAATCTTGTATCTAAACAACCATACTGAATTATGAGAGAGCTCTCTTATAAGACCACACCCTGTAAGTGCTGCATCATAAATTCAAAAGAACTAAAAGTGGCACAGACTCCAAAATATATAAAAGTAAAAGAAGCATTTGCAAGAAAGCAATCAGAGATAGCAAACGAGACCTGGAAAAAAGCCTAGCCAAGAATTCAAGAAAACAATCCTAAGAAGTTTTTCAGTCACTTCAATTTGAAAAGTAGAGTGAAAAAGAAAATTGGCCCCCTCCATATAGATGATAAAACTATAGATGATGATCTTGAAATAACTGAAGAACTAAACAATACTTCTCATCAGTATTCACAAATGAAAATTTAAATAATATTCCTGATCTTATACAGATACTCCCCGAGTTATGACCACCTGACTTATGAAGACAACTGTCCTATTAAATACATTAAATAAAGTAATAGATGACGAAAAATTCAAATTCTGATCAGTTGGTCATATGCCATACGACAACTGCGCTGGCACGCGCTGCCATGGAGCTGCGTAGCGACCATGCGTCATTCTCAGTCTGTGTTCTGCTGTCGCGCAACGTCGTTCGTCGTTGTTCAGTGTGTTAAGTTTTTGTGCTACACTTTGCTTTTACTTTGTGTCCAATGCCCCTATCTATGACTAACAAATGTCCTAGTGAGTCTCCTGCTGGTGGAGAGAAAAAAAGAGGAAAGCAATTGATTTTGGGCTAAACTAACAATTCAGTCGAAGGTAAGAAGCCTTTTCGATACGCTAAAAGAACGCGCTGGTGATGAGAGCTACACGCAGACATTTATAGCGAGTCATGGTTGGTTTCAGCGATTTGAAAACCGGAATAATGTCACCTCTTTAAAAGGATTTGATAAGGACAGCAGTGTTAGTGGAATAAACAATAAGATAGTGTATTGGAAGAATGAGAAATTGATGACCCTGCCGACGTAGCCTCCTCCCCATCTTCATCTACAAGCAATTAATGTAGTTTTACGCTTCTTCAAAATATTCTTTGGGCCTGGTGTGCTTTCAGCTGACTACATTAATGGTAAGTGTAAAGGAATTTTTATTTTTTTTAATCATTTTTTTAATCATTTTTTTTATTTACAGTATTATTTACTAGGCTATTATTTGTATAATTTGTGTGTTTTGTTATTTTACTTTGATTGAACTATGTATATGTTAATGCACATCACTACTGTTGTGGTTATTTTCGATTTACGACCATTTTGACTTACGACAGGTTTGTCGGAATGTAACCCCGTCGTAAGTCAGGGAGTACCTGTACTACCAGGACAAGATAGAGAAATAAATGAATTAAGGGTAACAAAACTAGATATCCTAAAAGCAATAGATAAATTAAAAATGGAAAAATCTCCAGGGCCAGATGAAATGCATCCAATAGTCATAAAAGCTGCCAAAAAGAATATAGCACAGGCACTAGAAATTATTTTTAATAAATCATTGATATGTACTGAAATTCCAGAGGATTAGAAGAAAGCAAATATGGCTCCAATCTTTAAAAAAGGAAATAGAAACTTGGCAAAAAACTACAGACCCATCAGCCTCACCTCCATTATTTGCAAATTACTCGAAAGTATCATTAGAGGTAAAGTTACTGAGTTCCTTGAAGAGTGCAACCTTATAAATGACAGCCAGCATGGCTTTCGAAATGGAAGGTCCTGTCTAACCAACTTAATTGAATTTTATGATGGAGTCCTATTGCATTTGGACAATAAAGAGCCAGTAGATATAGTATATTTAGATTTTGCAAAGGCATTTGATACTGTTCCTCATGCAAGATTGTTGGTAAAAGTTAGAGCCCATGGTATAAGAGGTCATATAGCTGACTGGATAGAAGAATGGCTGAGAAACAGAAAACAGAGTTCATCTAAATGGAAATAAGTCTACTTGGAGACCTGTATTGAGCAAAGTCCCACAGGGGTCTGTGCTGGGACCTCTGCTTTTTGTTGTCTATATAAATGATCTAGAGAAAGGCCTATCATGTAAAATCTCAAAATTTGCTGATTAGGGTAGTGTGTATTTTTATGAAAATCAATATTTCAAAAATCAGGGGTGCTAGATAGTTGTCAAATGTCTAAAAATGAACATTGGTAGTGGTTTTGGGTGGTTGCAAGTGATACTGCATCATCAACCACACCCTATATGTACCACATCCATACACAACTGTAAAAAACCTTGTATTTTGCCTTTTTGGGTTCTATAATAGGTAGAAACAATCTAAAAAACTGCTTCTTATTATTTTTTTTATGCCGAGACTGATAAAATTATTTCCAAAAGTGTAAAACAGTTTTAACACATTTTCATGAAAAGTAATGCATATTGACCATATATTACAAATTTACACTATAAAATTTCATCAAATAAATGTAGAATCTAAACAAATTCTTGCTTTGTATTAAACTTTTTTATCAGTTTACAGGATTTTATACACTTCCAGATCATGCCATCTCTTCTATTGAACCCAATGACAGCTGCAGATGCCTCAGTCACAAGCTTGATATGGCGTTCTACCACTTGATTGTGGCATGGCTGTTTGAACTTCAAAGGATTTTTTCTAATGTTCGCAAGTTCAGTTGATGTAAGATGGGTAACTATTGGAGGCTCTGCTGTCAAGTTATCAAGGTTACTCATCTTGTCATACGATTTAGCATTTTCATCGATTATAGGCACCTTAAATTTCCTGACAGTGCAGTCTCTTGTATAACTCAAACTGTCATAATCATCATCAACTTCCAAATCTCCGCTGGTGAAATCCATTTTGACTCTGATGTCCTGGGTTGTTTTCTCTACTTCAACCCTCAGTGCCAGGATCTTATTTACTGCAGTTTCTTCTCTCCCTGTCCTCATCACCAAGCATTGATATTATAATGTTTTCAGGGTGAGCAAAAAAAGCATTCCTTCTTAGGGTTTTTAGGGCAATGTCTTTTACTTTCTTATTAAGAAACTGGGAGATTCTGATCAGCATTGAAAAGAAGTTTCTTGAACCATCAGTCACTGAGTGATTCTTCTTGATTTCAAACCAGCTGGGGAAATACACTTTTAAACAGAACTCAGCAAGTTATCAATACTGAACTCGGCTTTTTCTATGAAACATAGAATCTGAGTATTCTACAACCTAATGTCAGCCATCTTGAGTGATTTAATGGCCCAACTTCTAAAAGCTCAAGGTCCTTTTCAACAGTCCCTAGCATGACTGTCATGCATATTCTATAAGCATAGTATTGGTCACAACTGAGATCATCAATTACATCATTGGGCAATATAGTGAAATTCTGATTTCTGATGGGCTTAAATTTGACAACATTCCATTTAGAAACCATACCACCTAGCTGTTTTCCTATTGGCCCTGAAAAACTATCAGGGCTCTTCATAGTCCCATTGAGCTCCATGAAAACATGATGAAGAGGTAGCTTGTTACAATGTAAGAGTCATATGATCCTTTGCAGTGGTCTTCCAATAAGCTCTTCAAAGACTCTGATGACTTGCAGGTTGTTTCCCAGATCAGTGTCCTTCACTGCTTCATAGAGACTTAGTGCAATTGATATACTGTTCCCATTCTCTGGGGTAACATGTGTCAGATAATGTCCTCCTGAAACATTTTAAACAAATTTAAGGAAATAATAAATGTATTTGAGATCAGTAGATTACCAGGTATGACCAATGAACATATATAACTATTGCATAGTTCTTACTCCTTAATGTTACTAAGACCAAATTTATGCTATCCACTAAAAATTTAAAACATACCATACAGAAAACATTGGCTTACCTGGTTCTCCAACTATAACATAGTGCTTTTCTACTTTGGTTTGTTGATAATGTCACCCCTCTAACTCTGTAATTGTCACAGTACCATCCTGTCAGCCATCAACATAAATGCTGTCCACTAAACCAAAGAATACTTCTTCCTCAGCTCTGATCTGTTCATAGTACTTACACTGTTGCCTTCATAGTTTACTCCTGTATTAATGAAAATTGTTTACAAATTTATAAGGCTGGAGGTAGCACTGATAAACAGGAATATGTACAACAGGAAACAATGAACAGTGATGGGCTAAATACACTGACTTTTATGCCTGAGCCCAATATATTTGAAATTTATTTTTCCATGTTACAATGTATGTATAATATGTATAATTAAATAAAATTACTTTACTTCTTATTAGTAGTAGTAATTGTAATTTTGTTAAAAAAGCTTAGGAAATGTGGATGAAAATGTAATCATGATAATTTTGAAATCTTACCTGTCAATGACATTAGTGTTGTCATCATCAGTGATAATGCCAAAATCTTTTAAAACTGCTGACGCTACCGCTGCACCTGCTCTGTCGGAAATTGAATACCTGCAAGATTGTATTTTGAAGTTGAGAAAATGATATCCATTTTAAGTCTACTGAAATGACATGGCACATGCAACTAAGTACAGTTATTAAAGAACAATCACAATTCACAAGTGCTAATTTACTTATCAACAGCTCTGCACAGGTTCTCCAGATCTTGGTAATTACAATGAGAGGAACCAGCAGGCTGTGGATCATCTCGAGAGTCTTCTGATGGAGTTTCACTAGAGCTACAGTAGTGTCTGGACTGTCTGGTTGAGATTGTGATGCACTTTCCTCTTCTCTCCGGCTTCATTCACTGAACAATTAGTATGACTAGATGACTAGATTTACTATGCCAAGGTTTAATTAAAATGGTTCAAGTCATGATATACTCTCTGACTAACCATAATTCCACTCGTTGTTTGTCAATTATTCTTCTCCTGTATCTAACATCTGCCTCTGTGAGCTTTTCCTTAAATCTTGAACAGTGTCCTAGCCTCACAGATTTTTGATCTTCATAGAAGGAGAAATCATCCTCAGTTTAAACTCCTCCAATTTTCGTCGTTGAGAAAGATCCTCACAAAAAATATCAAAAACAATCAAGTGCTTTCACAAACAATTCTAGTTTTGCCAAAGAGGTTGAACCTCTCTTTGTGACAGAGTATCGATGAAACCTGTTGATGCATTTTCAAAGTTGAAATATTAAAAAAAATCAATATTATTTTCTTAATTAGAAATTAAAAATTGGGTTAATATTCGTTTTTTGACCCGGTCACACCCAGCTATAACAGCAATATATATTGAATAACCAATCAAAACTGAATAAGAAAATATATATATTATCTTGTGCAAATTTGTATAAAATGTACTTTTTTTAAAAAAATATTTTCTACTTTCTAATATGTATGTATATAAATTTCGGTGGGTTTGTTTATTTTGGCTACCTTTTTTGGACTTTTTTGGAGATTTTTCTTAGCTTTTTTTGGCTACTTTTTCTTGCTTTTGCCTACTTCTTTCTGTTTTTTGTTAGTGTGGTGATTTTCGTTCTACTGTTATGATATGTCAATCTTGTGAACTTGATTTTGAAGACCTAATCCACCTTGTTGGCCTCGATGAAGATAAAAGTTTAGATGTTTTTCCAATCATGGCATAATTCCGACATCCGTGATTTGCCTAAATATAATACTGCCTGTATTTTAAGACAAGACTCAAAGGTGTTTAGGTGCCGTAAAAAAAATCCAAAAAATAAGCTTGAGTGTGGATTTACTGTTTCTATCTTTAAGGGCACATGGCTGGAACATTGCAACTTCTCGGTGAATAAAAACCTCCAGTTCATAAATATTTATTTGCGAAAATATTTTTCACAAAGTTATGCCGAGAAAGTTATAAAACTAGGCAGTGAGTCCATTGTTAACTGGAAATCTTTTTGGGTGGTTAGGTTAGGTTAGGTTGTTAGGTTAAGTTAGGTTAAGTTAAGTTAGGTTAGGTTGTTAGGTTAAGTTAGGTTAGGTTGTTAGGTTAAGTTAAGTTAGGTTGTTAGGTTAAGTTAAGTTAGGTTAGGTGGTTAAGTTAAGTTAGGTTAGGTTGTTAGGTTAAGTTAAGTTAGGTTAGGTGGTTAAGTTAAGTTAGGTTAGGTTGTTAGGTTAAGTTAAGTTAGGTTAGGTGGTTAAGTTAAGTTAAGTTAGGTTAGGTGGTTAAGTTAAGTTAGGTTAGGTGGTTAAGTTAAGTTAAGTTAAGTTAGGTTAGGTGGTTAAGTTAAGTTAGGTTGTTAGGTTAGGTTGTTAGGTTAAGTTAAGTTAGGTTAGGTTGTTAGGTTAAGTTAGGTTATTAGGTTAAGTTGTTAGGTTAGGTTGTTAGGTTAAGTTGTTAGGTTGTGTTAAGTTAGGTTAGGTTGTTAGGTTAAGTTAAGTTAGGTTAGGTTGTTAAGTTAAGTTGTTAGGTTGTTAGGTTAAGTTGTTAGGTTAAGTTAGGTTAGGTTGTTAAGTT
Organism: Bathynomus jamesi; assembly: GCA_023014485.1. Classification (NCBI taxonomy): domain Eukaryota; kingdom Metazoa; phylum Arthropoda; class Malacostraca; order Isopoda; family Cirolanidae; genus Bathynomus; species Bathynomus jamesi. The sequence continues at coordinate 76,409 of JAJOZX010001395.1, read as the reverse complement.
AAGTTGTTAGGTTGTTAGGTTAAGTTAAGTTAGGTTGTTGTTAGGTTGTTAGGTTAGGTAGTTAGTTAGGTTAGGTTAGGTTAGGTTAGGTTAAGTTAGGTTAGGTTAAGTTAGGTTAGGTTAGGTTAGGTTAAGTTAGGTTAGGTTAGGTTAGGTTGTTAGGTTAGGTTAAGTTAGGTTAGGTTGTTAGGTTAGGTTAGGTTATTAGGTTAAGTTAGGTTAGGTTGTTAGGTTAGGTTGTTAGGTTGTTAGGTTAGGTTGTTAGGTTAGGTTGTTAGGTTAGGTTGTTAGGTTAGGTTGTTAGGTTAGGTTGTTAGGTTAGGTTGTTAGGTTAGGTTGTTAGGTTAGGTTGTTAGGTTAGGTTGTTAGGTTAGGTTGTTAGGTTAGGTTGTTAGGTAAGGTTGTTAGGTAAGGTTGTTAGGTAAGGTTAGGTTAAGTTAGGTTGTTAGGTTAGGTTAAGTTAGGTTAAGTTAGGTTGTTAGGTTAGGTTAGGTTAAGTTAGGTTAGGTTAAGTTAGGTTAGGTTGTTAGGTTAGGTTAAGTTAGGTTAGGTTAAGTTAGGTTAGGTTGTTAGGTTAGGTTGTTAGGTTAAGTTAAGTTAGGTTAAGTTAAGTTAGGTTGTTAGGTTAAGTTAAGTTAGGTTAGGTTGTTAGGTTAGGTTGTTAGGTTAAGTTAAGTTAAGTTAGGTTATTAGGTTAAGTTGTTAGGTTGTTAGGTTAAGTTAAGTTAGGTTGTTAGGTTAAGTTAAGTTAGGTTAGGTTAGGTTGTTAGGTTAAGTTAAGTTAGGTTAGGTTAGGTTGTTAGGTTAAGTTAAGTTAAGTTAGGTTAGGTTGTTAGGTTAAGTTAAGTTAAGTTAAGTTAGGTTGTTAGGTTAGGTTAAGTTAGGTTAGGTTAAGTTAGGTTAGGTTGTTAGGTTAGGTTGTTAGGTTAGGTTGTTAGGTTAGGTTGTTAGGTTAGGTTGTTAGGTTAGGTTGTTAGGTTAGGTTGTTAGGTTAGGTTGTTAGGTTAGGTTGTTAGGTTAGGTTGTTAGGTTAGGTTGTTAGGTTAGGTTGTTAGGTTAGGTTGTTAGGTTAGGTTGTTAGGTTAGGTTGTTAGGTTAGGTTGTTAGGTTAGGTTGTTAGGTTAGGTTGTTAGGTAAGGTTGTTAGGTAAGGTTGTTAGGTAAGGTTGTTAGGTAAGGTTGTTAGGTAAGGTTGTTAGGTAAGGTTGTTAGGTAAGGTTGTTAGGTAAGGTTGTTAGGTAAGGTTGTTAGGTAAGGTTGTTAGGTAAGGTTGTTAGGTAAGGTTGTTAGGTAAGGTTGTTAGGTAAGGTTGTTAGGTAAGGTTGTTAGGTAAGGTTAGGTTGTTAGGTTAAGTTAGGTTAGGTTAAGTTAGGTTGTTAGGTTAGGTTGTTAGGTTAAGTTAGGTTGTTAGGTTAGGTTGTTAGGTTAGGTTGTTAGGTTAGGTTGTTAGGTTAGGTTGTTAGGTTAGGTTGTTAGGTAAGGTTAGGTTAAGTTAGGTTGTTAGGTTAGGTTGTTAGGTTGTTAGGTTAGGTTAAGTTAGGTTAGGTTGTTAGGTTAAGTTAAGTTAGGTTAAGTTAGGTTAGGTTGTTAGGTTAAGTTAAGTTAGGTTAGGTTAAGTTAGGTTAGGTTGTTAGGTTGAGTTGTTAGGTTAGGTTGAGTTAAGTTAAGTTAGGTTAGGTTAGGTTGTTAGGTTAAGTTAGGTTAAGTTAGGTTAGGTTAAGTTAGGTTAAGTTAGGTTAGGTTGTTAGGTTAAGTTAGGTTAAGTTAGGTTGTTAGGTTAGGTTGTTAGGTTAGGTTAGGTTAAGTTAGGTTGTTAGGTTAAGTTAAGTTAGGTTAAGTTAGGTTAGGTTAAGTTAGGTTAGGTTAAGTTAGGTTAGGTTAAGTTAGGTTAGGTTAAGTTAGGTTAGGTTAAGTTAGGTTAGGTTAAGTTAGGTTAGGTTAAGTTAGGTTAGGTTAAGTTAGGTTAAGTTAGGTTAGGTTAAGTTAGGTTGTTAAGTTAGGTTAAGTTAGGTTGTTAGATTAGGTTAGGTTGTTAGGTTAAGTTGTTAGGTTAAGTTAGGTTAGGTTAAGTTAGGTTAAGTTAGGTTAGGTTGTTAGGTTAAGTTAAGTTAAGTTAGGTTAAGTTAAGTTAGGTTAAGTTAGGTTAGGTTAAGTTAGGTGTTAGGTTAGGTTAAGTTAAGTTAGGTTAAGTTAGGTTAGGTTAAGTTAGGTTGTTAGGTTAGGTTAAGTTAAGTTAGGTTAAGTTAGGTTAGGTTGTTAGGTTAGGTTGAGTTAAGTTAGGTTAGGTTGTTAGGTTAAGTTAGGTTAGGTTAAGTTAGGTTAAGTTAGGTTAGGTTAGGTTAAGTTAGGTTAGGTTAGGTTGTTAGGTTAGGTTAAGTTAGGTTAGGTTAAGTTAGGTTAGGTTAGGTTGTTAGGTTAGGTTAAGTTAGGTTAGGTTGAGTTAAGTTAGGTTAAGTTAAGTTGTTAGGTTGTTAAGTTAGGTTGAGTTAAGTTAGGTTAGGTTAGGTTAAGTTAAGTTAGGTTGAGTTGTTAGGTTGAGTTAAGTTAGGTTAAGTTAAGTTAGGTTAAGTTAGGTTAGGTTGTTAGGTTAAGTTAGGTTAGGTTAAGTTAGGTTAGGTTAAGTTAGGTTAGGTTGTTAGGTTAAGTTGTTAGGTTAGGTTGTTAGGTTAGGTTGTTAGGTTAGGTTGTTAGGTTAGGTTGTTAGGTTAGGTTGTTAGGTTAGGTTGTTAGGTTAGGTTGTTAGGTTAGGTTGTTAGGTTAGGTTGTTAGGTTAGGTTGTTAGGTTAGGTTGTTAGGTTAGGTTGTTAGGTTAGGTTGTTAGGTTAGGTTGTTAGGTTAGGTTGTTAGGTTAAGTTGTTAGGTTAGGTTGTTAGGTTAGGTTGTTAGGTTAAGTTGTTAGGTTAAGTTGTTAGGTTAGGTTAAGTTAAGTTAGGTTAGGTTAAGTTAAGTTAGGTTAGGTTAGGTTAGGTTGTTAGGTTAAGTTAAGTTAGGTTAAGTTAAGTTAGGTTAGGTTGTTAAGTTAGGTTAGGTTGTTAAGTTAGGTTAGGTTGTTAGGTTAGGTTAGGTTGTTAGGTTAGGTTAGGTTGTTAGGTTAAGTTAGGTTAGGTGGTTAAGTTAAGTTAGGTTAGGTGGTTAAGTTAAGTTAGGTTAGGTGGTTAAGTTAAGTTAGGTTAGGTTGTTAGGTTAAGTTGTTAGGTTAGGTTAAGTTAAGTTAGGTTAGTTTGTTAGGTTAAGTTGTTAGGTTAAGTTAGGTTAGGTTAAGTTAAGTTAAGTTAGGTTAAGTTAAGTTAAGTTAGGTTAGGTTAGGTTAGTTTGTTAGGTTAAGTTAAGTTAGGTGGTTAGGTTAGGTTGTTAGGTTAGGTTGTTAGGTTAGGTTGTTAGGTTAAGTTAGGTTGTTAGGTTAAGTTAAGTTAAGTTAGGTTAGGTTAAGTTAGGTTAGGTTAAGTTAGGTTAAGTTAGGTTAGGTTAAGTTAGGTTAAGTTAGGTTAGGTTAAGTTAGGTTAGGTTAAGTTAGGTTAGGTTAAGTTAGGTTAGGTTGTTAGGTTAGGTTGTTAGGTTAGGTTAAGTTAGGTTAAGTTAGGTTAAGTTAGGTTAGGTTGTTAGGTTAGGTTAGGTTAAGTTAGGTTAGGTTAAGTTAGGTTAAGTTAGGTTAGGTTGTTAGGTTAGGTTGTTAGGTTAGGTTGTTAGGTTAAGTTAAGTTAGGTTAAGTTAAGTTAGGTTAAGTTAAGTTAAGTTAAGTTAGGTTAAGTTAAGTTAGGTTAAGTTAAGTTGTTAAGTTAGGTTAAGTTAAGTTAAGTTAGGTTAGGTTAGGTTAAGTTAGGTTAAGTTAGGTTAGTTAGGTTAGGTTAGGTTAGGTTAAGTTAGGTTAGGTTAAGTTAGGTTAGGTTAAGTTAAGTTAGGTTAGGTTAGGTTGTTAGGTTAGGTTAAGTTAGGTTAGGTTGTTAGGTTAGGTTGTTAAGTTAGGTTGTTAAGTTAGGTTGTTAGGTTAGGTTGTTAGGTTAGGTTGTTAGGTTAGGTTGTTAGGTTAGGTTGTTAAGTTAAGTTAGGTTAAGTTAAGTTAGGTTAAGTTAAGTTAGGTTAAGTTAGGTTAGGTTAAGTTAAGTTAGGTTAGGTTAAGTTAGGTTAAGTTAGGTTAAGTTAGGTTAAGTTGTGTTTAGCACGAATGCAAACTTTTCTGGTCAATTTTGAGGTGTTTTGCATGAATCTGCCATCCGTTTCCTGTGCAAATGCGTAGTTTTCGAGATGACAATATCTCGAAAACTACGCATTTGCACAGGAAATGGATGGCAGATTCATGCAGAGCACCTCCAAATTGACCAGAAACGTTTGCTCTCATTATAAAAAAGACTGGGTCAAAAAACGAATAATTACCAAAAATTGTGGTCACAAATCGCTTAAATATTTTTTAGTTTAGAAATTTTGGCTGAAATACATAGATAAATTAATTCACAGGTTTACAGAGCACATCACAACAAATTATATTTAAAATAAAAATTTACTATTGGCTAAGAAGACATTCTTGTAATTAATTTAGTACTACCCAGGATAGAAAGTTATGATGACTTACCATGAAAAGTCTGCTGCTAGTTTGTCCACCTTCGTCTCAATGGTGCGCAAGGATAGTGGATAAACATACACCAAATCCATTGTTTCCTCAACTCATCTGCAACTTTTGTGGTTTTCCAGTTTGGCTCCTTAAGTAGACACTGAACAATGTGTCCAGCGGTAGGTAATTTTCCATTAGGAAAACTGTCAATGGATGGAAAACTATGGCCACTGTGTAAGACTTTTGTTGTCTGGCTTCTACGTTTCATAAGTAACTAAAAATCTTGAAGACATTAAACTAGTGTTAATTGAACAGGTTATAAAAATTCTGGAAAATAGAAGTAAATATAAAGTAGGTTGGACAAAAACAGCTAGGCTACTGATTTTAATTTAACTCTCAAAAAATATGTTTATACATCAATGTACACTTTTGAAAATAATTTTTTTTGTTCTCAGCATCAAAAAATTATAAGATGCACTTTTTAGATTGTGCTTCTAGCTATTATAAAGCCCCAAATAGGCAAAATAAAGGAGTTTTTTGAGTCGCATGTGGGCGTGGCACATATAGTGTGTGGTTGCTGATGCGATATCACCAGCAACCACCAAAAACCACCACCAATACTCATTTTTAGACATTTGACAACTATTTAACACCCCTGATTTTTTAAACTAAACAATCACTCTACCCTATAATGCCGATGATACAAAATTAGGTCATAATGTTAAGTCAGTAGCAGGAGCAATGACAATACAAAAAGACTTAGACAGAGTAACAGCCTAGGCAGATAAGTGGGAGATAAGATTTAATGTTGATAAGTGCAAGGTTATGCATATTGGGCCAAAAAATCCAGAATTTGAATACAATATGAATGGAATTTGGATTAAAAATGATGATAAAGAGAAAGACTTGGGTGTCACTGTGACTAATGAACTTAAACCCTCAAATCACTATATGGAAATCAGAAATAAAGCAAATGTTAGACTCAATCTCATGCACACACACATTGAATACAAATCACCCAATATTATAAAGCAACTATACATTTCATATGTGAGACCCCTCCTCGAATACTGTATTCAATTTAATAGTCTCTATTTGATACAAGATATTGAAAAACTAGAAAAAGTACAGAAATGAGCAATAACAATGATCCCATCTCTAAGACAATTGACATATAAGGAAAGACTGGCATATCTAAACATGTTCTCATTAAAAAGGAGGAGGTTAAGGGGTGATATGATCAGGGTTTCGGAGCCGGTAAAAAAACTTCTGGCTCCGACTCCGGCTCTGGAGCAGAAATTTTTTACAGTCTGGCTCCGGCTCTTTTATAGTAAATTCTGTTAATTATAAAATAAATATCTAGATTTATATAACTAATTGTCCAATTTAAAATATTGCACAAAAATATTTTATTATTAAATCACTTTAATACTCAAAATTTAAATTTCTTATGATTTTAAATTAGGCAAATATAATGATAGAATGAAGTTATTTAAATAACTAAAGGAAAATGATGAAAACTAAATGATATTAAATATTTATTAACAATGGTAGCTTATATAAATTAGAGAAACTTGCCTCCTAATTAGTTCAAAGTTCAAACTTAAGAATTCTCGTATGGAAAATAGTAACAATCAAACTTTCTGAGATAATATATGCATCTTTTTTTAAGTGTTGAAACTTGAAAGCTTCATGAAAGCCAACTTGGCTTGAAAAAGAGCTGAATATTTCAAAAATTAAGTTTTTAAATTTTTAATAGGTTATATTAATTATTTACTTAAAAGAGATTTTCTTTTAGTCAAAAAGTTTTGTAATTTAATTAACAAAAGCAATTCAACTAAAAGTCAAAAGTTCAAACTACTACATATTATAAAAGAAAATTTACAAAATCATTTACCCTACGCTTATAAAATCAATACTACTCCTTGGATTAACAAATGAAAACTAATGAAAAATTTTTTTTATTCTAGCTAAGGTATAATCAAACTAATTTTAAACATAAAATCAAGATATTCTTCTTGTAAATCTGTTTCCTTAAAATAATTGAAAATGAAAATTACTAAGTTTATTATAATTTTTTTTTTTAAAACAAGATGGCCTCAATTATATTTTTTTTAAGTGTAACCTTAAATCAGACTTTATCTTTAAAGTTCAAACTACATATTAAAAAATTAAAAAGTTTGCAAATTCAATGATACATTTACAGTATCATAAATCATAATACTCCTTGTATTAAAAAATGAAAGCAAAATAATAACTTTTGCAGAAATTTTTACTAATGTAGCTAAGGTAGGAAACTAATTTTTAAACATAAAATCAAGATATTCTCCTTGTAAATCTGTTTCCATAAAAAAAATTATGAATTAAAATTATTTATCTAAGTTTACTTATAAACATTTGTTCTTAAAAATAACACAGCCTCAACAATATCTTCTTTCATACGTGCCCTTAAATCAGATTTTAAAATTTTCAGTGCTGAAAATAGCCATTCAACACTGACTTGTGTTGAAGGCATAGCTACTAGAAGATTTGCAACATCTCTTATAACTTTAGGATACCTTTCTATTACTTGTTCAAAAGACAGTTTTGACGAACGGTCAAATTTTTCAATCTCAGGAAAAGATTCCTCAACTTGCAATTTGAGGGTACACATTGGACTGAGAGGTGGTATTAGTTCACTTTCTAAACGAGGACGTTTTGATTTCTTACCATGTTGAATATCAATAATTTTTTCAAAATCAAACTCGCTGACATCAGAAGTGGTGGAAGGAGATGATGAATTTGATGATGATGCAATAATCTTGGTTCCACATTCCTCTCTTAATAGAGAGACTTTATTTGAAAGGTCTAGGTTACTTTTCATTCTGATTGCTATATTGCATAGGGCATCCTTGGCTTTAACTACCTGTTCAGATGTTAATAAGCATCTATATCTAGGATCTATATAAACAGCAGCAAGCAATACTTCATTATCAAGTGAAATATTTTCTCTCCTTTTAATTCTAATAAGCGCTCTATCATTAAATAAGTGCTGCCCCATCAAGTAGGTTGATCTAAAATAGCAACCTTGCCTGCACGTCTTTTAATTATTTCTTCCACTTTTGGGTTTCTTGCTGCTACTACAACCTGTCTCAACTTACCTATGAGAGAGGTAGCATGTTTATCTCTCAATCCATCGCAAATAGCAAGTTGCAAGGTATGTGCACCACAACGCATGTGGTTGATTCTGGAGAAGTGTGAAATTTCAGATATAATACAGGTGTCCCCCGTTATATGATTGGGATGCGTCCCTAAAAACCCCATCGTATATCGAACTGAAGGCCTTATGGGAAAAATAGGGATACGTTCCCAAACATTCTGGAAGACCCCCAAAATTTGCAGATTCCACTATTATTTTGCTATATATTTTACTGTTATGTACAAAAAGTGTCTGAAAGTAAGAAATTGTGTTTAATAAAAGACAATTTATACATGAACACTCACCTAATCATATTCAAATCCGGTCCAAGTCGTCAACGATGCATCAGTCCGAGGTAACGATGCCTACTCATCGCCACCGGGTGGTGGTGATGGGGGAGGAGGGCCAGCTCCCGCATCGGTCAGCGATGGAGGAGGATCGATGGGCGATGGAGGAGGATCGATGGGCGATGGAGGAGGATCGATGGGCGATGGAGGAGGATCGATGGGCGATGGAGGAGGATCGATGACTTCGGGAGAGTCCCTCGGAGATGGAGGAGTTTCTGAAGTTGCAGGAGAATCCATCCCCGAAGATGTTGGAGTTGGAGATCTAGCCTGCTGCCGACGTGCAGGAGTTGTTGCTGCACTTGCTGACGACGCACTTCTCTCCTGCCTCGGCAGCTGTTGCAGGCTTGAAAAATCGGGAGATCGTAGTTTGCTTGGCATTCCTCCTTTTCTGCAGGTAGATCTCCCGATAAACGCTCAGACCCTTTTCAATATGATTGACAGCAGCAGCACTACGTTCGTAGTTAGGGTCCTTGTCCTTCACCAACTCGATGTACATGTCAAAACCAGTCAGAATCTCTCTCAAGGTTTTGAGATCAAGCATTCTGACTGGGTCCTCATCGTCCTCCTCATTTGGGCTGGACTCAACGTAGGCACGGTTTTGTTCCTTTCTGAGACATGCTTTCAAGTTGGAGATCGTTAACGCGAAATAAGGCAATCGTAAATCGAAAGATGGGGGTACTTTTTTAAAATCGTTAATGCGGGAAATCGTAAACCGAACGATCGTATAACGGGGGATGCCTGTACTGTCAATTTCTTCTACACAAGATGCCACTTCCTGAGTGTCTGTTGAATCATCATCATGTTCACCAAATGTTTGTATATCATCTTCTGAAGTTGCCTCTTGATTATCATTCAACTTCTCAACAGTTTTAATCATATTTGATGCATTATCACTGACAATGCAGAGCACAAATTCTTTCGGTATGCCGTACTCTTCCAGAGTTCTCATAATTAGATCATGCAGGTAGTCACTAGTTTGCTGAGCATGTGTATCTTTTACTGCTATAGTGCGGGTGAGGATTTTATTATCATCATCAATAAATCGGACATTGATGGCAAAATAATGTGTCCGTATTCATGTGCAACCATCAGCTTTTAAATATATGAAGCGCCCTTTTAATTGCTCTTTGAGAGCAAATTTTTCTTCTTTTGATTTTTCTATCACTAAATGACAAATATTGTCTTTATCTAAACTAATCTTGAATTTCTGAGCCATTTCTTCTAGTAGACTGCGCATAGCTGGCTTTTCAAACATAGATAGAGGCATAGAATCTTTAACAACTAACTCAATTATGCTATTTTTAAAATTATCTGTAGTCATTGAGATAGTGACTTTTTGAGACATCAAAAATTTAGTAATGTTTTGCTGGTTTGCTTTAGTTTTTGAACTGGCAGAAGTACTGGGTCTTGAAAGCTCAAGCATTTGCTTCTTTTCTTCCATCATTTTTGATATTTCAGGATGTAATCGACTCAAGTGTCTTTTCAAATTATATGCTCTTGAGGAGACATCAGGCTTTTTGCTTTGAGGCTGGTAATTTTAGTTCCACACGTTGAAATATTTCCCGAAGCATCAGAAACTTCACAAATACAAACATAGTGTTTCTTATCTGAACTTTCAGTAAAATACTTGAATATATCAGACTTCTTTATTGAATCTCTATCCATTATGAAGGGTCATAGACTGATAATTATAATTAAAGAATCAAGTACAAATTACAAAGAATCTGAAAAAAAAGAAATTTAGCAATACAAGATAATTGACCTAAAAATAAAATAGTTAAATCCAAGTCAGAAGGACCAACCTTACTAGGTATGTATCTAGGTAGTTACCTACTTAGATAAATAGTTAGTACCTACCTACCTAAGGTCTCCACCGCCATAAAAAAAATTTTACCTATATAATTAAGTGTTGTTAAGACAAATCTTCCCAAATATTTAATGGTTAAAAAATGGAAATTTGCAGATTATTCCTGCAACTCCCACACCTCCATAAAATCCAAGAATCCTATGGTACCATTTTTCGTAATATATTACAAGAATTATAATTTGCAACTAAACCTATATTTAACAAATAACAATTTAGGTAGCAATATATCGCCCGGAGCCAGACCATGGAGCCGTATTTTCAAGGTTTCTGGCTCTGGCTCCAGCTCCAGGTAAGCAAAATTCACTGGCTCCACCGACTCCGGCTCCGAAACCCTGGATATGATAGAAGTGTATAAAATGATAAAAGGGTTGGATAAGATAGATTTTGATTCTCTTTTCATTAAAGATCACAATAACCAAACTAGAGGTCATAGTATGAAAATATTTAAGCCAAGATATAGAACAAATTTAAGAAAACACAGTTTTACAGAGTAATTAAGATTTGGAACAGTCTGACAGAAGTAGTGGTGACTTCAGACACACTTGATTCTTTCAAAAGGAGGTTGGATAGTTTGATGTCTGCAAGGGACATCTGGTGATAGTGTTTAAGCCCATTTTTATTGCATGAATGGTACTAGTTTATTTCATATATATTATGTGCATTTAGGTGATAAATCCCACAGCTCAACACAAGTTACTGCATTCAATTTAATAGTCACTATTTGATACAAGATATTGAAAAACTGGAAAAGTACAGAAATGAGCAACAAGAATGATCCCATCTCTAAGACAATTGACATACAAGGAAAGACTGGCGTATCTAAGCATGTTCTCATTAAAAAGGTGGTGGTTAAGGGGTGATATGATAGAGGTGTATAAAATGATAAAAGGGTTGGATAAGATAGATTTTGAGTCTCTTTTCATTAAAGATCACAATAACCAGACTAGAGGTCATAGTATGAAATTATTTAAGCCAAGATGTAGAACAAATTTAAGAAAACATAGTTTTACAAACAGAGTAATTAAGTTTTGGAACAGTCTGACAGAAGAAGTGGTGACTTCAGATACACTTGATTCTTTCAAAAGAAGGTTGGATAGTTTGATGTCTGCAAGGGACATCTGGTGATAGTGTTTAAGCCCATTTTTATTGCATGAATTTATTGAATGGTACTAGTTTATTTCATATATATTATGTGCATTTGGGTGATAGATCCTACAGCTCAACACAGGTGTTGTGGGATATAGGGAGGCAGCATCTTGGGTTAGGGGATACTTTCTATCCTTACACACCCCATTTAAAGAGATTCCTCTGCCGAGCGGTGCCCCCCATAGTACTGTGAGGTATTGAAAAACTCACGATCTTCACTTGCCCCATAAACACCTTTAAATGGGAGACCCAAAATGGGTGTACACACATTTCTATATTACTGTACAGTCTTTACAGCCACACCTACACTTTTCCTCCTAAGTATATATATTGTAATGTATATGGATATAAATTGTGACTTGGTCCGCAATTGATACGGACCGTGACATTTTTGGTTGGCACGGTACTGGTATTGATGGGTACCATAATGAAATTGACTGGATTCTTTGGATCTGATATATTTGCATGTCAGTTATAAATAGATATAGTATGTAACATATTATGACTTTGATCCTCTGGATCCAGAGATTCTATCTTTAGTTTTAAATTGATACTTAATTAGTTTTGTAAAAATTGGTTATTGCCAATGTACAGGCAGTTTTTACATAGAGGAGCCACCTTGATGGGCCGAAGTGACCCCTAGTGTGCCCACTATAAAAATTTCTTATGTTTCTTATGTTTCAAGTGTTGTGGGATATAGGGAGGCAGCATCTTGGGTTAGGGGATACTCTCTGTCCTTACACACCCCTTTTAAAGAGATTCCTCTGCCGAGCAGTGCCCCCCATAGTACTGTGAGGTATTGAAAAACTCATGATCTTCACTTGCCCCACAAACACCTTTAAATGGGAGACCCAAAATGGGTGCACACACATTTCTACATTACTGTACAGTCTTTACAGCCACACCTACACTTTTTCTCCTAAGTATATATATTGCAATACAGGGTGAGTCAAAAGTCTCCATATATTGGCAAAATAGTCACTTTATTATGCAATCACTTGTAAGTCACAAAATATGCTCGGTAATTGTATACAACATCCCCCTCACCTCAATTTTATGAAATTGACTTGGTAAATATTTACATTAGGGTTTCCACCCAATTTTGACAACAAAATACATTTTCCTAGTAGTGTATGATATGCTTTGGGAAATTATTTATATTAAGGTCTCCACCAAGTTGACAATACTGGCTGTTATCAAACGTTTCAGCATAACTTTAAGAGTCTAATGGTATATGTTATTATTTGCGCAATTGTGTATTTATAATGTTATAGGCTTTTAAAGAAATTATTTTCTTAACTCCATTTTGGTCATAATTTTTTGAATGACGTCATCATAAGTGTATCTACTTGGGTGGAAAAATCACATTTGGCTACAAAAAATGAGGTATGCAGCTAGTGTTTTCTATTTTCTTCATTAGTTGGTTTTCCAATATGGCGTGTGAAGGATGTGAAATGTATTTCGAAGATGTAATTATTGATATTAACAATATTGATAATTCTGCTGTAGAGATTTTTGTCAAACATGGTGTGTTACAGTCGTCTTTTAAATGTAGAGAGTGTGGATCTGAGTGTTCCTACAATGAATCCTTTGATATTAGGGTTAGGTAAGTTAGGTTAGGTTCTCTAGCAATTTGGACACTGGAATGCATTTTTCTAGTAGTTTGATGTGCAATGTTAAAATCTGGCCTTCATTTTATGGGGAAATGAACCAAAATATGTTAAAACTTTGAAGTCTCGTAACTTTTGATTGGTTCATTTCCGCATAAAATGAAGGCCAGATTCGAACAAAGCACGGTATTATTATAGTATTACACCCGTCTAACTTCCAACAATTATTATATATTCATTAAGTAGATTTTTAAATTCTAAGACACTTTCCTTCTATAGCATTTCCGTCGCAAATTTTTGTTCGTACATTCGTTTGTGTGTTCGTTACATGTCTGCCCAATCACTGCGCTCCATCCATTTCAAATTTGAATTACTTTCGTACCGGAATGGAACACTCATTCCACTCATTCAGAAGTACATTAGGCCTGGCTCTGTGATTTATAGTGATTCCTGGGCTGCCTACAAGACTAAGTGATTTAGGTTAGGATAGGTCAATTTTGAAGGTGAAATTTGTTTTTCCTATGGTTTTTGATGTGTTTTAAACGAATCTGACCTTCAAAACCGTCGGAAATGACTCGTTTTCGATTGCCGGCTGGGGGGGAGGGGGGTATCTAAAAAACGAGTCATTTCCGACGGTTTTGAAGGTCAGATTCGTTCAAAGCACATCAAAAACCATAGGAAAAACAAATTTCACCTCCAAAAGGAGACGGGTGTAATACTATAAATTTACCCAAAGCACATCATACACTACTAGGAAAATGTATTTTGGCATCAAAATTGGGTGGAAACCCTAATGTAAATATTTACCAACCTAACCCTAATGGGATACGTTAAATAAAGTAACTACATGCTATAAATAAAGGTTTTACATCGATTGTGAAGTCAATTTCATAAAACTGAGGTGAGGGGGATGTTGTATACAATTACCATAACTCGGGAGTACGGGGGCTAAAGATCACGCATCACAAAGTGAACCCTATACAGATCAATTTGTGATGCGTGATCTGAAGCCCCCGTACCCCCCGAGACCTAAATTATACAAATGATAATGTAATAACATGTTAAGTTATGTACTTTTTTAGTCTTCATCTAGGGCACATGACGAATCAAGTTCTCAAAGTCGAAACCACACAAAACGTCATAATTCTGTCACAAACACGACCAAACTGAATCCAATTAGAAAAAAAAAAATAGCCAGAACAAACACCAACCAAGTAATTAAGTCGCAGAGTAGCGAAAAAATAGCCCAATCAGGAAAAATATTTTATGAAAAAAAGTCGCATTTGACGTGACGTCACGTCAAATGGATATCGTTAATTAAAATTTCAGAAGCAAATATCTCCATAAATATGATCGACCGAAAAAAATTTTACTTAAAGGAAAGGTTTTATTTATTATTTTCTACGCATTGCAGTAATTTTTATTAGAAACTGAGGTGAGAGGGATATTGTATACAATTACCATATGCTCAATGTGGGCACCATTACACTGAATGCACATACGGATGGCACATACAAAGGCATCTCAGCACATCACCTGCAAAAAATAAAAAATAAATAATCATTTATTTATCTTGACCATTTTGCCTATGTATGGAGACTTTTGATTCATCCTGTATATATGGTTGTAAATTGTGACTTGGTCCGCAATTGATATGGACCGTGACTTTATTGATTGGCAAGGTACTGGTTTGATGGGTACCGTAATGAAATTGACTGGATTCTTTGGATCTGATATATTTGCATGTCAGTTATAAATAGATATAGAGTGTAACATATTTGTGGACAGTAGCCTATTATGACTTTGATCCTCTGGATCCAGAGATTCTATCTTTAGTTTAAATTGATAATTAATTAGTTTTAAATCGATAATTAATTAGTTTTGTAAAAATTGGTTGTTGCCAATGTACAGGCAGTTTTTACATAGTGGAGCCACCTCGATGGACCGAAGTGGCCCCAAGTGTGCCACTATAAAAATTTCTTATGTTCTTATTCAACAAACGAGTAGGAAGGACGCGCAGCGCCCAAAAAAATTGATACCACAAGAGTGCCCAAACAATGATGCCACAAGAGCCCAAAAATGCTAGCTCTAAATTAAGTGAATTTTTCACTAACCATACAATTATGAGATGGATATATATACACCTTAACTTAATATATACAAGCAATGCTGCATCAATCAGCTTAGTCATCATATCGCCTTGTGGCAACAATGGTTCTTCCTCTTCTAGATTTTCTAACAGCAGGTTGCACCTATTCCTACTACATCAACCCCGCTCCGCAGGTCGTCTAGGGTCTCTCACCCCACTGACAGACTAACTGTCAGGGAGGAGTGAGGTGACGTGTGTGTGTGTATATATATATATATATTATATATATATTTTTTTTTTTTTTTTTAACTGCAAAAACACAGTATAATTAATGTAAAGAACGACGCTTGTGTAGAAGAGCGTTCCGCACAAGATGAGGAGGGAGAACGAACAAATGAAAATGAGGTACCACCCGGGAATCGAACCCGGGATCATCCGGTTGCCGGTCAGATATGCCATCCACTACACCATGGACCTCGATCAATCAGAAGTCATAATTCTCCTACATACGAGCAGAAACCAATGCCCTGAGGGGGGCACCTTCGCATGCCGTACATAATATATACATTTTAACTGCAAACAACACACAGTATAATTAATGTAAAGAACAACGCTTGTGTAGAAGAGCGTTCCGCACAAGATGAGGAGGGAGAATTACGACTCCTGATTGATCGAGGTCCATGGTGTAGTGGATAGCATATCTGACCGGCAATCGGATGATCCCGAGTTCGATTCCCGGGTGGTACCTCATTTTTCATTTGTTCGTTCTCCCTCCTCATCTTGTGCGGAACGCTCTTCTACACAAGCGTCATTCTGTGTGTATATATATATATATATATATAGTCTAAAGTAGGGTTGCCAACCGTCCTTTTTTGAAAAGGACAGTCCTTTTTTGTAGATTTTTGTCCCTGTCCTTTCTTGAGTTCGGAAAGGACGCCATTTGTCCTTTTCTGATAACAATCTTGTTCCAAACAACAGTTTTATACAAAACTTTTGTTTAAAAGGAAATAATTATAAAGTCTTAAGTCGAGTAACATTTTATAAATTCATTTCTTCACTTAAATGTTAACGTTCCGTGTAGCGGAAAAGTATAAATTTAAAAATAAATATTGTTACCATAAATTTTGTCAATGCATGACTCAATTGGTCAATATCTGTATATCAATAAAAATATTTACTTTAAGGAAATATGCAATAAAAAAGCATGCAGTATAAATTGTAATAAATTATAAATAAAATTTTACTTCTTTCCTTAACCTTGTAGACAGTATATTGGAATTCATGTTCTTGTCCTTTTTTTCAAACTTCATGGAGTTGGCAACCCTAGTCTAAAGTCACTAAAAGAAAGCTGAATGGCAACACAAAGGGATAAACAGAGGAACGTGGGCTGTTCGTTTGTTTTGGCTGGACTAGAGCATGGTTATTCATATCTGACTAAATCGTTGGTGCTAAGTTTAATTTGGTGATGTTTTTAAGGTGACAAATGGAGTAGAAAGTTGTCAATATATTATATCAGTTAGGGGAAATGTCTATAGCTTCTAAATTAGTAAAGTTAAAGAGTTTAGGTAGACTGCCAGGGCCGTTTCCTGGGTGACAGGACAATTGCGTCCTGGTCAAGTGCGTCCCGGACAAATGCGTCCCGGTCATTGGCGTCCCTGGACAATTGCGTCCGGTTTTATTTCGTCCCGGACAATTGCGCACTTCCCCAACTACTATATGAAGTTTATTTATTAGAGAAGTGAATAGAAAGTTCATTGTGACTTCACCTACGCAATTGTCCAGGGACGCCAATGACGAGGGACGAGTATGTTTGTTATTGTAATTTTGTATGGGATATAATGCCCGGTTAGATTAATTGAATGCCCAGTTTAGGTCAACTGTATGCCCTTGACGATTGGTTAGGTTAAGTTGTGATATTTTCGTTAAAACTAACGAAACTAACTTTATCTTAAGTGGACGCAGGGGTGCAGTGCCAATTTTATAGGTGCCGGAGCTCTGGTGGGCCTGACAAAAGCCTGCCATTTCCTATCCTGTTTCTATATATGCCACCACGATGACTAAGTATTTTGTGTTTGCACTCACTAATTATCATAAAATAAATATAATTATCAAGCAAATAAAGAAAAAAGAGCAATCATGTATTTTATCAATTTAAAAGTTAAAACTACTTAGTGCTTACCAAATACCACCAGTGGGAAGTTTCACAATAATTTCCACAAAGGGTCAGGCGTGATATGTTTTCGGGGGTCTGAAGCAACTCTTGTCCTGGTGTCATCTGCCGATCTGTGGTACCGCAGCCATGATATGGCATATGGCTCAGGATTCCACTGAACTAGAGGAGGTCCATGTAGTTTAACAAACATAAGCGCTGATACATGATTTATGAGAATTCTTGAGCGTGTTGTTGTTATTATCAAGTTCATGTGACTGAATCCCCTCTCACACTCAGCAGTACTAATAAAATAACTTGTGAACAGCTCAGTAATGGGTGTAAATCTTGGGGGATGCGGCGCCCATAATCTTCCACATAGTCTCTAAAGGCATTTAGTACAGAGTAAGAAGAAAGCTTAAACCTCTTACAGAGAGATGAGATTTCAGCTTCTCCGTAATTAGGTGGTATTTCATCAGGCCAGTAGTCTTTTTCAAGGACATACATTTCATTTAGCAGTGATTTATACATACTTTGAGGTTCAGAAGTTTGAGAACCTTTCATGGATGTTGTCGTGAACATACGGTGCTGCAAATTGTTCACAAGACTAGTAAGAAACTATTGATAATTAATGGAGACAATTTTTTTGTTGCTTGTTATGGTAATTCCTCTAAACTTCCTCTTGCAGAGGTGCCGGAGCGGCGCTCCGGCACGCTCCGGCAGCACTGCACCCCTGAGTGGACGTAACCCTAAAATTTGACAATGATGTTGCTGATGATGGATAAAGTTTTTAGAGAACAGTTTCGAACAGAACTTATGAACATATAACAAGTTTAATAGGTTAAAATGAAAAGTATATTTGAAATTCCGATACTAACTTTCTATTCACTTCTCTAATAAATAAACTTCAATAGTAGTTGGAGAAGTGCGCAATTGTCCGGGACGCAATTGTCCGGGACGCAATTGTCCAGGGACGCCAATGACCGGGACGCATTTGTCCGGACGCACTTGACCATGACGCAATTGCCCTAGAACCGTTTCCTGGCATAAGCAGACTAAGCGGCCGCTTAGGGCCCCGCTGCTACTAGGGGCCCCTAGACAGGCTCCCAGGTCATAGCTCAGTGGGCAAGAATAGGAATATAGCTGAAGTTATTATTAATATTATTGTTATTATTATTATTATTATTATTATCAGGGCCGTTTCCTGGCATAAGCAGACTAAGCGGCCGCTTAGGGCCCCGCTGCTACTAGGAAGCCCTAGACGGCTCCCAGGTCATAGCTCAGTGGGCAAGAATAGGAATATAGCTGAAGTTATTATTAATATTATTGTTATTATTATTATTATCCTTATTATTATTATTATTATTATTATTATTATTATTATCATTGTCGTATTAATTAAAGTTTTTGTCTGAGACAAATGTGATAAAACGGAGACAACGAAACGTTTTGGTCGTTATGTGTAAATAACTATTGTGAGATCTTATTTCTATATTATTTAACTTTATTCTTACTATATGCTTATACTTTCCTAAATGCTTAATTTTTCTAGTATTGTAAAACATTATTTCACTAATTTACTAATTATTAAGAGATTTTATACACTTTAAAACCTAGGATTATTTTCGTTATGTTTTCAAGTTTATTAATTCTTTTCTCATCTTTTCAGATCATGTGAATTTTGTTGGTTAAAACCTAAATGGTCTGATTATTTGACTGTATTTGATTAACGTTACAATTATAACAATTATTATTATTATTATTATTATTATTATTATTATTATTATTTAACAGATTAGTTGTGGTTACTAGATGTGACTTCGTGCATCTTGGAAAATGAAACGACATTATCCATCAGGAGCTGAAAAACGGAAAAAGAAGAAAATAGAGGAGGAGAAGCTTTCCAGTAGCACAGGTGAGATGTGCCACTTGTATATTCTTATGATTACAGTTCAGGCAACTAGGTTAGGTAGACCATCAAGCTAGGCAAGTGCTCAGGAATCGTATAGAGTAAGCTAATCTCTGTAATATTTATAATATTTCGAAATGTGAAATTTAATGGATCACATCACCTCAAATTTTGTTCACACAGATCAATTATCAAACAAGATAAGAAAGAGTATTTTAGCAAAAATTAACAGAAAAATGTAATGTTATGTTCTTCTCAGGAGCACTACTGAAATATTTGGAAAACCATCCTCAGCAAAGCCTGATGAGCATCATGAGTCAACAGCAGGACCATCCTCTATGCAACCTCAAACACCAGTAGAAGTAGAGTCTGATGAACCAACAAGTGGCCCATCTTCTGTTCAGCTTCAAACACCACACACAGGCATTTCTACTGAGCAACAAGAACCAAGATCTGCTCCACCGCTTGATCCGTATGACTGGCCAGTTGTCCTGTCAGATGCCTTGAAGACAGATCTGGTGTCTCGAGGACCATTTCAAATCAGTCCAGATTTCACATTCCCTAAAAGAGAGGACGGTAGAAGCGTTCATCACCATTACATGTACAAAACATTAATTAATGGGGAAAAATAAGGCGAAGCTGGCTGATGTACTCTAGAAGGAATGATGCTCTTTATTGCTTCTGCTGCAAGTTGTTTTCAAGGAAGTCGTACAAACTAATTACGGATGGACATTCAGACTGGATAAACGTTGGTTCGCTTCTGAAAGGCCATGAAAATAGTTCAGAACTAGAGGACAATGATTATGTTTATGTTTATGTTTATGTTTTATTCAAGTGATTACTTATTATGCTTATTCCTTTTTCAGAAGACCGTTGTCATTGTTTGACTTTATATAAATAAATAAATGATCACAAAGAGTTGGTTCTCATTTATGACAACGGTCTTAGGTACAAATGACTGATTAATTAAATAAATAATAAAAGTCTACATACGTGGTAAATTCAAGCAACTGTCAACCACCCCAACCTAATTAAGCAACTTCAACAAACGCTATCCACAATGCCTGCCGTAGAATGTCCTATCACAGGTTGTACCTATGTCACAGCAGACCTGGACCCAGCCATTGTAGCCGCACTTATAACAGCCCACTGCACGACCCATGTCCCAAGCCCGACAGTCTCTGCAAAGGTTGAGAAAGTAAGACGGCCAACCATTTCGGCTGCAGGTACCAGTGAAGACTGGGCATATTTTACGTCGCGTTGGACAGATTATGCGGAAGCTACAAAAATCACTGGTAGGGACAAAGTGGTACAACTACTTGAATGCTGCGACGATTCACTCCGCAAAGATTTGACAAGATCCGCAGGTGGAAGCCTAACAAACAAAACCGAAGATGAAGTCCTTGCTGCAATCAAGAAACTAGCTGTCCGTGAGGAGAACACCATGGTAGCCAGGGTTACCCTACACAATATGCGACAAGACCGCGACGAAACTGTGCGCAGTTTTGGAGCCCGTCTTCGTGGTCAGGCCGGAGTCTGCAAATTTCTTGTTGAATGCCCAAGCTGCAACAACAACGTAAATTACACTGACCCCATCCTTCGCGACGTCCTTACCCGCGGAATTGCTGACCCGGAAATACAACTGGAACTCCTCGGCAACAGTAACCAGGAGATGACCCTGGAAGACGTCTTTCAGTTTGTCGAGGCGAAGGAAGCAGGCAAGCGCTCAGCATCACGACTGCTGGACTCCCATGCCGTGGAGGCCTCAGGCAGCACATACAGGAGAAGTAAGCAAATACCCCCACAAGACAAAAATGCCCCCTGTTCATATTGTGGTAAAAAAGGACACGGCAGAAGAGCCCCAGTCCACATACGCAAGACGGATTGCCCTGCGTACAACCACAAATGCAAAATTTGCAAGCGCGACAGCCATTGGGAATCCGTATGCAGGAGCAAAGACAAGGACAAGAGCCTTTCAGCCACTCCTAATAAAGCTGATGAGTGCGAAGGTGCGGTATTTGATCTTCTCTGCGCCTCAAGCAACACTTCCGAGCCACATAAGAAAGAGCAATCGCCCTCGACCATCACATTTACAATGAACTATCGGACATATGGATCAAGGAGAACTCACAACCACAGCCACACATCAACCTGACAGTCAGGACTCTCCCCGAAGACTACGAGGCGCTTGGGGCAACCCTCAATGCCCACCCAAAAACCGTGGTACTGCCTGCCATGGCAGACACAGGCTGTCAGAGCTGCCTCACCGGTATCAAGGTTATCCACCGCCTCGGGCTTCTCCAGTCTGACCTCATCCCTGTGACCATGAAGATGCACGCCGCCAACAACAAGGGCATCAAAATCCTTGGCGCAGCCATACTTCGCCTCACTGGCAAGGATGAACAGGGCCAACAAGTAGAAACGAGACAGGTAACATATGTGACGGATTCTTCTGACAAGTTCTTCATCAGCAGAGAGGCATGCGTTTCACTCGGCATTATCTCGGGAAGATTTCCTACAGTGGGGGAAGTCCAACTGGATCCAGCACAATACTGTAACAACAGTGCCAGCACGCCACACAGTGACAGCGGACTTGTAACTAACTGCGACTGTCCAAGACGCCAACATCCTCCATCACCTCCAATCGAGCTACCGCTACCCGCTGTTGCGGCGAACCAGCAAAAGCTCAAGGAATACCTGCTGGACTATTACAAATCAAGCACCTTCAACACTTGTGACCACCAAGCGCTGCCCATGATGGACGGCCCCCCAATGAAATTGATGGTGGACCCCAATGCCAAACCAGTCGCACATCACACCCCCGTCCCAGTACCAATCCACTGGCAGGAGGACGTGAAGGCTGGCCTCGACCAAGATGTCAGACTGGGTGTCCTTGAACCAGTACCCGTTGGTGAGCCCGTAACCTGGTGTCACAGAATGGTGGTGTGCGCCAAAAAGAACGGAAAACCAAGGCGTACCGTTGACTTTCAACCCCTCAACGCTCACGCCACCCGCGAAACACACCACACTCAATCGCCATTCCACCAGGCCAGATCAGTACCGCAAGGCAAAAAGAAAACAGTGTTTGATGCATGGAATGGATATCACAGCGTACCAATCTGTGAAGAAGACCGCCACTTGACCACCTTCATAACGCCCTGGGGTCGCTACCGTTACAAAACCGCTCCCCAGGGTTACATTGCATCTGGTGACGGTTACACAAGAAGGTACGACGAAATTGTATCGAGCATCCCTAACAATACAAAGTGCATTGACGACGTCTTGCTCTGGTCAGACACAGTGGAGGAGAGCTTCTTCCAGGCCACCCAGTGGCTTGACACCTGCGGCAGACACGGAATCACACTGAACCCCGACAAGTTTGTGTTCTGTCAGGACAAGGTTGAATTTGCAGGCTTCGAGATCACATCTGACAGTGTCCGACCCTGTAAAAAATACCTCAAAGCAATCCTAGAGTTTCCATCTCCAAAGAACATCACCGACGTTCGATCATGGTTCGGGCTCATCAACCAGGTGTCGTATGCCTTCAGCATGGCCAAGAGGATGCAGCCGTTCCGCCTACTTCTGAAGCCAGGAACACCTTTCAAGTGGGATGACGAATTGGAAACCATCTTCGAAGAATCAAAGGATGTCATCATCACAGAAATAGAGGAGGGTGTTAAAATTTTTGACAAAACCAAGCCCACATGCCTCGCCACAGACTGGTCGAAAACAGGCATCGGCTACTGGTACTTCAGAAACACTGCACCTGTACACGAGTCGAACCCTTCTGCTGCCATACTGGATGGCGTGTCACATTGGTCGGCAGTAGATTCACTACCTCAGCTGAGTCCCGCTATGCACCAGTAGAAGGAGAAGCACTTGCTGTCGCCGATGCCCTTGACAAGGCGAGGTACTTCGTGCTGGGATGCGAAGACCTAATAATTGCAGTGGACCACAAACCTCTCCTCAAAGTGTTTGGTGACAGATCCCTAGAGGACATATCTAATACACGCCTCAGAAACTTGAAGGAAAAAACCCTCAGGTACCGCTTCCGGATGATCCACGTACCAGGCGCGAAACACAAAGCTGCTGACGGGGTGTCACGATACCCCACTGGCGACCCCATACCACTGACACTCCCCGATGATGTAGCAGCCATCCATCAACCATGCGAGGGAACGGCGTTCTTTCCCCCCCCCCACCTTCCTAGCCGGCATACGGACATCACTGACAGATGGTAATGGCATGGAAGCCTGCGTCATTTCTGCAGCCGCATCAACACTCAACTCGCTGAGCCTGGCGTCAGTGACATGGGATCGAGTACGCACCGCCACGACCAGCGATGAAGTCATGAATAGTTTAGCCAATGTCATAGAGTCCGGTATGCCTGAATCCCGCCATGCACTCCCTGCACAGCTGCGGGAATATCACCAGTTTCGCGACGACCTCCGCACTGTTGACGGCGTGGTAATGTACAGGAACCGCACGGTTATCCCGCCGGCCCTCAGGCAAGAAGTACTGGCTTCACTCCACTCAGCTCATCAAGGTACTTCATCCATGATCTCCAGAGCAGAAGACTCCATTTTCTGGCCTGGCATCACACCAGCCATCACAGCACTACGGGCTAGCTGCAACCACTGCAACCGCATGGCACCAACCCAGCCCAGCGCTCCACCCACTCCACCAACATCACCAGAATACCCCTTCCAGTGCGTCTGCGCGGACTACTTCCACTACAAAGGAGTAAACTACCTGGTCGTGGTGGACAGATACTCCAACTGGCCAATAGTAGAGAGGTCATCAGATGGTGCTGCTGGACTCATCGCCTGCCTCCGACGGACCTTCGTCACCTTCGGCATCCCCGACGAACTGGCTTCCGATGGGGGCCCTGAATTTACCGCAGCAGCCACACGGCAGTTCCTCAAAAACTGGGGCGTACACCACCGACTCTCATCAGTGGCTTTCCCTCACAGCAACTGTCGGGCAGAAGTTGGTGTCAAGACAACGAAACGCCTAATAACCGACAACACTGGACCAAACGGCGACCTCAACACCGAAAACTTTCAACGGGCCATGCTTCAATACAGAAACACGCCGGATAGAGATACAAAACACTCCCCAGCAATGTGTGTATTCGGCCGCCCTATCCGGGACTTCATTCCAATCCTTCCCGGCCGATATAAACCACACGACACGTGGCGTGAAAACTTGGCCACCCGAGAAGATGCTCTGAGGAACCGCCACATGAGGGTGCGGAACGCTGGTCAGAGCACACCAAGAGACTCCCACCACTAGCAGTCGGAGACCTTATACGCATCCAGAACCAGGTCGGTCCACACGCCCGTAAATGGGACAAGACAGGTGTGGTCATCGAAGTCAGGCAGTTTGACCAGTACGTGGTTAGGGTCGATGGATCTGGGAGGGTAACTGTAAGGAACAGGAAATTCCTTAAAAAATATGAACCCTTCAGCACACCTGCTCCAAAGATGACCATAGACCAACATTTGAAGAACTTCCTAGCGGTGCCCACCAACAGCCCACCTGCTGCACCACCTACACCTGCCAGGTCAGCACCAGGACCAAAGACACCCGCTTCACCCCGTAGTCCGACACGGTCCAGCCCGCACGTTGAACGAAGGCGCCCGATCCCTGAAGAGACCACACCCCCCACCCAAGAAGACATGTCAACGCCGCCCATCGACATACTACCACCTGCACCCCCTAGGCCAATGGGTACGGCACCCCAAACTGCAACTCCACTAAGGCATTCGAACCGTACCAGACGCCCCCCTACCTGGCATGAAGACTACCATATGAATCAAGAAGAGTAACCAATCAAGTATGCTTTAAATTAAGGGCACTGACAAAATAAGGTTTAGTCTTTATCCGTAAACATACAAATTTTTTTTTTTTTCTTGCCATATTATCCTTAATAATCTTCTTTATAAAATTGCTGGCTCAAAGACTTGGGGGAGAGATAGAGTACAGTACACTTTACACTTTACTTACTAAGAACTTTATATTGTGTTCCCAATACAGCTGTAACCTCATACTGTACTATTACTTTTGTCAGGAATACCGTTGTACAACCCTTATTTTAATATATGATTCAATCTCTCGCTGAACTCTCTAATTGTATTGTAATATGTTTGATTGGATATAATGTACTGTATAATTCCATAAGTATTTATATTTTAGTTTCTACAGTATCGTATTCATCATGATGTAATAGCAAAGCCTTATGTCTCATATTACTCTTAAATAAACTAGTATCTATGTTTTCCTATTAAAGTACTATACTGTATTCACTTTATAAAACAATATAAGTCTTTGCACTACTGTACTGCAATTACCTCATATCACATCTAGTATCAAAGACTTGGGAGGAGATAGAGGACAATGATTATGTTTATGTTTATGTTTTGTTTTCAAGTGATTACTTATTATGCTTATTCCTTTTTCAGAAGACCGTTGTCATTGTTTGACTTTATATAAATAAATAAATGATCACAAAGAGTTGGTTCTCATTTAAGAACATGCAGATAATATGGGAACATGGAAGGATCTGGAACTGCGGCTAAAAACTGGGAGGACCATTGACCAAACTGAAATGTCATTAATGGAGGTAGAGCGAAGACGCTGGCGAGATATTCTCACACGTCTTGTAAGTATAATCCAATCACTGGCAGAGAGAAACCTTGCTTTCAGGGGGTCTTCCTCTACATTGTACAATCGAGACAATGGCAACTTCTTGAAGGAGGTTGAGCTGCTTGCCAAATTTGATCCAGTGATGAAACAACACATCAGCAGAGTCGAAAGTGGCCAATATAGTCATTCAAGTTACCTAGGAAACATCATTCAAAATGAGCTCATTGGGTCCATCATTAGTGGGAAGATCTTGGATGCCATTGTTACAGAAATAAAACAAGCTAAATATTACTCACTCATTTTAGACTGCGCTCCAGACATAAGCCACCAAGAACAGATGTCGATTATTATCAGAACTGTTAAAATAGGTGAAGTACCAGAAATAAAAGAATACTTCTTGGGCTTTCTTGAGGCTTCAGAAAGTACAGGCCTGGGTTTATCAGTTCTGATTTTGAAGAGACTAGATGAACTGAATATTCACTTTGATGGCTGCAGAGGACAGTCATATGACAACGGAGCGAACATGAAGGGCAAAAACAAAGGCGTTCAGGCAAGGTTATTAGAAAAGAACTGTCGTGCACTCTATGTTCCATGTGGGGCTCACACTCTGAATCTTGTAGTGGCTGATGCAGCTAAAGCTTCCACAGATGCCATCAGCTTCTTTGGCAACGTACAAAAATTGTACAACCTTTTTGCAGCAGCTACACAGAGATGGACAATCCTAAAGAAGCACGTGAACATAACACTCAAGTCTTGAAGTGAAACCAGGTGGGAGAGCCGGCTTAAGAGCATTGAGGCTATGCGATACCAGAGCCACAACATCAGAGAGGCCCTGTTGGAAGTCAGAAACAATGCCACAGATGCCATAGCCAGGAATGAAGCACAAGCACTTGCAGAGGAGGTAGGGTCTTATCGCTTTCAGATTTGCACAGTAGTATGGTATTGTGATAGCGTGAAGGTTACTTAGGTTCTAGCAAACAAATCAAAAGCACTTACCGGTGCGTTGAATTAGGTATTCCTTGAAGCCTACCGTTTTATTCCTGTGTCCCACAACAGCCTACCTAACTCTCTCTTACATTACCAATTTAGAAGCTATAGACATTACCCCTAACTATACTTAAGTACGAACAACTTCCTACCCGATTTGTCACCTTAGATTCATCACCTAATTTTACTCAGCACCAAAGATTAGGTCAGATAGGAAAAAACATGTCTAGGCCAGACCAAAGCAATACGAACAGCCCGTTGGTTCGTTTATGGCTTGGTCTTGCCATTCAGCTTAGATTTAGTGATATTTACTCTTTAGTGACTTTTAGACTATATACATATATATACATACACGTCACCTCACTCCTCCCCTACAAGTTTAGTCTGTCAGGGGGATGAGGGACCCTAGACGACCTGCGGAGCGGGGTTGATGTAGTAGGATCAGGTGCAACCTGTATAGGCGGGCAAGTTGAACCATTTTCCGGAGGATCAGTTCTCTCTTCCGGAAGACTCTGGTCCTTCTGCACTTCCCGTTCCCATATCTGGTCCTGATGGCGTTTAATAGAACGACCATCTTCTAGTTGGCACTTGAAGGAAACAGGGCCCGTTCTCTCCTGCACAGTTGCAGGAACCCATTTTGGTCCAGCCCCATAGTTGCGAATCACAACTGGATCATTAGGTTTCGCTTCTAGAACTCTCCCTCTTTTAGTGTCGTGGTACAACTTCTGTTTTTCCTGATGGCGTAAAACTCGTTGTTGTAACATTTCGTTTGGACGTAACAAATCAAAAACTGAACGAATTCCCCGGCCAATCAGAAGTTTAGAGGGAGACACCCCTGTCGTGGTGTGTGGTGTTATTCGATATTTAAACAAAAATTTATCCAACACCACTTGCATTTCCTCCCCACGAGAATGACGCAAGGCCGACTTGAAAGTACGGACCATGTTTTCCGCGAGACCGTTAGTAGACGGGTGGAAAACACTAGACCGGACATGTCTAATGCCATTTAGGTGGACGAAGGAACGAAATTCCTCACTGGTAAAACAAGTACCATTGTCGGAAACCAGGACTACGGGTAAACCCATCGAGCGAAAACTGAACGGAGTAAGCGAATAGTAACACCCGAAGTCGTGGAAGTGGTTGGAAAAATTTCCACCCACTTAGAGTAGGCATCCACAATGACTAGGAAATAAATATTATTTATAGGACCTGCATAGTCAACATGGATCCTATGCCACGGTATAGTAGGCCATTCCCAAGGATGAAGTGGACTTTTCCTTGGGAGATCTCTGTTCTCTAGGCAGCTTTGACAGGAACGAACCAATGATTCGAGTTCTCCATCTAAACCAGGCCACCAGAAATAAGCTCTCGCCAGCTCTTTCATTTTTGTTGCGCCCATGTGTTCAGCGTGAAGTTCCTTCACTAAATTCGACCTGCCTTTATTTGGAATAATCACTCTGTGGCCCCATAAGAGACAGCCATTTTGAATAGAGAGGCCAGACTGACGCTGAATAAAAGGCTGTAATTCACTCTCAACCTTAGTAGGCCAACCAACTGAGCAGAAATGGATGACCCTAGACAGAATAGGGTCTGATTTTGTCCACTGCTCTATTTGTACTGCAGATACTGGAGTGGATTCCAAAAACTCCACCAAGTGAACCCATTCTGTAGGTATAGGTACACAATCATTTGGATTTTCTAAGGGCAACCTACTTAGCGCATCAGCCGTACCTAGAAGTTTACCTGACCGATGTACTAAGTCAAATTTATAGGCTTGTAGAATCAGTGCCCATCGTTGAATCCTACCTGAGGCCATAACTGGAATATTTTTATTAGGTGAAAATAAACCTAAGAGAGGCTTATGGTCAGTAATTAGTTTAAATTCATGACCCCATAGATAGAAATGAAATTTTTTTACTGCAAATACTAAGGCTAATGCTTCACGTTCCACTTGTGCATATCGTCTTTCCGTCTCAGTTAGTGTTCTAGAAGCAAAACAGATAGGCCTATCTACACCATCAATGTGGTGAGATAACACTGCCCCAATTCCATAAGAACTGCTGTCTGCTGAAACTACGAGAGGAAGTTTAGGATCATAATGACTAGGAGAGTGGACTTTAGTAGTACGTCCTTGGAAGCCTCAAATGCTTCCTCTTGAGTTTTCTCCCATCTCCACTGTTCCCCAGATCGTAATAGCTTATTTAGGGGTTCAAGGAAAGTCGATGCATTAGGCAAAATTTCCTATAAAAGTTTAGGAGACCTAAATAAGCTTGTAACTGTGTGATGTTTTGTGGAGGTGGTGCCTTTTCTATTGCTTCTAGTTTATCCACCGTTGGATGAATGCCTGAGGCATCTATGCGGAACCCTAAATATGAAACCTCATTAGTGACCCATGAACACTTTTCTCTCTTTAGCTTAAGTCCGGCATCCCGGAGTCTTTTTTAGAACCGTGGTTAATCTAGTTAGGTGTTCTTTTTTAGTCGAACCTGAAATGAGGACATCATCTAGAAAGCAAAGTACCCTGGAATGTGACCTAGAACTTGGTCCATTGTCCTCTGAAAAATACCTGGAGCCGATGCTATTCCATAGCATAGCCTATTGTACTTATATAGGCCTCGGTGCGTATTTATGATAGTTAATTCTTTAGAGTTTTCATCTAAACTTAGTTGAGCATAGGCTTGGGACATATCGAGTTTTGTGAAATATTTACCCCCAGCAAGAGAGCTAAATAATTCATCAGGCTTGGGTATAGGATAGCAATCTAGAAGGACGGCTCTATTTGCTGTTAAACGGTAATCCCCGCATAACCGCACGGACTTGTCCGGTTTTAGTACAGGAACTACTGGGGCAGCCCACTTAGCGTGTGTGACTGGTTCAATAATTTTATCTTTTAGCAGCCTGTCAATTTCTAAATCTACCTTCTCCCGCAGTGCATGCGCAATTGAACGAGCCTTACAAAATTTCGGAGTTACATTCGGATCTACTTCTATGCAGACCTGATGGCCTTTTAGGTTGCCTACTTCAGGGCCAAAAATAGAAGAAAACTCCCTTAACAATGAGTCTATGTCAGATGGATATGAGAGTGTATGCACATCTGCCTGACCCCTTGGCAAGATTTTGTCAATTGGCATTTCCAAAGCATCAATCCAATCACGGCCTAGTAGAGTAGGCCCTTGCTCATCCACCACTAAAAGGGTTAAGGGATGAGACAAAGTTTTCTGGTTAAGTGTAACTGTGACGTATGCTTCTCCACAAATAGGTATTTTTATGTCCCCGTACTTCTTCAAAATCGTTTTAGATGCATGTAGTTTAGGTGTGTTTTGAAAATCTTATCAAAAAACTACCTTGGACATGACCGTCCGGGCAGCACCCGTATCCAATTCTAGAGGAACTGTAATTCCATTTAGGCCTACCTCTACAATATA
The DNA here is from genome assembly GCA_023014485.1 of Bathynomus jamesi. Classification (NCBI taxonomy): domain Eukaryota; kingdom Metazoa; phylum Arthropoda; class Malacostraca; order Isopoda; family Cirolanidae; genus Bathynomus; species Bathynomus jamesi. The sequence goes on along the minus strand of JAJOZX010001395.1, from coordinate 46,509 downwards.
TGGGCCTGTATTTTCCCCACTTTGCTCATAGAATAGGTACTCCACTCCAATGTTCGAAGTATTTCCCTTTTGAGGATTTATACTAGAAATGTTAAAATTAGAATTTTCACCCTTTGTTTTCTTTGAAAAACACACTTTAGCTATGTGGCCTATTTTACTACAGTTTCGGAAAACTGCTTCTTTAAAAGGGCAATCTTTCTTCCAATGGTGTTTTCCACACCCTGTACATGGCTTGGAAGGCTTAGTAGAATTAGTAGGCTTAGTCGTATTCGCCTCATACCTTTTATTTGCCTGTCTAGTAGGCTCGTTAGGTCTGCCAGGCCTAGAAGATTTAAAGCTATTTACGTGTTGGGCTTTACTACTATGATTTCCAAAAGCTCTAACATCTTTAGCAGCTGCTTCTCTAGCCGTAGCTATTTCTACAGCCTGACTAAAAGTTAGGTCCTGTATGGCTAATAGGGCTCTCTGGGTAGACTCCTCTTTGAGACCCATTACAAACCTATCTCTTAGCATTTCATCTAATTTGTCCCCAAATTTACACGTACGGCTATGGCTTTTTATTCCTGCAACAAACTCTGCAATGTTTTCATTTCCCGTCTGATGCCTTGAATAAAATTTGAAACGTTCATAGATGAGAACTACTCGGGGTTTGTAGTGATCGGTTAGGGCCTGTACCAATTCATTATAGGTGCAAGTTTCCGGTGCTTTAGGAGAAACTAGGTCCATAACTAAACCAAACGTTTTAGGGCCTATTATAGTTAAAAAGGTAGGTACTTTCTTAGCATCCGGAATGGAATTTGCCTCGAAAAACAACCTCACCCTAGTGGCATAAGCTTCGAAGTCCTCCCCATTGTCTTCGTAGGGGCTTATATGGCCAATCACCGACATGCTAGAGCAAAACCGAATTAGGCCAACTCACGTGAAGTAGGTTAGGTTAGGTTTAAATTTGGTCTAGTTACTGAATAGTGAATTTTATTAGAGTTAGGGCTGAATAGTGAATTGTATTAGAGTTAGGGCTGAGTAGGAATTAGTTTTAGAGTTAGGGCTGAGTAGGAATTAGTTTTAGAGTTAGGGCTGAGTAGGAATTAGTTTTTAGAATTAGGGCGGCGGGACCTACGCTATAGTACGGTAGCTTCCCCACACAAACAAACCAAATCGGACGACCCACTAGGCTACATCCAATTTTCCAAACAACCACTTGAACCCAATAAGCCAAATTAACCCAATGAGCCAAATTTAACCCAATGAACAAAATTTAACCAAATGAGCCAAATCCCATCCTCGTCGCCAAATGTGATAGCGTGGGGTAGACACCCCAGTTAGGTTACTTAGGTTCTAGCAAACAAATCAAAAGCACTTACCGGTGCGTTGAATTAGGTATTCCTTGAAGCCTACCGTTTTATTCCTGTGTCCCACAACAGCCTACCTAACTCTCTCTTACATTACCAATTTAGAAGCTATAGACATTACCCCTAACTATACTTAAGTACGAACAACTTCCTACCCGATTTGTCACCTTAGATTCATCACCTAATTTTACTCAGCACCAAAGATTAGGTCAGATAGGAAAAAACATGTCTAGGCCAGACCAAAGCAATACGAACAGCCCGTTGGTTCGTTTATGGCTTGGTCTTGCCATTCAGCTTAGATTTAGTGATATTTACTCTTTAGTGACTTTTAGACTATACACATATATATATACATACACGTCACCTCAGGTATGACATTCTTCATGCAGTTAACTATGTGAGCAAACTTCTGCAGTCTCCTACAATGCAGTTTGATGTGGCAGTCAACCTCCTCACAAAAACAAAAGACTCACTCACCAGATACAGAAACACAGGTTTTGTTGTAGCACATGTCGTAGTTAGGAACATATGTGAGGAAATGAATGTGGAGGCTGTGCTGAAGAAGAGGCTCAGATCCACAAAAAAGCACTTTGCTTACGAAGCTCCTGACGAACCTGTAAGAGTCCGGTTTTATTTATTTAGACCTTTACAAGTTTACGTAGATAATTAACTATATGCCAGGGTCACCAGCGCCCAAGTACTAGATTGGCATCCGGCACTGCGGCGCAAAGTTAATTTTAATAAAAGAAGGGAAGGACTGATTATTAAATCAATATGAATTTTTATATTTTATTGACAACAATTAATGAGTATATGCAAAGGGGATTTTTACCCGTAACAACTTTGATGGACTTATAATGGTGAGATTAAATAATGGCCCGTTTGGCTAATATATAACAGTCTGCAAATAATACTGATTATAATAATAATGCAATACAAATAATATAATAATAATAATAACAATAATAACTAAAAGATAATAATAACAAAGATAATAATAACAAAGATAATAATAACAAGATAATATAACAAAGATAATAATAACAAGATAATAATAACAAGATAATAGCCACAATGACAACCTTGTCTGCAAAGAGACAGACAAGAATACTGTAAGTAATATTTTGGAGAAAAAGAATAATAAAAATGGCAATAATTAATAATTAAAATACATATAGGTTATATAGGCCCCAGTAACCTGTGGATGATAAATTACAGTTAATTCTGGTTATGGGATTGTGTTAAGTTGAATGGGAAACTAAAGGAAATATGTAGGCTACAAATGATTAGTAGGCCATCTGCTAAGAAAATAACTGAAACATAATAGGCTTATAAAGTAAAATATACTAAGAAATTTAATAGGCAGGCCTTTGCCTCTTCAACATATTGAGCTGAGGTTAATCTAAAACAAAGACTATGGTAGGCCTCAGTTAGGCTAGTTACAATTTGGCTTTAGCCTAGACCTAACTTAGCCTAAGTAATTTATTATATGAATCTTACATTACTATTTGTAGTATGAATCTTAGTACTAATTGCAAACGGTATAAGGCGTTAGTATCTGCAGTATGCGGTATTGCATACAGATATGAAATAGTAAAGAATAAATATATAAACAAAACATACCACAAAGGAACTTTGCTTGCTGGCGGGGTGATTTCGAATATAATGTTTTGGCGTCCTTTGTGTTGTCGTTGCACACAAGTTTGTTTTTACTTAATAATTTTACCAACCAGCCAAAATATCCTTAAAAGCCCATTCATGTCTAGTCACACCACACTGAATTCTTAAGAATTAAATTTGATCACTGGACATATTTAACTTGTATTTATTTATTTATTTATTTATTTAGATTTAAATATTTCACTCATGCCAATTTGTGGCAGTTTTCACTAATAAAGAATACTCTTGTGGTGCAAGGCACTACAAGTACTGCCCCCCAAAAACATGGTTGTCAGGGGTAAAAAAAAACACTTAAATGTCAAAACGCACTGGCTTACGAATGACTCTTCCAGAACGAGTCGTTGTTTGCTTTTGGATGGCAATATCCTGCAGCACTGGTTCTGAAGGCATGGATGGTGCTACAGGTGCAGTAGGGACATTGGGGGAAGGGGATTCTTGGTGCCTGTGCGATGGAGCCACTGGCTGGTTCAAAGACAGTTGGTTGCGATAATGAAGGAGAATTGGAAGAGGGATGATAGATTGTTGTACCCTCGGATGAGGTGGTGGTACATAGGATTTAGGAAGGGTAGATTGCTGTACCTGTATATGAGATGAAGGTACAGAAGATTGAGGAGGGATAGGTTGCTGTACCTGTATTTGAGGTGGAGGTACAGAAGATTGAGGGAGGATAGGATCTTTTGTTGGAGAAAAATCAAGGTATGCTGGTTTCAAGCGGTCCACAGAAACAGTTTCACGCTTGCCCACCTTGTCAATGATGAAAGTTTTGGGTTTACGGTCTAGCACAAGGAAGGGACCATCATAGGGGCAGTGAAGAGGGTAGCGGTGAGCATCATGTCTCAAGAAAACATGTGTGCAAGTTTGTAAATCAGGGGAAACGAAGGTAGTTTGTGAAGTGGAAGTTCTAGGTGCTGTGGGACGAATTTGCTTCATAACAGAGCGTAATGTCTTAACATACGAAGCAGGATCACATGCGGGGTTAATGGGTGTAGGTGTGAAAAATTCTCCGGGTAACCGGAGTGTGGTACCGTAAACTAATTCTGCTGCAGAGCATGCAAGATCAGTCTTCAGAGCAGTACGAATTCCGAGTAGGATTAGGGTAGCCTGTCCACCCATGTAGTAGATGGATCAGTGGCTCGCAAGGAACTTTTAAGTTGACGATGGAAGCGTTCTATCACCCCATTGGATTGCGGGTGATAGCTTGTTGTTCTGATGCGCTCAGTCCCAAGAAGGAGCATGAGTTCCTTCCATAAGGCCGATTCAAATGGGCACCTCTGTCTGTGCAAATGGTTGCAGGTATTCCAAAACGGGAAACCCAACATGAAACAAAGGCGTGAGCTACTGCAGAAGCAGTACAAGAAGTCAAAGGAACAGCTTCTGGCCATCTTGTGAACCTATCAATGACAGTGAGAAGATAGGTATAACCTCGAGAAGAATAGAGGGGGCCGACTATGTCTAGGTGTATGGCCTCAAAACGAGCCTTTGGCAAAGGAAAGGTACCAATTTCTGACTTTGTGTGTCGGTGAACTTTGGCACGCTGACATTGAAGGCAAGATCGAGTCCAATTGCGGATATCTTTGTGCATACTTGGCCATACAAACCTAGCTGCAATTAATTTTTGGGTGGCCTTAATTCCCGGGTGAGAAAGGGAATGGAGTTTAGCAAAAACAGCTCTTCGCAGCCCTTGTGGGACCAACGGTCGAATATGCTCAGTCGAGACGTCACATAAAATTAGTAAGTCTGACTTGGGTTCAACTGGTAAAGAGCGGACTTGCAATGAAGTGGGTGAATTAATAAGAGTTTGGAGGTCTGTATCCGTGGACTGAGCCTTAGCCATCTCTGAAAGGTTGATGTGAGAGTGTCCAGGGTCAGAAATTGCTGAGATGCGAGACAGCGCATCCGGCACAACATTCAAAGAACCTGAAATGTGTCGAATGTCTGAAGTAAATTGAAGAATAAAATCAAGGTATCTTCGCTCATTAGGAGCATGAGAGTCTGATTGAGAATGGAGAGCAAATATTAACGGACGATGATCCGTAAAAATGCTAAAGTCACGTCCTTCCAGGAATGACCTGAAATGACGGATGGAGAGGTATATCGCCAGCAACTCTCGACCGAAAGTGCTGTACCTCATTTGTGAAGGTGAGAGCTTGCGTGAAAAGAATGCGAGAGGTTCCCAAACGCCTGAAACAAGCTGCTGGAGCACTCCTGACACGGCAACGTCAGAGGCATCAGTGGCTAAGTTCAGAGGAGCGTCTGGTTGAGGGTGAACAAGGCATGTAGCTCGTGCTATAGCCTCTTTTGCTTGTGAAAAAGCGTTGGTAGCTTCGGGGTTCCACAGAACTGCAGTGGATCTGCCCCTTTTTGATTGGCGAAGAAGAGAGGTTATGGGTGCAAGAATGTTTGCACACTGAGGAATGAAGCGATGGTAGAAGTTTACCATCCCTAAAAGCGGCGAAGTTGCTTTTGAGTTTGCGGTTGTGGGAAAGACCTTATGACAGATACTTTATTTTCGAGAGGAGAAATGCCCTTCGAAGTAACTTTGTGTCCTAAGAAGGTGAGTTCATCTACAGCAAAGACACATTTTTCAGGGTTTAGCAATACACCATATTCTGCCAACCGAGAAAAAACTAAGCGTAAATGTTGAATATGTTCTGAGGGAGAAGAACTTGCGATGAGAATGTCATCGACATATGTGAAAGTGAAGGAGAGACCTCTCAACACTTCATCAATGAAGCGTTGAAAAGTTTGGGCCGCATTACGCAGTCCGTATGGCATTTTTGTCATTTCAAATAACCCAAAAGGGGTTGTTATAGCAGTTTTATGTACATCATCAGGGTGTACAGGAATTTGATGAAAGGCTCGCACCAAGTCAAGGCGTGAAAATACTGTGGTGCCATGGAGAGCAGAAGTAAAATCGTGTAAGTGAGGAAGGGGATAGCGATCTGGAATCGTGTTGTCATTCAAAGCACGATAATCTCCACATGGACGCCAGTCTCCAGGTGTAGGTTTTGGGACCATGTGTAAAGCAGAGGCATACGGGCTACTTGAAGGCCGTATAATACCGAGTTCAAGCATGTGTTCAAACTCTCGTCTCACAATTGCAAGACGATCTGGAGCTAAGCGACGTGGGCGGGTGAAAACAGGTGAGCCTACCGTATCAATACGGTGGACAACAGTGTTTAATAGGGGTATCCTTAGAACAGGGTTGAGTAAGTGAAGAAAATTCATTTAGGAGCTGCTCTATAGCAGGTGAGCACTGTGGCAGAGAACTTGCCAATAATGAAGAGGGGTGCACGGTAGGAGAACCAATTACTGAAAGATGTGTGACATTATCAATTAATTGTGCTCTACGAACATCAACTAATAAATCATTAGCAGAAAGAAAATCAGAGCCTAACATTGGAGTATATACATCCGCGACAAGAAATATCCAGCGGAAAACACGTCTAAGTCCAAGAGAAACTGAAATAGAACGATGTCCATAAGTGTGAATAGATGAAGAATTAGCTGCACGTAAAATGAAAGGAGAAGGTCCGTTTGCACGGTCTGCGGCTGTTGCAGGAATAACACTGTATTGAGCTCCAGTGTCAATAAGGAATGCATAGCCTGAAAGTGGATCATGCAAGGTGAATGTTGGACCAGGTGGTGCAGTAGTTTGTGAATCATTAAATTTTTGTGGAAGAAGGTTAGTATTGCTGTGGGAAGGAGTTTGTGTTGTATTTGGAGAATTAGTTGGGGGTATTAAATTAGCTGTGGTTGAATAAGTAGGTTGCGATTCTTTAACTTTACTTGCGTACGTAGGTGTTGGTTTGACAGTGTTAAATGAGGTAGTGGTAGGGTTAGTTGAAGTAAGGATAGGAGGAGAGGCTTGAGAGGCTGTAGCGTCAGACGCCTGTGACACCAGCCTGGTTAGTTTAAAGGAGGGTTAGGAGTCCATGGGCAAGGTGTGAGACAGCGCGTTGCACGATCTTTAAACTTTTCATGATACCAGCAAGGAGGGGTATGAACAGTAGACTGTGGTAAGGAAATAGGTTGAGAATGGGGCTGAGTAGTGGGGATTGAGGATTGAGGATGAGGTAAGGCTAATAGATTTGGATTAGGAGCAACCAACTGACCTGTTTGCGGTGGCTGTGGTTGTAGGAGAACGAGGCGTTGTCCAGGTTCATATTGGGAGGCTCTAATTGGACCAGAGGGTCGTCCTTGTCTTGAAGAACTTCTCTCTCGTTCCCTGTTGTTAGCTAGCTCTATTCGGAGAGCTTTAAATTCTCTTTAAGTGTTCGTAGAATTTCATTGGATACTTTAAGACCTTGTGCAGCCGGACTCAGATTGTCGTCCTGCGTGGCACAGATTTGGGGGTGATGGGTGTGGTTATCTACTTGGCCAAGGTGGATTTCAATCATCATCTTATCAGCTGTTTTGGCCATTGTGAGGAGGTCTGTATCATCTGGCATACAACGGAGCATTGGCCGTAGGGCAGTAGGGAGACCATTGAGGAAGCGGCGTCGCATTAAGGGTGAGTTTTTATCGTCTTCATTGGTCTGTCCAGCCAGGTCTTGCAGATGTCTCAGGAAGGCTGTTGGCGTTTGATCCCCAAGAACTTGGTCCTTGAGTAGAGCATTGAGTCGCTCTTCTTCTGATTGGCCGAGTCTCCTGACTAACTCGCTGAGGAGGCTCTCAAAAGCTTGGTCAGACGGAGGCAATAGAGTTACATCCCGCACTACTTTGTATACTTGTGTAGGCAGGAGGTTCTTTGTGACAGGAACTTGGTTCGTGGGTCCGTAACTCCTTTTATCTCGAAATAATCCCGCAGTTGACTCACAAAGATTCCAGGCTCTTCAGCGGTGAATTGTGGAGTGGTAGGCTGATACATTGTGAGAAAGTCCGTTATAGGTGGTGAATTTGGAGTACCACCATTGGATGACCCTAGGTTGTTATTGGTCATTGTGGCTATTATTTGTTACAAGGTACTAAAAAAAATTTAAAATGTGTCACAAACTGACAAGATTTCAACAAATGTTGTTGAATGTAAATAATGGCTTCAGGTAAGCTTGGTTGAGTATGAGACTCAATTTGAGTTATGAATGCCAATAACAAAAAGTTACGTGAAAATTTTTTTTTTTTTTTTTTTTTTTTTTATGATGTATGTAGCCCAATATTAGCAGAAAAATAGTCTGCGTATAGGCTGTTTACAAAATATAAGTAAAAAATTTTTTTGATGTAGCCCAATATTAGCAGAAAAATAGTCTGCGTATAGGCTGTTTACAAAATATAAGTAAAAAAATTTTTTTGATGTAGCCCAATATTAGCAGAAAAATAGTCTGCGTATAGGCTGTTTGCAAAATATAAGTAAATTTGCATAAAAAAACTTTAGAAAATGCTGATTTTATAAAAAGGCAAAATAAAAGGAATATATTTTGCAATAGAATACACTTCTAGTACAGGTGAGTGCTTTGTACTAGTGAATTTAATAAAATTATAGATGCAGACTGAATATATTGACAAAAATTGAGAAAAAACTTTTAGAATTTTTTTTTTTTTTTTGCATAAATTACGGTATTTGGTCACTCCAGGAGGTCACCAATTGTTAGAGTCCGGTTTTATTTATTTAGACCTTTACAAGTTTACGTAGATAATTAACTATATGCCAGTAGGGTGTGTCGAATTTTTCAACTTTCAAATTCCAAATATGAGGGGTGCTAAAAAGTTGCAGCATGACTTAGGAATTCTAAAGATATTTTTGTTAATTTAATATAATTTAGTTTTGCTTGGTAAGAAGCTACATAAAAATAGTGACTTTTTTTTACTTCTTTGTAGAATTATATAATAATTATTATATTAATAATTATATATGCTGTATATATAATGCACTGCTGTTTTTGCTTATTTCACAGGTTGAAACATATTCATCAGTGTGCTGAAGATTACTTGTCCGTCAGTGCTACCATCCTAACCAGTGGGAATTGACCTACAATGGCTTCTAAAAGGAGGACAAGACTGGGGACATTCACACATATGAGCAACCTAATTGGAACTGGTAGAGAGTTGTTGCCCTCTGAACTCCCAACTCTGCGAGACGTTCTGAAATATGGGCTACTGCTAAGAGAACAAAGTGTGAGTGAGAAACTACCAGCAGCCAGTCTTACAAAGGACATTTACCTTAAAGTGCTTGAAAAGTGGGAACGAGCAAACAGTTCTTTTGTAGCCCCCGTTGTAAATTCATGAGTCACAATCTTAAACAAGATCCAAGAGAGCTGGGAGCAGGCCAAAAACATATCTCTTGGGAGAGGAAAGCTACATGTCAAAGAGGCTTTCATTGCAAAACTTGACAAGCTTTTAAACATCCTCAGTTGCAAGTGTAAAATTGTTCTCTGCTCTGAATTTGGCTGCCTTGCAGATGCTGGTTGCAAAAACGAAACTCACATTAACTGTACATGCCCTAGGGAGATGAGATCCCTGTGAAGGAACTTGCTTTCATTAAAGGTCAGAGAGACAAATCTGGTTCTATTGGACCACATCAGATTGGCTTGCCAGATCAACCTGAGCACAACAGACAAGTCAAAAAGCAGAAGCGGCAAGAAGACGAAGAAGAATGCTTGCTGAATATAAGCAGACAAGCAGGATGTTTCAATGCCATCAAATGAAATAATTTTCTCTGATGATGAAAATGAAGAACAAATAGCTGATGCTCAAGATGGAAGGGATGGAAGTTATGAAGTGACATTAGAAATACCAAGCACGTCTTCAACTTCCAATAAAAAGCCAGAGTACAACACATTAGAAATACCTAATGTTGCTATGCATAGCATCAGATATGGTGTTGGCCTGCGTGCCACAGCTGCCATCACCACTGCTGCCTTGATCACTGAAGAAGACAAGAGACTTGTAGTTGATCACAATAAAGTCAAGAGGGCCCAAGAAAAAGTTATGAGATCCCTGGATCAGGAATTTGATGATCTTTGTAAGAAGGGTGAAATTGACTGCATCTTCTTTGACGGCCGTCAAGATACAACTAAAGTTATGCTGAAAGCAGACAATTCAGATCGTCAGTTCCCCAGCATCATCAAAGAAGAGCATTATTCTGTGTGCAGTGAGCCAGGTGGAAGATATCTCTACCACTTCACTCCTGAGAAAGGCTCAACTTGAAAAAAACCTGCTGAAGTTATTACTGATAATCTTGTAGATTTCATGAAGAAGAAGGGCATTGATAAAAGCCTGCAGGTCATTGGAGGTGATTCTACAAATGTTAACACTGGCTGGGAGGGTGGTTCCATGCATTGGGTAGAGGTCAAGCTTTGCCGTAAGCTGATCTGGTTGGTTTGTGCCCTCCACACTAACGAGTTACCCCTGCGACACTTGATCACAGCACTGGATGGGAAGACCTTGTCTAACAACAAGTGGACAGGTAACATTGGCAAGGTGCTAGACACTGCAACCGAACTTGAAATTGATCCTTCATTCACCAAACTATCAATTGGAGAGCTTCTTACTTCACTGAGTGACAATGTCGTAAAGGATCTCTCTACTGATCAAGCGTACGACGGTACGGGTATAGGATCACACAGGCCATAAGGACAGGAGAACTTCCCACAGATCTGGCCCTTCTTGAAATTAGTCCAGTGAGCCATTCAAGGTGGTTGACAACAGCAAACAGGCTTTGTCGCATATGGGTTTCAAAACATGGCCTTAAAGGCAAAACCCTCAACAACTTAAGACTGATAGTGGAATACATTGTTGGTGTGTACTACCCCTGTTGGTTCAACATCAAAGTAAACACTCTTGGGTGGAAGGCCCACGCCACATCTTGTTTCAGCTGCGGCTAGTTAGGCTGCAAAAGAAGGCTGTAGTGGATGCTGTTTTTCCAACCATCAAGCGCTCAGCATGGTATGCATTCAGCGAAATGATAATCCAGACACTCTTGTGCTCAGATGACAGTGAGGAGAGGAGAGCTGGTGTCCAAAAGATTGTTGACATGAGGGGTGGAGATGATGACACACTTGGAGATCTTTCTGTACGTCCCAGGAAGACACCTTCCATCAACCCCAGTGCTTCTTCCGTGTTGGAGCTGACAGACTGGTCTGACGGGGTATTTGAACCTCCTTTGACATGTAAACTGACTACAGCGGAAGTAAAGAAGTTCTTTGACAAGCCTATGCAAGTTCCACAGTGGCCCTGTCATGCTCAGTCAATAGAGAGGTGTGTGAAACAAGTCACAGAGGCAGCAGGCAGGGTGTATACACATGAGAAACGTGAGGGCTATATCAGAGGCCATGAAGCAAGTCGGCGGCTGATGTCCAAGAACGAATCAAAGCGAGACTTGATGAAACTTGTTTAAATATTTTTTTTTACTGATGTCATTACTTTCTAATGTCGTTTTATGATTACAAGGATATGTTTTATGATTACTAGGATATATTTTATGCAGAGAAACTAAAATTTTTATAGCATTACCTGACATTTTGAGAAGCTAAAATTAATAAATGTTGTTTTCCGAGAGCAATTTATGTGCTTTTTAATCAAACGTAGATTTACCAAGCTAAGTGTGAGCAATCAAAAAATAGCAGATTTGAATTCTTCACATCCAAAAACATATTGTTAAAACCCCTCAGTGAAGGAATTGGCAAAAATTAATATTCACCTCCCAAATTGACACACCCTAATATGCCAGGGTCACCAGCGCCCAAGTACTAGATTGGCATCCGGCACTGCGGCGCAAAGTTAATTTTAATAAAAGAAGGGAAGGACTGATTATTAAATCAATATGAATTTTTATATTTTATTGACAACAATTAATGAGTATATGCAAAGGGGATTTTTACCCGTAACAACTTTGATGGACTTATAATGGTGAGATTAAATAATGGCCTGTTTGGCTAATATATAACAGTCTGCAAATAATAGATTATAATAATAAATATGCAATACAAATAATAGTAATAATAGTAGTAATAATAACAATAATAACTAAAAGATAATAATAACAAAGATAATAATAACAAAGATAATAATAACAAAGATAATAATAACAAAGATAATAATAACAAAGATAATAATAACAAAGATAATAGCCACAATGACAACCTTGTCTGCAAAGAGACAGACAAGAATACTGTAAGTAATATTTTGGAGAAAAAGAGTAATAAAAATGGCAATAATTAATAATTAAAATACATATAGGTTATATAGGCCCCAGTAACCTGTGGATGATAAATTACAGTTAATTCTGGTTATGGGATTGTGTTAAGTTGAATGGGAAAACTAAAGGAAATATGTAGGCTACAAATGATTAGTAGGCCATCTGCTAAGAAAATAACATGAAACATAATAGGCTTATAAAGTAAAATATACTAAGAAAATTTAATAGGCAGGCCTTTGCCTCTTCAACATATTGAGCTGAGGTTAATCTAAAACAAAGACTATGGTAGGCCTCAGTTAGGCTAGTTACAATTTGGCTTTAGCCTAGACCTAACTTAGCCTAAGTAATTTATTATATGAATCTTACATTACTATTTGTAGTATGAATCTTAGTACTAATTGCAAACGGTATAAGGCGTTAGTATCTGCAGTATGCGGTATTGCATACAGATATGAAATAGTAAAGAATAAATACTATTAACACAAAACATACCACAAAGGAACTTTGCTTGCTGGCGGGGTGATTTCGAATATAATGTGTAAAGTGGCGTCCTTTGTGTTGTCGTTGCACACAAGTTTTTTTTACTTAATAATTTTACCAACCAGCCAAAATAATCCTTAAAAGCCCATTCATGTCTAGTCACACCACACTGAATTCTTAAGAATTAAATTTGATCACTGGACATATTTAACTTATTTATTTATTTATTTATTTATTTTAGATTTAAATATTTCACTCATGCCAATTTGTGGCAGTTTTCACTAATAAAGAATACTCTTGTGGTGCAAGGCACTACAAACCATTTACAGAAGCCTTAAAGAGGCTGGAAGTCAAATTTTTCAATGTGGTGGTGGATTGTGCCATCGGGTCAATAAATGATTGAAAACATTAGATGATGTGAGGGACATATTTGGGGTTCTCCTAAATTTCACCACAATGAACAAGGAAGACTTGTCCTGCAAGTGTGAAAAGCTCTCTAAGATACTGAGCTCTGGAGCTGACTCTGACATTGATACAAGAGAACTGGCCCTCGAAATTAAGAACTTGCCGACTTTACCTTCACACAACATGACTGCATTGGAGCTTCTCTCCTTCATTCATCAGAAGCAACTGGAGGAACTATACCCCAATCTCTGGGTTGCACTAAGAATTGCCTGCACTCTACCTGTGACAGTAGCGTCAGCCGAGAGGAGCTTCTCTAAGATGAAGCTAATCAAGAACTACCTCAGATCATCAATGGAGCAGGATCGCCTCAGTGGCCTTGGCATCATAAGCATCAACCAGGACGTTGGCAGGGAGATTTCATATGATGATGTTATTGATGATTTCGCCCAGAAAAAATCTAGGAGGCAAAAATTTTGAAGATACAAACTGTTCTGTATAACTGTTAGCTATTACACGATTGTATCGTAGAGTTAGTAATTGTTTGGTAGTTGATAATTGCATTATTTTTTTATACATAGTTCTGCGTCATTTATTCTAAATAATGTATAAGCTAATTTTCAGGAATTTCATGAAGAGTATTTTTTCTTTCTCTTCTGAAAGTACGTAGGCCCTATTTGTTGTTTTGGGCATAAATGTTTCATTAAAATTGTTTCATAATTGTTTTTTATTAACACAGCCATTTTTTGTATGTGTGTGCTGAGGTGATGTAGTAAGGCGTGAGTTGGTGGGGGGTGGGGTCTCAAATGGGTATACTGCTTAGGGTCCTCTAATGGCTAGAAACGGTCCTGTGGACTGCTTTGTGGGACGCAGGCAGGGGCTTACCTAAAGTATTTGGCACCCGGGGCGGATCCTTCCTTTGGCACCCCCCATAAATAATTTTAAAATTTAAACACAGAAAAATATATGTTTGCAAGTAGATTTTTAAACAGTACAGTACTGTCATAAGCAAATTGGAAATAAGAAAAATGCAGGACATTAAAAATTCAGTGAACAGGTAATACTGCATTTTATTTTATACACAAAATACAGGAAATCCAGTCTCAATGCTCAGCGTATTCTTCAGAGGTAAATAGAGAGGATTCACAGTCTCTGCTTTCGAGCCTTAATTTCTGCAAATTGATCAATGACCTCATCAAAATTCACCTTCTTTGCATATTCATGTTCAGTTGAAAGTAAAGCCAGATTTGTCAATCTTGTCTGACTCATGGTCGAGCGAAAGAAATTTCTTATCAATTTCAATTTGGAAAAACTTCTTTCACATGAAGCAATAGACACACAGACAGTCAAAAAGAATCTCAAACACAATGACAAGCTTGGCAAAGATTCACAAAATTCCCATTTCACAATAAACTCCAGAAACTGCAATGCTATCTATCCATTTCTTTGCCTCTTCAACGCTGATCCGGAATGGAATTTGCCTCGAAAAACAACCTCACCCTAGTGGCATAAGCTTCGAAGTCCTCCCCATTGTCTTCGTAGGGGCTTATATGGCCAATCACCGACATGCTAGAGCAAAACCGAATTAGGCCAACTCACGTGAAGTAGGTTAGGTTAGGTTTAAATTTGGTCTAGTTACTGAATAGTGAATTTTATTAGAGTTAGGGCTGAATAGTGAATTGTATTAGAGTTAGGGCTGAGTAGGAATTAGTTTTAGAGTTAGGGCTGAGTAGGAATTAGTTTTAGAGTTAGGGCTGAGTAGGAATTAGTTTTTAGAATTAGGGCGGCGGGACCTACGCTATAGTACGGTAGCTTCCCCACACAAACAAACCAAATCGGACGACCCACTAGGCTACATCCAATTTTCCAAACAACCACTTGAACCCAATAAGCCAAATTAACCCAATGAGCCAAATTTAACCCAATGAACAAAATTTAACCAAATGAGCCAAATCCCAT
Organism: Bathynomus jamesi; assembly: GCA_023014485.1. Taxonomy (NCBI): domain Eukaryota; kingdom Metazoa; phylum Arthropoda; class Malacostraca; order Isopoda; family Cirolanidae; genus Bathynomus; species Bathynomus jamesi. The sequence continues at coordinate 31,506 of JAJOZX010001395.1, read as the reverse complement.
CCTCGTCGCCAAATGTGATAGCGTGGGGTAGACACCCCAGTTAGGTTACTTAGGTTCTAGCAAACAAATCAAAAGCACTTACCGGTGCGTTGAATTAGGTATTCCTTGAAGCCTACCGTTTTATTCCTGTGTCCCACAACAGCCTACCTAACTCTCTCTCAATGTGGTGGTGGATTGTGCCATCGGGTCAATAAATGATTGAAAACATTAGATGATGTGAGGGACATATTTGGGGTTCTCCTAAATTTCACCACAATGAACAAGGAAGACTTGTCCTGCAAGTGTGAAAAGCTCTCTAAGATACTGAGCTCTGGAGCTGACTCTGACATTGATACAAGAGAACTGGCCCTCGAAATTAAGAACTTGCCGACTTTACCTTCACACAACATGACTGCATTGGAGCTTCTCTCCTTCATTCATCAGAAGCAACTGGAGGAACTATACCCCAATCTCTGGGTTGCACTAAGAATTGCCTGCACTCTACCTGTGACAGTAGCGTCAGCCGAGAGGAGCTTCTCTAAGATGAAGCTAATCAAGAACTACCTCAGATCATCAATGGAGCAGGATCGCCTCAGTGGCCTTGGCATCATAAGCATCAACCAGGACGTTGGCAGGGAGATTTCATATGATGATGTTATTGATGATTTCGCCCAGAAAAAATCTAGGAGGCAAAAATTTTGAAGATACAAACTGTTCTGTATAACTGTTAGCTATTACACGATTGTATCGTAGAGTTAGTAATTGTTTGGTAGTTGATAATTGCATTATTTTTTTATACATAGTTCTGCGTCATTTATTCTAAATAATGTATAAGCTAATTTTCAGGAATTTCATGAAGAGTATTTTTTCTTTCTCTTCTGAAAGTACGTAGGCCCTATTTGTTGTTTTGGGCATAAATGTTTCATTAAAATTGTTTCATAATTGTTTTTTATTAACACAGCCATTTTTTGTATGTGTGTGCTGAGGTGATGTAGTAAGGCGTGAGTTGGTGGGGGGTGGGGTCTCAAATGGGTATACTGCTTAGGGTCCTCTAATGGCTAGAAACGGTCCTGTGGACTGCTTTGTGGGACGCAGGCAGGGGCTTACCTAAAGTATTTGGCACCCGGGGCGGATCCTTCCTTTGGCACCCCCCATAAATAATTTTAAAATTTAAACACAAAAATATATGTTTGCAAGTAGATTTTTAAACAGTACAGTACTGTCATAAGCAAATTGGAAATAAGAAAAATGCAGGACATTAAAAATTCAGTGAACAGGTAATACTGCATTTTATTTTATACACAAAATACAGGAAATCCAGTCTCAATGCTCAGCGTATTCTTCAGAGGTAAATAGAGAGGATTCACAGTCTCTGCTTTCGAGCCTTAATTTCTGCAAATTGATCAATGACCTCATCAAAATTCACCTTCTTTGCATATTCATGTTCAGTTGAAAGTAAAGCCAGATTTGTCAATCTTGTCTGACTCATGGTCGAGCGAAAGAAATTTCTTATCAATTTCAATTTGGAAAAACTTCTTTCACATGAAGCAATAGACACACAGACAGTCAAAAAGAATCTCAAACACAATGACAAGCTTGGCAAAGATTCACAAAATTCCCATTTCACAATAAACTCCAGAAACTGCAATGCTATCTATCCATTTCTTTGCCTCTTCAACGCTGATTTTGGCAGCTTCCAAATGTCTCCGAAGTCGTCCAATTTCCATACTGATATCTTCAGAGAATTCATCGAAAATCTGAGTCAAATTTGGAATATACTTCCGAAGTTCTTCTTCTGTTGCAACAACCAAAGTGTTTGGTTGAATAACGGCGAAGATTGACAGAATTTGATCCATTGCTTTAGAACGAATCTCCAATTCTTGATGAAAGCAATCAAGACATTCAAACATAGCCCTTTTTACTTCCTCTGGCAATGTGAGACCAGCATCCTTTGCCATCTCTCCTGTCATCCTTTTTCGGAGCTTTACTCTCCCTCTTCTCTCCATAGAAATGTCCATTTCCTCGCAGTTTGTAGTTGCATAATGAATGGCCCTCTCCACAATTTCATTGCGCTGATCTTCAAGAAACAGTTTTAGAGCTTGGAGCTTCACAATGCACTTTTCAAGGCTGATTCCAACTGTTTGCAAATACTTTTGTGTGAGATTAATTTCTTCCAGGACTTTACACCAGAAAGAAAGGTAACTCAAAAAAGAGAAATCACATACAGCAGACAGCAACAATTGTAAAATTGTTGAACTTGACTAAGCCAATAAGCATTAGTACTAATTCAATATAAAATAGTACTGTAGTTGTTGATGTAAATCTGAAACGGTGTTTACTACATTAAGCACGTAAGCATTAACACATCTCCATACAGTCACATCATCACCCTCTCTGTCTTAACATCACCATGTAGTTGCATTAAAAAAAATCGTGCAGTCATATCACCACCACTATCGTAAGATCACCACATAGTCATCATAAAAAACTCACTCAGTCATACACATCATCGTTACTTCAGTAGTCATGGTTGTAGGAAAAAAGTTAAGTCTAAATTTGAGTGCAAAGTCACCAAAGTGTGACTTTCTTGTGTCTTTTTACTGATAACCAGTAGTCACAGGGACCACCATTCATAAATATGAGTTTCTATAACGTCACGACGATGCATTTATTATAACATCACGACGATGCATTTACCGGGTATTATAACATCACGACGATGCATTTATAAACACTTAAACATCACTATGATACCACATTGTCAAAAATTACCGATTACTGATAGATCAGTATAGCGATTACCAATAGATCAGTTCATGGCGATTACCGATAGATCAGTTTGTTTCTTTTGCGAGTTCATGGAGGAATTAGTTGACATAAAACGCAGTGTACGTGAGGTAACCGAAAGACTTGCAACGCTTTATGAGGGCAGGGGTAGGGCTACGGTTGACGGAAGCCGAACCAATACTAACGTTGAAGACGTTAGTAATTTGAAGGGTGAGGTGCGTAACCTAGTTTCTAGTTTAGGTAGCTTGTCGGGAAGGTTGGATAGAGTTGAGGAAGGGGTTAAGGTTAGTCCGAGAGTAGTAGATAGCGATGGATATAGAGAGGTTAAGGGTGGAGCTAGGCCGCGTACGTTAGGTGATAGGAATCCCCCCCCCCTATCGAGGTTTCGAACCCTTTCGCCCATTTGGAAAGGGACGTGAATGAGGGGGAAACTATTTTAATTGGGGACTCTTTAGTGTGCCACATGGACAAAGAGTTCGTTGAACGGCATCCAACCAAGAGGAGGAGGGTCTGTCTCCCAGGGGCCAGGGTTGACAGAGTTAGAGACGAAGTGGATAGGATTGACGTTGCCTCCCGTCACTCAATGTTGGTGACGATGGTAGGAGGCAACGACTCGTATAGGCCCGATACGAGAGTGCCTGACCTTTTGGAGAGATATAGGGGGTTAATTAGGTCCCTGAAGGCGAGGTCAGATAGGTCTTTAGGGTGCTACTGTAGTATGCGGTCTACCTACGATTGATTAGGTTTAATCATGATATTTTCGTTAAAACTAACGAAAATATCATGACTAAACCTAACCAATCGTCAAGGGCGATTGACAATGGGATGTAAACAAACAATTAGTAAACAAGGTAAAAAGCTATAATTAAAAGGTAGACCGCCGAATCTAGGTAGACCGCATACTACAGTAGCACCGGTCTTTAGTTCTAGGTATTACCCCTAGGCACGGGTTGGGTCTTAAGATTATGTCAAAAACAATATTTTTTTAATAATAAATTAGAAGAGATTTGTGCTGAGGAAAATGTACCCTTCGTAAAGCTGTGGTCCGAATTCAGTGATCCTAGCCTTTTTATAAAAGATGGGGGTGCATTTTAATGAAATAGGTAATGCTAGGCTAGGTAGGTTAATAGACGAAAACGTGCGAAAGCTGTATAGGTCGAAGCCTTCTTTAAACGTTGTGGGTCCGGGGAACGCGGGCCCGACGTGAAAAATAGTTTAAAACGCGGGCCCGTGGTAAAAAACAACTTAAACGTCTTTTATTGTAACGCGCGTAGTATTAGAAATAAATTAAATGAATTTAAGGCTATAATTTATTCCGGCAACTATGATATAGTTACTATCACTGAAACTTGGTTAAATACCGTGACTCGGGACTTGTTGGTTACATAGGTTTGGTGGCGGCGTTTTGCTGTACATTCGTAATTTCCTTAGGGTTATCGAGGTTAAGTTAGATTTTCCGGCAGCAATTAATGCGATGTGTTGAAGTTAGGGCACGTAGTATTAGTTTTAATTTTGTTGTTGTTTATAGACCTCCCGTTCAACCCCTCTATACATATACTAGATTTTACTCACTTCTTGGTAATTTTATTGACAATCGGAATAGTATAATTGTCGGAGACTTTAACTGCCCTAATGTTAATTATGAGACTTTTACTGGTAATGAGGAGGGTTTGAGATTGGTTGAGTTTATGGAAGATAACTTTTGGACCTTTTCCAGTTTGTGTACCGTTTTTCATATAATTTATTTTTGAGAATATTTTTGTTAAAACTAACGAAAATATCACGACTTAACCTAACCAATTATCAAGAGCGTACAGTTGATCTATTAGTAAATAGTAAATACTATTCCAGAAACAAACAATGTTATAATTAATAATAGATCAACTGTACGCCCTTGATAATTGGTTAATTTAAGTCGTGATATTTTCGTTAGTTTTAACAAAAATATTCTCAAAAATAAATTATATGAAAAACGGTACACAAACTGGAAAAGGTCCTAACTTTTTACGACAGATAGTTACCGAACCAACGCGCGGTGACAATATTTTAGATTTGATGACGAACGGCGAGAATATAGTCGAATGTTTAGAAGTAGGCGAGAGTTTAGGATGTAGTGATCATCAAATTCTTAGGTTTAAGTTATTGATAGAAAACACCCAGGATAGTAACGTCATAGAAGTCCCTGATTTTCGTAGGGCTAATTTTGATAGTTTTGCGGATAGGATGAGAGTAGTGGACTGGGATAACTTATTTATGGGTAATGACACAAATTTGCGTTGGGTGGCGTTTAAAGAAAGTTTTAGGAATATTGAAAGGGAGTTTATTCCTCGTAGGCCCAAGCGCGCTAGAAATCGTGGTAGGCCGAAGTGGTGGACTAGGGAAATAGGCGAGTTCATAAACGAGCGTAATAGAACGTATAGACTTAATAAGTGCAATGGCACGGCAGCTAACTTTAATAGATATATCGAGCTTAGACGTCAGGTTAAAAGATCAGTTAGGAATGCCAAACGTAATTTAGAGATACTTATAGCTGCGGATAGTAAACATAATCCAAAAAAGTTTTTTGAATACGTTAATAATCGTAAGCCGGTAAAAGATAACATAGGCCCTCTAGTGGATGTTAATGGCGCTTGGCTTCTGACTCTCAGGCGATGGCGGGTATTTTCAATAACTTTTTTGCGACAGCTTTTACCGTAGAAGACGTAAATAATGTCCCCGACGTGGACGATATCGTTCCATTTAGTAGCGAGACTATTTTGGATGAAATAACTGTTTACGAGGGTGAGATTGCGCATTATATCGATAGGCTAAAAGTTAGCAAGGCTCCAGGCCCTGACGCTTTTTATCCCAGACATTTGAAAGATTTGAAAGACGTTATCGTAGGCCCCTTAACGAAGATTTTTAATCCGTCACTCGAAACGGGGATTATTCCTGAAGACTTCAAATTAGCTAACGTCACGCCTATTTTTAAAAAGGCGACCGCGCAGTAGCTAGCAATTATAGGCCCATTAGCTTAACGTCAATTGTAGGTAAACTTTTGGAATCCGTAGTTAGGGATCGTATCATCGATCACTTAGAAAGTAGAGATTTGATTAGTAGTAGTCAGCATGGGTTTCGACGCCATAGGTCTTGTTTAACTAATTTGTTAGAATTTTATAACGAAATAGTGCGCGAATACGATAGGCATAGAGCAGCTGACGTTATTTATTTAGATTTTAAAAAGGCGTTCGATACAGTTCCGCATAGGAGACTAATTGCGAAGGTCAAAGCGCACGGTATGTTTAAGAACCGTCTTGACAGACATTTTAAAAATATTAACGTTTAAACTAAAAAAAAAAACAATTAACAACAGGAGCTCTGGGGGTGGTGGTCGAGGATGAGTCTGTTGACGATTAATGCCAGCTTGTGACATGCCAGCGTGTGATGCCAGCAATAAAATTATTAAAAAAAAAGAAAAAAATTAGACTAACACGAACGCAGATGTAGCTCGTAGCGTAAACTAACCCACTTTTTGTTTAACTTTACCTACTTTTTTTTTTCTTATCTCCTTACTTTGCATGTCTGTAACTCTCTTTTCTTGCATGTTTGTAGTTTGCACGGTATGACAGTGAGTTAAGACTGTGTTTGCATGGTTTGTAAACGTTCTTATTTTACTTCTTTTCATCTTTCACCCCTCTCCTATTTTCTCCGACTATTTTTCTGACTTGTCGGCAGTGGCCGGCGGATGATGATGGTGAGTCTTTTTTCTCTTTTTCTGAATGAATGTTAACCCACGAGTGATAGGTGTTGCTCCTTACTTAACCCCTTATTCTCTTCTCTTCTCTTAACCCCCTACTCTTTCCTTTCTCTCGGGCTAACCTTAGAGTGGATCTTAGGGTCTTTGTTAGCCTTAGCTTCTGTAGATCTGTAGATACCTCATGTATGTGGAGTCACAGTGTCAAGTGAACAAGACTTGGAATGTCAGTTGCAGCCAGCTGGCTATGCTCAACAAACTGATGACTAAAACGTCAACAAACGTTCGCCTTTCGATGTAATTTTTATCAAATATTTAATTTTTCGTTTGTAAATTTTGTATTGCCAATAAAAATAAAAATTTATTTATTTTATAGTGGAAATTAACATTAAGCTGTTGTAATAGTTTAAACATTTTAAATTTTTTTTTCTTACTTTGGCGAATTTTTCATTTGGTTTGAAAACTCGTACTGGTATTTCAACTCTCCCGATGGCACCCCCCTCCTGGCTGTCACCCGGGGCGGACCGCTCCCCTCGCACCCTTTACCACGCCACTGGACGCAGGGAATCTATGGTAGGCCCTAAAGAATATCTTATTCAACGCACCGGTAAGTGCCTTTGTTGTTGTTTAGAAATCTAGTAACTTAGCGGGGTCACTAACCCCACGCTATTACATTTAATTAAAACTTTACCTTTTCAGAACTTACTGTACTGTATTGTATACATCCAGTGGTGAGCTGGAGCCGGTTCGCACTGGTTCGCGCGAACCGGTTGTTAAAAATTGTTACGGAAACAAATATTATTATAAAATTATCTTAAAACCGAATAATCTTATAAAACAGTGTACAAAAAAAAACGATGTACAAAATAATAATCTTGAAGCTATTTTGTAATTACTACCTAATTAGTAATAACTAATATACTTAAATATTCTTCATATTTTCTTCTTTTCAAATTTATTCTAAATTTTTTTTTTTATTGTTAAATACGAGTACAACTCCCAATGACACAATGCATTTCCACTTCTTATGGAGAAAGGTACAAAAACTACATACTGTGGCACATCCTTTAAATCAGAACTTTTTATATAGGGAACCGGTTGTTAAGATTTTGGCAGCTCATCACTGTATACATCCCATCTGTGGTGGAACTATCCAAAAACTGCTATGAATAAACTCTCTGTTGCTTATAATAATATTTTTCGTATGCTATGTAGTGAACTGTAATAGCTTGGGGTTAGTGACCCCGCTAAATTATTAGGTTCCTAAACAACAAACAAAGGCACTTACCGGTGCGTTGAATTAGATATTCTTTAGGGCCTACCATAGATTTCCTGCGTCTCACAAAGCAGTCTACCTAAACTCTCTAACTTTACTAATTTAGAAGCTATAGACATTACCCCTAACTATTATTATTTACTGACAACTTTCTACCCCTTTTGTCACCTTAGAAACATCACCAAATTAAACTTAGCACCAACGATTTAGTCAGATATGAATAACCATGCTCTAGTCCAGCCAAAACCAAAACGAACAGCCGCGTTGCTCTGTTTATCCCTTCGTGTTGCCATTCAGCTTTCTTTTAGTGATTTTTCCCTTTAGTGACTTTAGACTATATACATAAGGGGTTCCAAAAAACCTTAGCCCCCCCCATTTGCAGCTTACATGTTTACTTATATCGAAATAGTTTTTAGTGATTATAAAATTATATAAAATTCTTTATTTATTGCAGGTATTAAAATTACTCTAGCTGATAAAGTGATAATATAATGGCTTCTCAATTAATTGGTGATTCGGAGAGGCAACGTGTGATAGATCGCATACGAGCAGTAACATTTCGGGAAGCTCTTGATGCTGGAGCCACCTTTTAACACGTTCATGGGTTGTTAAAAAGTTGCGAAGAAGTGAGGACTTCGTCAAAAGAAACAAAGGACATCATTGAAAGCGGTACGCGTAAGCGGAAAAACAGCTGTGCTGAACTTTCTAGAGAGATCGAAGTGTTGAGTGGAAAGATCGTTAGTGGTGAGATCATTCGACTGTACCGTCATAGGCAAGGTTTAAAGCCTTGGCATGAACTTCCAAAGCCAAGAAAAACTCAACTTAACATCGATGACAGAATGTGGTTTGCCCATTATCTTGAAGATTGGGATGTGGATGATTTCATGCGTTTAGCTGTCTCCAATGAATTTTTTGTTTACGTAACACGTCGGCCTAACTACCAAAATGATCGAGTGTGGGCCACAACACCAGATGAAATCGATGACAATGAACATTATCGCGAATTATTAAAAAGTCCAGACTGTGTTGGAGTGTTTGTTTTGTTCACTGCAAATAAGCTCATGTGGGTGCTGAAGCCAAATGGTCAGAGTTGGGATGGACAGTATTTTCGTGATATTATTCTATCCCAGCATGTCATTCCTTTTCTAAGAAACCCAAACAATGTTATGGATGTCGATCAGGTCACACTTCTGCACGATAAGGCCCCCTGCTTTAAGGCATTAGCCACTCAACAGTTGTTGCGGAACCATGAGATCGATTTCTTTGGAAATGAAGAATGGCCAGGAAATTCTCCTGACCTGAACGTCTGTGAACACATTGGATCAGTTATAAAGGACAAGGTTGAATGTCTCTTGTTTCAAGAACCTGCAGCAAATCGATTTTCGAAGGATACAATGACGCAACACATTGAAACTGTTTTAGCAAATTTGCGTAACGATCAAGATCTATTCACGTCACTTTTGGCAAGCTACCCAAAGCGAATTCAGGCTGTCTTGGAAGCCAATGGCGGAAACACCAAGTTTTAATTGTTTCTCATTAAATGCAGGATTAAATTCTCTTTTGTAAGGTATGTTTAGTTTTACTGTACCTCTAATGGTTTAGACCATGGGCGGGGGGGCTAAGGTTTATTGGAGCCCAGTATATATACACACACACACGTCACCTAACTAATAACTAATATACTTAAATATTCTTCATATTTTCTTCTTTTCAAATTTATTCTAAAATTTTTTTTTTTTATTGTTAAATACGAGTACAACTCCCAATGACACAATGCATTTCCACTTCTTATGGAGAGAGGTATAAAAACTACATACTGTGGCACATCCTTTAAATCAGAACTTTTTATAAAGGGAACCGGTTGTTAAGATTTTGGCAGCTCATCACTGTATATATCCCATCTGTGGTGGAACTATACAAAAACTGCTATGAATAAACTCTCTGTTGCTTATAATAATATTTTTCGTATGCTATGTAGTGAACCAAAATGGTGCAGTGCCAGTTTTATGTTTACTACGCGTAACCTACCTAGTCTAGGCCGGGCTGAAACTATAATTTTTGTTTGATTTTAATTTATAAGAGTGACTAACAGTTGGCTTTTGATATAAAAATAAGATTCCTGAAAAAAATAATTGGTGGCCGCCAACGTGTGTCCAGCCACCCCCATTTTTGTAAAAACATCTAATGCCGCACTAGCAAAATCAGGAAAATGGCAATATCTCTTCTTCTGAACATGCTAGAGAGATGGTTTGCATACCAAAAGATGCAGAATTTGATTTAGAACAAATTATTAAGAGTGGTATATTTTCATAAAACCTTTAGTTTTTGAGTTATTTTAGAAAAACTAATGTTTTGGGCCCATAGACCACCTTTCGACTGAATCTCCTTCTTTCTCTTCGCCCGTTCCCGCCTCTATGCGGGGTCGGCGTTTCTGACCAGCCTCCTCCACACAGCCCGGTCCTGGGCTTCTTCCTCCGACAAACCCTTCTCCCTCAAATCGTCCCTCACCTTCTCCATCCACCTTCGCTTCGGTCTGCCTCTCTTTCTCCTACCATGCACCTCCATATTCATCGTTCTCTTACCTACATAATCTTCGTCCCCTCTCATCACATGTCCATACCATTTCAGTCTACTTTCTTGTATCTTCCTCGAGATTTCTCCAACCTTTGTTGTGCCCCTTATCCTTTCATTCCTTACTCTATCCAACCTTGTCACTCCGCACATCCATCTCAGCATTCTCGACTGAATGTCAACACAATAAAACATTCTCAAGCTGCAAATTGACATGTATTAGTGGTTTTCAATCAGCAATCAAAATCAATCAAAATCAGCCATTTTAAATTCATTGAAAATGCTTTTTGACATTCCAAAATGCCAAACATTAAATTATACAATTAACAAATTGTCATTTTGTCATATTTTAGCATGATAAATAATAATCTAGAACTTAAAATATTTTTTAGACACAAAATCTTTCATTAATTTACGTGATCTAATTTTGTTTCTAATAAGACCATCTCTACGCTCATGACCTACAACAGCCAAGGATGCTTCAGTGACAAGCTTGATGTGCCTTTCAACATTCTGACTGTGGCACTCGTGATCCAGTTTCAATGCGGTATTAATGATATCACGCAGTTCATCATTACTGAATTATTTTAATACAGGTGGAACAGTTTCCCATTGGGACATAGCAGACAGCTTGTGGTATGCAGAAGCTTTGAAATTGATGATTGGCTTTCTAAAGACCCTAACATTCTCATCTATAACAGGATATTCATCAGTACCACCTTCATGATCCTCTTCATTCTCATCATCACTTTCAATTATTCCACCTGCAAAATCATTGCTACTACCAGATTCATCATCAAAATCCTCTATAACTCCCCTCAGACACAGAACTTTATTGACAGCACACCACCTCACCTCTTCATCTTCATCAGCCAGCATTCCAACTAAATATTTTCACCATGAGCAAAATAGCTGTTATTGTTTAATACATCATAACAAATTTCTCAAATTTTCCTGTCAGGGAATTTATTTACTCTTTGGATCATATTGAATAGGTTTCTTGACCCATCACTTAGCCTCTTATTAGCCTTGATATTGAACCAACTGTGAAAGTATACTTTGATGATGATGAATACTATGATTTTGAGGTTCTTACTGGGTCTTTTTTGTGAAACATAAAAGCGAAGAATTCTACAGGCTAAGGTGAGCCATCGAGAGTGATTTAGCAGGCCAACTTCTAAGAGTGCAAGGTCTTCATCCACTTCACCAGTAATAATTGCCCAGCAGATGCAGTATCCATAGTACTGGTCTGTTGATAAATTATTGACCACCTCATTTGGTAGAAGCACAAATGCAGGATAAGGTATAGATTTGAAGTCCACAACATTCCATTCTGACACATCCCCATTGAGCTGAGAACCAATAGGGCCAGAAAATTTGTCTGGACTTTTTGTTGTCCCATCTAAAGTTATGAAGATGTGTCTAAGTGGCAATTCATTTAGATGCAGAAGACAAATATCCCACTGAAGAGGTTGCCCTAAAAGCATTTCCAAATATCTGATTGACCCATGCATATGTCCTGTGTTAGTATTTGTCCCATCTGCTTTAACCAAGTTTAATTTGGCCTCAAGTTCTGTCCCTTTAATGATCTTATAAATGCCATGAGCAATGTCAATGCCTTTGCTACTCTCCGGGGTAAAATGGTCGAGGTAGTTAGTAATCAAAAAGCCAAATCATGCTTATTTTAGAATTTCTTTTGTCACTAAGGTCCGTCGAAAGGGGGTCTATGGGCCCCAAAAATGAGTTTTTCTAAAATAACTCAAAACCTAAAGGTTTTATGAAAAAATACCACTCTTAATAATTTGTTCTAAATCAAATTCTGCATCTTTTGGTATGCAAATCATCTCTCTAGCATGTTCAAAAGAAGAGATATTGCCATTTTCCTGATTTTGCTAGTGCGGCATTAGATGTTTTTACAAAAATGGGGGTGGCTGGACACACGTTGGTGGCCACCAATTATTTTTTTCAGGAATCTTATTTTTATATCAAAAGCCAACTGTTAATGACTCTGATTAATTCTATCTTGAGTTTCACCCGGCCTACACGGTACCTACCAGCCAAATGTTAATCTGGAAGAATATACCGGGTGAACCAAAAGTAGGACAGTAAATGATAACGTTTATTTTGAGAATACATATACAATTATATTTAATTTTTTTGTATACTATAATACAAAATTAAAAAAAAATTAACTTATACCAATACAATACAAAAGCACTGAAAATTTTATCAACGCAGGTGCTCAAATTGCTGTCCATCACAATTTACACAGCTTTGAAGTCTACCTTTCACACTTCGACAAACATTTTTGCACAAGTTTCTTTGTGCATTAATTTCTTGAAATGCATCTCTGATGTAATTTTTCAAATCACCAACACTTCGTGGTTTTCGACTATAAACTTTGTCCTTGAGTACTCCCCAAAAGAAAAAATCCATTGGGGTAAAGTCAGGTGAACGTGCAGGCCATTCAATTGGACCTCTTCGGCCGATCCATTTCTCGGGAAATGTTTCATCAAGATACTCACTGACTGCTCTTGAATAATGTGGAGGGGCCCCATCTTGTTGGAAATAGAGGTCATGTGAATTAGGCTGTTGTTGTAAGTGTGGAACAACTTCATTCATTAGAATTTCGAGATACTTATCACCTGTGACTGTTCCATCAACAAAAATTGGTCCTAAAACACCAGAACTTGAAATACCACCCCAAACAGTGACACCAGGCTGGTTTAGTTGCTGCTCTAATGTTAAATGCATGTTCTCACTACACCATAGTTATAATGAACACCATAGTTATAATATAATATAACACAAACCCTATTCAACCTACTGTCCACCTACTTTTGGTTCACCTGGTACCTATATAATTTCATTACTAGGGTCCAAAACAGCTCTAATTTGTTATTGTGCAATGTCCTGTCTTCAGATACTGTGTGCCTCTCACTCGTATGGCAGTCTTGGTTCAGACAACTGCTGGTTTACAATACCTTATTTTTGTAATGTAGCAAAGATTGTATATGCATATTAAGTTGTGTTATAATGAGATTGTATTTGTCAGTATGTTAGGTTAAATGGCCATGCTGGCCTTATTTTTGTACTTGTATGTCAGGTTAAGTGACTATGCTGGCCTTATTTTTGGACGTGTATATTAGGTTAAGTGGCCTTATTTTTTGTATTAAGTTCAGTGTATGATAAGATTGTACTTGTATGTTAGGTTAAGTGGCTATGGATTGTGAATGATCCGCAATAAAGATGTGTTTTTTTGTTTGTTTGTATAATCAAATACTTTAGGTGAGTTTGAATATATATATATATATATATATATATATTTAGGAGAAATCCAATGACAAGGAGAAATGTAAATGCCATGAAAAGTCTTCTTTAATGCGCAACGTTTCGAGCAATACGCTCATCTTCAGGCTGTTTAATAACAATGTGAAATTAAAATCAATATTGAATGAAAAACAAGACAAAGAAAATTTCTATAACCTATTCATAAAGGCAAATTTTAAAAGACTGAGAAAAGAGGGTTAAATTCTAAGTTATACAGATTTACATATAAAAATTAAGAAGCTATTTTTAAATACATATAGTAAATGTGAAATTAATACACTGGAAAAATTAACAATAGTACACTGGAATAATGAAACTAACTAACCTTTCACTGCAATTTCCGAGGCTAACTGATTTAAGCAGAGGCAAGACGAGAAAACAAAAGATGGCGAGGGCGATTGGGGAAGGGGGATTATAAGGAATTGGGGAAGGAGGAGGGATTATAACAAATTTAGAGGGACGGCTGATGAGTCAACATTTAGAGTAGGGGACAATGTTTTAATGTAAAGCGATTCCAAAATTCTTAGTGAGTTGGGACAAGTATTACAACCAAGAATTTTAAAATTGTCTAAAGTGACATCAGTTTTACATTTTATACTGTGTTCCCGAATACTAGAAACTTCTTTAGTTTTTAAAATTTTACCTGTTCGGCCACTTATTCCCATATGCGAATAAAATCTAGCCCTGAGAGAGCGAACAGTGCTGCCAATGTAATTCCCAAGGAGACACCTAGGGCAGGTAAATAAATATACAACACCGCTACGCAACGAGTCAGGGGTTCGATCCTTCGCTGAGAAAAAGCTACCTAAAGACGTTTTATTAATAAATATGATGCGGAAATCAGTATGATAAAAAAATTTCCTTAACAACTTTGTAAATTTAAGCTTAAATTCCTTATTCAAAGGACCCATTTCAGGTACCAAGAAATATTTTATATCCTTCGGCACTGTAATACAAGGAAGTTGAGGGCTATAAACATTATTTAAGAAGGATCTAATTAGTTTGTCTACATATTGAACAGGAAAACTATTATTAGTAAAGTATGATCTTAGATTATTAAATTCATCATTAAGTAAGGTAAAACTAGAGGTCAAATTATATCCTCTGAACAGGAGAGTTTTAATACAAGACATCTTATAGTTGAAATCAGTAAAACTAAAAAAATTCATGCCCAAACCAGTGAAAGTGGGTTTCCTGTAAACTGATGTAGTAATAGAATCACCGTTTTTCGAAATTAAAAGATCTAAAAAGGGGAGGGAGCCATTTTGCTCAGTTTCCATTGTATACGTTATATTGGGGTGCAAAGAATTTAGGAAGTTAAAGAATTGTTGCGCTTGTACCGCATTATCAAAGACTGCTATCGAATCATCAACGAAGCGTCGATAGAAAATTGGCTTGAGATGAGTGGGAGATTGTCTAAAAATTACACTTTCTAAATGAGTCATAAAAAAATCAGCTGCTAACGGTCCGACAGGTGATCCCATCCCTACACCATCAATTTGTTGGTAAACCTTATTGTTGAAAGTGAAATAGCATTGTTTGAAGACCAATTCTAAAAGTTCCTTAAAATGAGACAATGAAAAACCATGAAAATTATCAACTGAGCTAAAAACCCTATCTAAAATAATGGCAATAGTTTCAGATACAGGTACATTTGTGAAAAGCGACTTTACATCAAAACTGACAAAAAACTTTTTTGAATCGAAGTTCTCACCAAGGAGGTCTTTTTGGAATTCAAACGAGTTATTTATAGTGTAAGCATTTTTCGCAAAGGGTGACAGGAGACGAACAACAAATTTTGCCAATTGTAAGGTTAGAAGACCAGGTTAATAGATTTCTGTCACGACTAAAGTCTTTAAAGATAATAAAAAATGATACTTACTCTCAGTTGTTCGCATCTGGTGCTAATCTTGCTCAATTATACTGTCTGTCTAAAATCCATAAAGCTGGAACACCTCTCCGTCCTATTTTAGCTTCGTATAACTTACCCACCTTTCAATTGGCAAAATTTGTTGTTCGTCTCCTTGTTGTTCGTCTCCTGTCACCCTTTGCGAAAAATGCTTACACTATAAATAACTCGTTTGAATTCCAAAAAGACCTCCTTGGTGAGAACTTCGATTCAAAAAAGTTTTTTGTCAGTTTTGATGTAAAGTCGCTTTTCACAAATGTACCTGTATCTGAAACTATTGCCATTATTTTAGATAGGGTTTTTAGCTCAGTTGATAATTTTCATGGTTTTTCATTGTCTCATTTTAAGGAACTTTTAGAATTGGTCTTCAAACAATGCTATTTCACTTTCAACAATAAGGTTTACCAACAAATTGATGGTGTAGGGATGGGATCACCTGTCGGACCGTTAGCAGCTGTTTTTTTATGACTCATTTAGAAAGTGTAATTTTTAGACAATCTCCCACTCATCTCAAGCCAATTTTCTATCGACGCTTCGTTGATGATTCGATAGCAGTCTTTGATAATGCGGTACAAGCGCAACAATTCTTTAACTTCCTAAATTCTTTGCACCCCAATATAACGTATACAATGGAAACTGAGCAAAATGGCTCCCTCCCCTTTTTAGATCTTTTAATTTCGAAAAACGGTGATTCTATTACTACATCAGTTTACAGGAAACCCACTTTCACTGGTTTGGGCATGAATTTTTTTAGTTTTACTGATTTCAACTATAAGATGTCTTGTATTAAAACTCTCCTGTTCAGAGGACATAATTTGACCTCTAGTTTTACCTTACTTAATGATGAATTTAATAATCTAAGATCATACTTTACTAATAATAGTTTTCCTGTTCAATATGTAGACAAACTAATTAGATCCTTCTTAAATAATGTTTATAGCCCTCAACTTCCTTGTATTACAGTGCCGAAGGATATAAAATATTTCTTGGTACCTGAAATGGGTCCTTTGAATAAGGAATTTAAGCTTAAATTTACAAAGTTGTTAAGGAAATTTTTTTATCATACTGATTTCCACATCATATTTATTAATAAAACGTCTTTAGGTAGCTTTTTCTCAGCGAAGGATCGAACCCCTGACTCGTTGCGTAGCGGTGTTGTATATTTATTTACCTGCCCTAGGTGTCTCCTTGGGAATTACATTGGCAGCACTGTTCGCTCTCTCAGGGCTAGATTTTATTCGCATATGGGAATAAGTGGCCGAACAGGTAAAATTTTAAAAACTAAGAAGTTTCTAGTATTCGGGAACACAGTATAAAATGTAAAACTGATGTCACTTTAGACAATTTTAAAATTCTTGGTTGTAATACTTGTCCCAACTCACTAAGAATTTTGGAATCGCTTTACATTAAAACATTGTCCCCTACTCTAAATGTTGACTCATCAGCCGTCCCTCTAAATTTGTTATAATCCCTCCTCCTTCCCCAATTCCTTATAATCCCCCCTTCCCCAATCGCCCTCGCCATCTTTTGTTTTCTCGTCTTGCCTCTGCTTAAATCAGTTAGCCTCGGAAATTGCAGTGAAAGGTTAGTTAGTTTCATTATTCCAGTGTACTATTGTTAATTTTTCCAGTGTATTAATTTCACATTTACTATATGTATTTAAAAATAGCTTCTTAATTTTTATATGTAAATCTGTATAACTTAGAATTTAACCCTCTTTTCTCAGTCTTTTAAAATTTGCCTTTATGAATAGGTTATAGAAATTTTCTTTGTCTTGTTTTTCATTCAATATTGATTTTAATTTCACATTGTTATTAAACAGCCTGAAGATGAGCGTATTGCTCGAAACGTTGCGCATTAAAGAAGACTTTTCATGGCATTTACATTTCTCCTTGTCATTGGATTTCTCCTAAATATTAAATTGAAGCTCTGTAGAAGCAACCCGCGTGATTATATATATATATATATATATATATATATATATATATATACAGGGTGAGTCAAAAGTCTCCATACATAGGCAAAATGGCCACTTTATTATGCAATCACTAGTAAGTCACAAAATATGCTCTATGTGGGCACCATTACACTGAATGCACATACGGATGCGTTCCCCCCAGTCATGGCAAACGCGCGTTAACAAAAAAATAAAAAATAAATAATCATTTATTTATCATGACCATTTTGCCTATGTATGGAGACTTTTGACTCACCCTGTGTATATATATATATTATATATATATATATATATATATATATATAACTTATATATAGGTGTATAGGAATATATATAGGTGTTTGAATATATACTTATTAATCAGTGATGCAGTCGAGACCACCAAGTCCGAGACTGAGACCGAGACCGAGATCAAAGGTTCGAGATCGAGATCTACCTTCCGAGATCGAGACCCTTAAAATTCGAGACCGAGATCGAGAGCGAAACCAAGCTCATGCCCTTTCAATTTGTTTTACACTACCATGGGCGTCCGGAGGGGGAGGCAAGAGGGGGCAGTTGCCCTCCCGTGGAAATTTGTGTTTGCCCACGCAACGACTTCTATAATTCTACTGCAGCTCAGTCAGTGTTTCCACATTCAAAGAAATGTCGTTTACTTTACCTTTACTTTACCGAAGTGCCGTGTCGTTGAACTTAGAAGTGTTAAATAAACTATACTGAAAGATATAGTAATGGAATTATTTGCAAAGATCATTATATTGAGTGTTTTATTTATTTTTTTCTCTCGAAAACCTTTTGGTCAATTTCATTGAAACTTACACGATTATAGTTAATCATAGTATCATATAACATACAAAACATGGACTTGACTGGTAGAAAAAAAATGCACTGCGACCACTACGAGTAAAAACCGTCATCTCCCCTTATCATAGCCTGCTTTCGGTGCTAAATTTATGTACTTAGTAGCCTATTACTAAGTACATAAATTTAGCACCGAAAGCAGGATATGATAAGGGGAGATGACGGTTTTTACTCGTAGTGGTCGCAGTGCATTTTTTTTTCTACCCAATAAAGAACTAATAAGAACTAAGAACTAATAAATTAGTTTTGCCCCCCCTTGCGAAAAATCCTGCGGACGCAGTAACACTACTATGGAAATTAGACTATGTTAAGTATATTAATAAACTAATAACTACTTTCTCAGATGTAGTGTGTTGAATGCAAAAAGTGTAGCCTATAAATTAACAAATGAATATATATATATATACAGGGCGTCCCAAAAAAATGTATACACACTTTAACAGCTGATAGCTCAATTGATGTTTCTTTCTTTCCAAGTTAAACCCATTAGAATTAATAATGGCAGTCAGACTAAGCTTTGAACAAAGGAAATTCATTCTAAAATGCTCTTGGAAGTGTGAAAACGCAGTTGAAGTGCAAAGACAGTTTAGGAGGGAGTTTCAAACAGATCCACCAACGCGACTTACCATCACTCGAATTAGAGATAAGTTTGAAGCCGATGGAACTGTTCAGAATGTCCACAAGAAGCGTTCCGGAAGACCACGGACATCGACAAGCCCCACAAAGCAAGAAAGAGTACTGGAAACGTATCACCAAAGTCCAAGAAAATCTGTGCGGCAAGCGAGTCGTGAGGTAGGAATTTCAGAATCGTCAGTCCAACGCATTTTGAAGCGCTGTCAATGGAAAAGTTACATTCCAAGATTAGTCCATGCTATTAATGAAGATGATCCGGACCGAAGAGTGGAGTATTGCGAGTGGTACTTGGCACGATGTGGATGTGGATTGGACGAAGGGGTTTCGTAGAATACCCTCCGCGTTCACCAGACCTCACACCACTAGACTTTTTTTTATGGGGATACTTAAAAGACAAAGTCTACGCTATAAAACCTGCAACAGTCGCTGAATTGAGAGCAGCCATTGAACGAGAATGCACACAAATACCAAACGAAATGTTTCGTGATGTTTGCGATTCCATTGCTTCGCGTTATCAGCAGTGCCTGGACCAGAACGGACGTCAGTTTGAAAACAGGCGTTGACAAAACAATTAAATAATGTATTCTATTACATTTTGAAAATGAAATGTATTTTAATAAACACTGCCTTTATAATTATTTAAAATGTGTATACATTTTTTTGGGACGCCCTGTATATATATATATATATATATATATATATATATATATATATATATATATATATATATATATACTTTTTATTTATTTACTTCTTTTAGATCTGTTGCAGAAGGTATAATGAACGTACCCACTTCCCAGTTTGACTTGTGCATTTATTTAAAGCATGATAGGTGCTCATTACACTTAAGGAACATCAGCATGCTCAGAAGATCTGCTGAAGTTCGACTTCTGTGGGGCCTCATTATTATGCCTCCATGGCTAAATACACGCTCAATTGGAGCAGTAGAGGCAGGCACTGTTAAAACAGTCATGGCAATATTGGCCAGTGATGGGAATTTATCCCTTTTCTGGTGCCAGAACTTCATACTTATATATATATAATATATATAATTCTCTATTTAGTGTTTCCATTTTCAATAAAATTAATCTGATGGGGGCGGGGAGGGCAAATTTTTTTGTATAAAAAAATCCAGGAACCCCCCCCGCAAGACAAACGTGGCAACTCAAAACAGGGTGACTGATTAGTGAATACCTAGAGTTCCTTACTTTTACAAACTTTCATAAACATTCTGAATTGTGTCTGTTCAACCAAGCCACCATCATGAGTATGCCAATAACATGTATTTTTCATTACGGTCTCGAGAGGTCTCGAAAGGTCTCGGGGAGAAAAACCGAGACCGCGTCTGTCGAGATCGAGACCGAGATCTAAATAGCGGAGACCGAGATCGAGATCGAGATCTGCAAATTGGGTCTCGAGATCGGTCTCGAGACCTACATCACTGTCATTAATATATTTGAATGTTACCTGTATACTAGTGATAACCAATTTGGTTTCAAAAGAAACACAGTACCGATATGTGTGTGTATGCCTTGAAAGAAATGGTCTGTAAATACCAAACTCTAGATGCTAATGTTTTTTGTGTTTCCTGGATGCCTCTAAAACATTTGATCATGTTAATCATGAAAAATTATTCATGAAACTTGTAAATCGTAATGTACCTGGTTACTTGGTGCGTATGTTAACATTCTGGTATAATCACCAGACAACGTACCTGTTGGGTCTGAAATAAAGTGTTTGTTTGTTTGTTTGCAAATTGAGATCACCTGAAGATTCGTCACCCCAGCCTTTTTTAGTTAGCGTTATAAGTCTAACTAACGAAAATATCACGACCTAACCTAACCAACCGTCAAGGGCGTACAGTTGACCTAACGATTGGTTAGGTTAGGTCGTGATATTTTCGTTAGTTAGACTTATAAAGCTAACTAAAAAAGGCTGGGGTGACGGATCTTCAGGTGATCCGCAAATTGCATATATTTGGACAAAAAGTATGAGGCATTACACTGGTTTCTTGTCAATATCATCATGTTTCATTTCCATTTCAGTCATTGTAGCCTTGGATCATACCAGAACTTTGGTCTTGGCAAAGTCCAGTGTGTTAAATTTACCAAACAAGGATAACCTATGTTCAGAACTCTAAACAAATCCATCGGCACCATCAACTAAATCTAACAGGTGACACCTTTCTTTATATACAATTATACATGCAATAACATTAAATGGTTGAGCCTTTTCTGAGTCATGGTTGATCTCAGGTAAGTTTTGATATGTCTGAGACTACTAAATGAACGCTCACTACAGGCATTGGTGGTTGGCATCACTATAATTAACTTTGCTAATATGATCACAGAGAAGATAATAAATTGTTGACTAGGCGTCAGTGATTGCAAGTATGTAACTACATCACGTAGGGTTATCTGTTCAAGGGTACCCGTGAACACAAAGTTGGTATTGAAGGTTGTTAGATGTGTATGTAGTCTTGCAGGAAGGAAGTCTGAGCCATAGAATGAGGTTACCCTCTCTAATTCTGCTGTAAAAGTCTGTCCTTTTTCAGCCTTGAGAAGCAACTCTTCACACTGGACATACTGTATTGTATATTCTGTAGTCTACTTGGTCGAACCTGTCAGTTATGGACATTATAATGAGGTTCAGAGCTTCATAATATGTCTTTCTGTAAAGATCTCCATAAGCTTGGTGACCTTCTAGTGGAGCACAACCCTCTTCTAGCCTAGCTGGAACTCTTCTAAATCGATGTTGGAAGCACCTAGTGACAGAACTTTCTTCCAGAAAGGTCTAACATTGTGCATATTTCGAAGAGTTTTAACAGTCACACCAGCAATAGCCTGCGCTTCAGCTGTTGAAAGAGTCACAGATTGAAGGGCTTTACTCAGACTGTCTGCATGCAGGAGTAAGCACTGGCCGAGTACCAAGAGACCAAGAGACCAAGAGACCAGGCCCAGAGTTCTTCCAAGGTGTCATAGTTACTGATAATACTGAGCCAATGAAAGCATGTATTTTTTAAAAAGTTGGACCAAAAAAATAGTGGAACCCAGGAACAAACCCTATGGCTTAGCTGAATATTGGTCAGGCCAAAGCCTGACTGGTCTGACCGCTTCCGACGGCCTTGCTTTAGCTACAGTATATATTTTTCAATGATTTGAGGTAAAAACTTACTTTAAATTACAGGTTATTTATTACAGCCAGTGATGGGCATCGATACATGAAAATCGCTAAAGCGATACCGATACATCGATACATGAAGAACGTCTTAGGCGATACCGATACATCGATACATGAAGAACGTCTTAGGCGATACCGATACGCCGATACTTTCTAGATGTCTTAAGCGATACCGATACCGATACATGCATCGCCGATACATGTATCGCCGGTACATTTTTATAATTATTCATTTAATATGTAGGTATTAGATAGTATTGTTTATACTAGTAATTTGTACGCACTGTAAGTAAAATCAACGACATTTTAATGGGTTTTATAGATGTAAATAAAAACAATTGCTTTATTTAATGAAAGTATGTTTTAATTTTGTAGGATACATGAATGACTGAAAATATTACACTAACAATTAAAAGTAATTACTATTACCCTTCAAAAATACCAGCTGGCTAAACATCTGGTCAGACAGTCTATTCCTTTTTGGAGCGTGAATGTGACCAGCCAAACTAAACAACCGTTCTACAGGAGCAGAGGATGGTAGTGGTGTGTTATACTTCAGGAAGACCCGTAGAATTCCTGGGTACTGCCTCAGAGATTGGAGAGAATGACTTCCGTCACCCAGATACTGTAAAACTTCCATCTCAGTGGAATCTTGGGTTGCAGAGACATTAGTGGAAGCAGACTCATAACAGAAGAAATCATCTGCACTTCCGTCAGATGCAGCATCACTTAGTTGTTGCTGGGGGGTCTGCTCGCTGAGGCTCTTAACAGCATTAACCAACATTTCTTGAACCCTCTTTTTGACAATGTTTGTATTAAATTTGCCTTTTATTGTCATCCACTTTAACTTGAACAGAGGATTTGAAGACGATGCCAGTATTGCTGCTTTACACTCATGCGACGCATCAAGGCACAGAAACTTTTCAAACCGCTTAGTGAACCCTACTGTGACTGCATTGAGAAGTGGCTGACAATGACGCAATGCCTCCGAATTCAAACGCTCTCTACAGCTAACAATGTCGGAAGCAGGCAACCGTAAAAACATTCTTTGTCGGACTGCAACCTATCAAGTGCTGTTGCAATGGGTTGTAGTACGGTTAGGTATTCCTGGAGAAAATCAAGCTCATTTTCACGAAATGTTGGCAGTCCTAGTTGTTTCATTGTTTCATTTATGACACTTTTATGCTTCAACAGAACTGATAAACTGTCGAACAAGGAGTTCCATCTTGTGACGCATGGTAATTTAATAATATTATTATTTATGTATATTCATAAATATAACTCAGTAGTGTCATATTATAACATCTATTTAAATATTTAAAAATTCTTATTAATGTATCGATGTATCGAAGTACCGATTTTTTTCGATACATTTAAGAAAATTGACCTTAGCGATACCGATAAATCGATACTTTTGTCAAGTAGCTAAAGCGATACCGATACCGATACAAAAGTATCGATCGATACGTATCGGCGATACATGTATCTAGATACTGCCCATCACTGATTACAGCTAAGATCTAAGAAGACAAGATAGTACAACAATGAAGATCTAGTAATAGCTGTATGTCACAGTATGTGATATAAAGAAAAATAAGCAAGGCTGGATACCAGCAACAGTACTGGTATATAATGGTAGCGGCAAGCAATTTTTGTTTGTCTCTGGTACTAGTATGATATATGAGGCAAAGTGCTACTAGTAATAGCAGCAACTTTTCTTTTATGCAGGAAGGAGGGACCGAGGACGAATGCCCGCAAAATCGCTGCCACTCCATAGAAGAAGAAGAAGAAGAAGAAGAGAGACAAAATCAAGGTTCAGGGTTTACGAGATGCCTAGACACTCTGTGTTTGAGGGATTGGAGGTCATAGACAGGTGGAAAGATGGATTGAAGAAGATTGTTCCAAAGTTCACCGGTTGAGTAAATGAAAGATCGAAGATACTGACTAACCCTTGCGTTAGAGAGAGTTGGACAGAAAAAGAATGAGAATGTGTAGAAAGTCTGGTGTTGCGTACTCTCCTTAAAGGAAGAGGCATGCCAAGAGCGGATCTAGAGGGGGGATCGGCGACGTCCGGACCCCTCCTCAATTACTTGCAAGTGCCCTATTTGAATGATGTGCATGCCTCTGAAAATAAATTTTGTTTTTGTAAATAGATCATGGTTATTTTATTTTATTTTATTCAAATTCTATTTTGAGTCTTTATCCGTATACACTGTACTTCCAAATTTGTAGTTACAATGGTCTTCATACGTGCCCTTAGTATTGGTGCAGCCATATCACTATTTTTATCTTCATCTTATTCTGATACTTCTTTTAAATGGCAAGACACGTAATTGTTTGAAAAATCTTCTGTGATAACTGTTGTACCCAAATTAGATTTTTATTTTGTATCATTTGAATGAGACTGATCTAATAAAACAATACAATTGATTTTACACTCGCTCACTGGTGGTCTGTTCTAAAATAAAAATTTCAGTACTATGCCCTTTTTATTTTAGGGGGTGCCCTTTTTTTTCTTTGGACCCCCACTTACTGAAATGCCTAGATCCGCCCTTGCATGCAGTTAGAGAATAAAGCAGAGCAGTGTCCGTTATAATAGTGATAATAAAGAGAGAGTGAGGCACAGGGCCGTACGCAGGATTTCTGCATGGGGGGATTCAGAAATCGAAAATTTCTTTATGATCGGGTTTCATTCGCTTAAGATAACAATGTAATTGTTTAATACTTATGATCATATGGTGACACATATTTTAGTGAGTTAACGTTATTCTAATCATTATTGTAAAATAAAACGCAAATCTGGAAAATTTCAGGAAGTCTTAAAAAATAGATTTAATAAAAAAGTATTTTATTTTGCATTTTACAACTATTGCGAACGTCGAGTAGATTTCATGAAATTATCTAGGATTTCATCAACACTGGCTGAGGTCCCGATGAATGTTAAGAGCAGCGAAACCATTCAAACGATTCTCGGACATGCTGTTCCAGAGATACGTTTTTATTCTCCTAAGTGTAGAGAAAGATCGTTCGGCGCTCGCGATCGTTACTGTTAGTACAGCTAGCACCCTCAAAAGTTTATGTACTCTCGGGAATATTTCAGCATTGCATGTCTGCAGTGCTTGCAACACACTGAACATGTCTTTGTTTTGTCTTAAAATAATTAAATATGGTGTTTTCCATTTTCTTTCTTTTATTCATGGTCACTTGTTTTTAATTAAAATTGCAAACGACAGAAAATTTAAGCCAAACTATCACAACAATGACTAAACCAGTGTTGCCAAGTGACTGAAACAGAAAATCACGATATTTTAGCATAAAAATTCAGGAAATTACAGAAAATTCAGGTGTATATATATATATATATATATATATTTTTTTTTTTTTTTTTTAAGTTCGGGAAGAACCGATTCGCCTCTATTTAAAAGGGCATATCTCGGCGGAAAAACAAAGAAAAAGTGAGAGGAAAGACAGAGGAAAAAGAAAGGGTAGAGGGGACAGTCGAAGTGGAAAAAGACCAAAGGATGACAAGGACTGCAGGGTCGAGCCCCATCATCCTTGGGTGCTAGGGCCGGGAGGGCGCACGTGAAACCTCCAGGAACAAGCACGTACAAACGAGCACAAAGAGCACTCAAGAGTACGAGCTTAGAACCCCCTTGCGGGGTATATATATATATATATATATATATACTTTACCTTACCTTACAACCTTACAAAGGTTTCGCGTGATGATCTCTCATTTCGCGAAGGTCAAGCTTGTCGCCCCTCCTCTCGAATTGGCCTGGTGAAGTAGTGGGTTTGATTCTTGCGCTCTCCACCTCACATAGCCAGGTACGCCCGGCTCATCGGGGATTGGTCTGATCCAGGCGTCTAGTCTTCTTTTGAAGATTTCCACTGCAACTCCCTTTGTGTTTCTTAGTCTTTGGGCAACTGATTAAACAGTTTTGGTCCTCTCACTACAAAACTATTTTCTTTCAGGGTTAAGGATGTGCCCTGTCTCGCCTTCAATTTGGGAATACGGCACAGTCTGCCGTTTCTACTGTCCACCGTTGTTTGGGGAGTTATAGGGTTCAGAGTAAGAGTAGGGTCTAGTTTCTCCATTATTTTCCAAGTGTAAATAATGGTGTATCTCTCTCTTCTCCTTTCCAGTGAGTATAGGTCTAGTTCGCGTAACCTTTCCCAGTAATTTAGTTCTTTGCACCCATTGATCTTGGCTGTGAAGCTTCTCTGGATCCCTTCCAGCTGTCTAATGTCTTCTTTTTTATATGGGGATGTTAGTACTGAGCAGTATTCCAATTTGGGTATTATCAGGGTTTTCAGTAGAGGAATCATTACATTCCTATCCCTTCGTTTAAAGGTTCTCAATATCTGTCCCGTTACTCTTTGCTCTGTTTACTGCTATCTTATTTTGTGTCTCAAATTTCGCATCATCTGTCATTACAACCCCTAAATCTTTTGCTCTGGGATTTCTCTGAATTTCCTGTCCATTTGGGGTATAATATTCCATGGATTTTAGGTCTTCTCTTTTTCCATACCGTAATAGCTGAAATTTCTCGGTGTTAAACTTCATATTGTTGTCTTCCGTCCACTTGTAGATTCTGTTTATGTCGGTTTGTAGGGATCTTATGTCTTCTGGGTTTCTTATTTTTCTACTGATCTTTGTGTCATCTGCAAAGGATGTTACTGTGCTGTCTTGGTAACTTCCTCATCTATGTCAGTTAGCATGATTATGAAGAGTAGTGGAGCTAATACTGTTCCTTGTGGTACTGAGCTGAGGACCTCTGATTCTGATGAAGATACTCCTTGTACTGTAACGACTTGCCGCCGCTCACTAAGGAAATTATATATCCATTTCCCTACTTTTCCTGTTATTCCCATATATTTCAGTTTATATATTATGATTCCGTGGTCACACTTGTCAAACGCTTTAGCAAAGTCTGTGTATAGTACATCATAGTTTTCATTACTTTACAGTAAATCAATAATGTTGTTATAGTGTTCCATTATTTGTGGTCGGCATGATCTACCTGACCGAAACCCGTGTTGGTTATCATTGGATTTTTTCTGCGTTTCTAAAAAGTCATAGATTTTCTGTCTAACTATATATAGGATAAATTCATATTTTTCTATTTCTACAAACCATTATTCATATTTTTCTCTTTCTA
The DNA here is from genome assembly GCA_023014485.1 of Bathynomus jamesi. NCBI lineage: Eukaryota > Metazoa > Arthropoda > Malacostraca > Isopoda > Cirolanidae > Bathynomus > Bathynomus jamesi. The sequence continues at coordinate 4,131 of JAJOZX010001395.1, read as the reverse complement.
CCGGCCATAATGTCTGTGAGCAAGGAAGAACGAATCCAGATAATTCTACTCATAGGAAATCGGAGTCAAAGAGAGGCCGCTGCTGAATTTAACAGACTGCATCCAGACCGCGAGCCAATAACACAGAGTTGTGTTAGCAGACTTGTTGCAAAGTTTAAGGAAGCAGGATCCATAGAAGATAAACCACGCAGTGGACCTTCAAGGAGGTTCACTGACGATGATACAGCGACTGCTATCCTGGCTCATTTTAACAGAAGTCCCAATAAGTCTCTTCGGCGATTGTCCGCCGAGACAGGAGTGTCGAAAAGTAGCATCCATCGCATTCTTCAGGCTCACAAATGGCATCCATATAAACTTCAGATCCTACAGAAATTAAGCGAAGATGATCCCGACCGGCGGATGGAATTTTGTGAATGGGCTACGGAACAATATTGAGCACGTTCTGTAAATAAAAGCTTTTGTTTTGCCTTTTTTTTATTATTTTTTCTATGATGCCGGACTTATGGGACACCCTGTATATATATATATATATATATATATGTGTGTGTGTGTGTGTGTGTGTGTGTGTGCAATGCAAATTCTATGTAATGTAAGGTCTAATGTAAATTTATTCTCAATGGGGGGTTTGAACCCCAAAACCCCCCTTTGCGTACGGCCTTGGTGAGGCAACATTGGGGCGAAGAGAGAGGGATTGAAGACAATCAGTAAGAGGCGGAGAATTGATGAGATAAAAAAACTTTGATTCCACTCGGTCAGTTACGGCTGCGTGGGTCGCGCCACCCAATACATGAGAAACATAATCCATACAAGGACGGACAAGACCCCTGTACAGAGACGGCAACTGAACGGGGATGAAGAAACTGCGGAAGCGGTACAGCACACCTAACCTCTTACAAGCTGTTTTGGAAAGAGAGTATATGTGATCTTTCCAGGAGAGATCACGAGAAAAAGAAACGCCAAGAATGTTAATGGAAGAGGAAGGATTGATTTGTGTGTTGTTAAAAGTAAGGGATAGTCGTGTGGAAGATTGTGACGAGTAGACAGATGGAGGAACTGAGTTTTTGAGGCATTGAAAGCCAAAAGTTTTTCTATGCCTCAATTAGAGATAGCAGAAAGATCAGAGGTCTGGTGTACCACAGCCGTCCTACGCGAATCATGGAGTGACTGTTGAGAGGAGCGCTTTGTGGAGCAGGTGGAGAAGTGAAAGAGTAGAATCATCGGTATGGAAGTGAATAGGACAGGAAGTGCAAATTAAAACGTCATTGATAAATAAAAGGAAAAGAGTGGGTAACAGGACAGAACCCTGACGAACACAACTGTTAATAACTTTAGGAGAACAGTGACCAGGGGCGTAACTAACGGGGGGACGGGGGGGACATGTCTCCCCCAACTTTCGAACTGAGGGGGATAATATAGGTTTTGTCCCCCCCCCCCCCCCCCCCCACTTTTGATCTAAGTTAGTTTACGTGAAGGAAAATATTTAATTCTTGAAATAATCTATGACGAGTAAATCTTTAATTATATTAGTCCTATTAGTATGCTGGAAAGTATTAGTGATTCAGTACTAATACTGCAGTGATAGATACTTTAATGAGACATCTAGTTTTTTTTACTTTAACTATTGCATATATTGTTTTCCTTTAATGTTAAGTATATACTTGATATACATAAGGTAGTTGTGAAAATGCTTCTTTGATTTTCCTATTACTATCATAAATATATATCATTCTCTAAATCATAATATTTTAAGAGCATCATTTTGGTCGCAAACACATTACCTACAGGATAGCAGCACAGAAATTCATCGCAGGATTTTTCGTCATTATAGTTGTCCCCCCCAACTTTTGAAAGCTAGTTACGCTCTTGACAGTGACCATCTACAACACAGATATAGATCGTCCAGAAAGGAAATTAGAGATAAAGGCACAGATAGAAGGATAGAAACCGACGGAGGGCAGTTTGGAAATTAAAGATTTGTGCCAGATTCTATCAAAAGCTTTTGATATGTCTAGTGTAATAGCAAAAGTTTCGCCAAAATCCCGAAAGGAGGATAATCAATAGTCAGAGAGATATGCAAGAAGATCGCCAGTAGAGCGTCCCTTATGGAACCCATATTGACGATCTGAAGGAAGATTGTGAGAAGGGAGGTGTTTAAGAATCTGCTTAAGGATAGATTAAAAAACTTTAGAAAGGCAAGAAATCAAAGCAATTGGACGATAGTTGGAGGGTTGAAAACGGCCACCCTTCTTTGGGACAGGCTGAATGAAAGCGAACTTCCAGCAGGAAGGAATAGTACCAGATGAAAGACAAAGACGAAAGAGTTTGCCTAGGCACGGTATCAGCACAGAAGTACAGTTCTTAAGAACAACAGAAGGAACACCATCAGGACCGCACGCCTTCCTAGAGTTAATCCCAAAGAAGGCAGAAAGAACATCTTTGGAAGAGATTTTAACTTCTGACATAATAAAGTCAGAAGAAGGAGGAGATGGAGGAACAGCACCGGAATCGTCCACGATTGAATTGGAAGCGAAAGTTTGAGCGAAGAGTTCAGCTTTGTTAGGAGAAGAGACGGCAACTGAGCCGTCGGAATGGAAAAGATGAGGGAAAGAAGAGGAAGTAAAGTTGTTGAAGAGGTTCTTAGCTAGATGTGAGAAAGAGCGGAATTATAATTGGATAAGTTTTCACATTTTTGTCGGCTGAAGGAATTTTTGGCGAATCAAAGAACAGATTTTGCACGATTCTGGACAGAAATATAAGTTAAGTGAGAGTCAGGAGTTGGATTGCGACGGTACCTTCTGAAAGACTCCTCTCTGTTGTGGATAGCATTAGAATAAGTAAAGTTAAACCAAGTTTTTTTTGCATTAGTAGTAGGAACAGAATATGGAATGTACGCCTCCATTCCCGAGAGAATCACCTTCCTGACGCGCTCAGCACACTCGGAAGGGCCCCGGCCACGGAAGGAATAATCATTCCATGGGAAATCACAGAAGTACTGCCTAAGGGCCTCCCAATCAGCGTAGCCAAAGTGCTAAAGGCAGGATTGGGGCGATAAGCAAGGAAATACATAATATAAGATTGTGGTAGGAGGAGCCCAACGGAGAAAAAAGTTTCACAGAGTAAGAAGAAGGATGAGAGTAAGAAATAATTCCAGAATGTTGGGCCTATCTCCAAGGCGATTGGGGATACGAGTAGGGTGCTGTACAATCTGCTCTAGGTCATTCAATATAGAAAAGTTGTAAGCTCGTTCACCAAATATGTTAGTGAAATGGGTGGAAAGCCAAAGGTGGTGGTGAACACTGAAACCTCCTGAAATGGAGATTTCAGCAAAGGGAGAGCGGGATAGAATGTATTCCTCTTTGGAAGTGAGATAGTCAAAGAATTTTGGATAGTTAGTAGAATTAGGAGAAAGGTAAACAGTGCAGGTGTATTAGTTTGAGATTGGCATACAATCCGTAGCCAGAGGTTATAGAATTCGGAAGATTCCAGCAGTGTAGCTAGCCCTTTTTAGTGTACAAGCACCGAAGTTTGTAATGTCATTTCACACACTATTATATACAAGATACCACTAGAATATCTCTTGACAACCTTTAGTGTTAACCACAGTGTTGGAAATAATTTGTTTTTCACAATTAGATTTCATAAAAAAATCATTCTTAAATGTAAATTTACTTTTTTCCAAATCAATGTGTAAGCACAAGCTTTTTTGCTTACGCCTAGCTACGCCCCTGGATTCGAGTTCGGGAATACGAGAACAAGTTAGGTTATTGCGTATATATATACAACATCCACCTTTGAAGTGAAATTGAGTATAGAGAAAGTAAGAGGGTACAGAAAAGGGGTTGCTGTCAGCCGTCCCAGAGACTTGAGTTTCAGTGAGTCAGAGAAGATGAGGTTTAGAGGAGGAAAGGTGGTGTTCAACAGATTGAAAATTTGAGAAAAGGCCACGAATGTTGCAGAAGTTTATGAAAAGTGAATCAGGCAGAGGCAGAGCATTTTTTAACCTAGTGAGTGGGCGACATGAATGTCACCCAGTGAAGAAAATTTGTCGCCCAGTAAATGAAATTTTAGGGTACTGGGCGACAAGGAATTTTCAAAATTTGTAAAAATGGAATTGTCTTGGAGTTGTCTTGG
>JAJOZX010001394.1:0-46665 GCA_023014485.1 Bathynomus jamesi | reverse complement strand
GGGGATACTTAAAAGACAAAGTCTACGCTATAAAACCTGCAACAGTCGCTGAATTGAGAGCAGCCATTGAACGAGAATGCACACAAATACCAAACGAAATGTTTCGTGATGTTTGCGATTCCATTGCTTCGCGTTATCAGCAGTGCCTGGACCAGAACGGACGTCAGTTTGAAAACAGGCGTTGACAAAACAATTAAATAATGTCTGTAGATTCTAGTACATTTTGAAAATGAAATGTATTTTAATAAACACTGCCTTTATAATTATTTAAAGTGTGTATACATTTTTTTGGGACGCCCTGTATATATATATATATATATATATATATATATATATATATATATATATATATTACAGTCAAAGTGTGTAACCAGCCATTTCGTGTAATGGCTGAAACTTTTGGTGATTTCGCGAAATGGCTGTTTCACTTGGTCATTTCGCGAAATGACTAAAATCTTCAGCCATTAAGCGAAATGACTGAAATTCCACTTGGTCATTTCGTACAAGATCATTTGTCCGGTTAGGTCAACTGTATGCCCGGTTAAGTCAACTGTATGCCCTTGACAATTGGAATTGTCAAGGGCATACAGTTGACCTAACCGGCAAATGATCTTGTAAGTTATGTTATTTTCGTTAGTTTTAACGAAAATAACACTACTTAACCTAACCAGTTGTCAAGGGCATACAGTTGACCTAACCGGGCCTTCAATGGCGGACATCAGAATAACATTGAAGGCCCGGTTAGTATTTGAAAGCCTCTATATTGAAAATTCAAATGTGTTCAAATGTTCAAATGTGTTCAGATGTGTATTTGAAGAGTGTTTCTCACTTATTTGAACAGACCTGTGGATGTATGTATGTTTTAGCAGATTTAGTTAGTTAAATAAAGGTTTCCAATTTTATTGTGATGTTTGTTATTTCTATGAATTCATGACAAAAGTCATTTTAGCCATTTCACGAAATGACTAAGGTGGAATTTCAGCCATTTCGCGTAATGGCTGAAGATTTAGGCATTTCGCGAAATGACCAAGTGAAACAGCCATTTCGCGAAATGACTAAAAGTTTCAGCACTTACGCGAAATGGTGGTTACACACTTTAACTGTAACATATATACACACAGTAGTCCTTCTATAATCGTCGCCATCGACTATTGTCGTTTCGATCTATCGTCGTTTCGATCTATCGTAGTTCCCTATTTAACACCATTATTTCGTTAATCGTCCGCCCTCTATTAATCGTCGTCTGACCGCGGGGCATCAGTGTTTATTGAACGCTCAGTGTAGATGGACGTCGCGCAGTTTTACTACGCAATTTACTTTAAAATATTCACTCTTTAATTCGCTTCAGTAAAATTAAGTGAAAATGGCCCTCCTAAAACTGTACAAAGTGGTGGTAAAGGTAAAAGGCGTAGAAATGTGACCACATCGGAGATTAAACTAAAAATGGAGCTACTATAGCGTGATTCCTACGGTGACTTCGATACTATAGGGTGATTCCTACCCGTTTGGTTCGAAACTACAGTACTGTAGAGTGTGATTCCTATCCAAAGTATAAATGAAAATATAATAAATATAAAATGCTATTTATTATTCAATTTTATTTATTTAAAAAATAGTTTCGGTGCTACTACAGTATGTGGTCTACCTACGATTGGTTAGGTTTAGTCACGATATTTTCGTTAAAACTAACGAAAATATCATGACTAAACCTAACCAATCGTCAAGGACGATGGACATTGGAATGTAAACAAGCAATTAGTAAACAAGGTAAGAAGCTATAATTAAAAGGTAGACCGCCGAATCGAGGTAGGAATCACGCTATAGTAGCACCCTAAAAATTATAGATGATTTTGAAAATGGAAAACGTGCTGCAGACATTGGCAGGGAAGATGGTGTACCGCCAACTACTGTGCGATCGATTGTGGCCGATAAAAAAAAATACAAAGATATTGCAAGATTAACAGTTCCTGGTTCTATTAAAATGATGCGTTCTTGAGATGAAATTATGATTAAGATGAAAAAATTATTGTTATTGTGGATAAGTGATCAGCAGGCAAAGTGTCAAAACATTAGGTCTATGTTCATTAGAGTAAAAGCCAAAAAGATTTTTGATGACCTTAAAGAAAAGGATAGCGAATGTAAAGTGGAATTTAGTGCGAGTGAGGGCTGGTTTGAGAAATTCCAGATAAGGACTGGTGTTCATTCCGCTGTTCAGCATGGTGAAGCAGCAAGTGCTGACAAAGATGCTGCTGAAAAATATGCAAGTGACTTTGATTTGCAAATTTCGGAGTGGGGTTATATAATCGAAGCAAATATTAGTACAGATGAAACTGGTTTGTTTTGGAAAAAAAAATGCCCAACCGTACTTTCATAACACAAGAAGAGAAAAAGATACCTGGACATAAACCAGCCAAAGACAGGTTGACCCTTCTTCTTGAGGCCACTGCTACAGGGGACTTCAAATTGAAACCATTGCTGGTTTATCATTCAGAGAACCCCAGAGCTCTGAGAGGTTTTGTAAAATCCAGACTGCCAGTTGCATGAAAGTCAAAAAAAAAGCTTGGGTTACAAAGGCAATTTTCAGTGAGTGGTTTTGTGATCACTTCTGCTCTGCAGTCAAAGCATACCTCAAGAGCAATAATCTTTCAGAAAAGGCCCTTCTTATTCTGGACAACACTCCTGGGTATCCAATCAACTTGGAGGACTTGTCTTATGGCATGGTAAAAGTTATTTTCTTGCCACCAAACACAACATCTATACTGCAGCCTTCGGACCAGAATGTTATTGCCAACTTCAAGCGATATTACCATAAGATAACATTCAGCCGTGTCTAGAAGCCACAGATGGAGAAGGCAAGCTTACCTTGAAAGAGCTCTGGAAAGGCTACAATGTGAAACATGCCATTGATAACATCGCTACAGCGTGGAATGAAGGCAGCACTTATTGTTTGAATGCTGCTTGGAGAAATTTATGGCCTCAATGTGTTGCTGACTTGCCTGGAATTGAAGAAGCGACTCCAACACAAATTCAAGACAAAGTTATTGAGCTGGGTCAACAATTGGGCTTCGAGTTGGAAACGGACGATGTCGAAGAGCTCTTGGAATCTCATAGTGAAGAACTCAACACTAAAGAACTGTTGCAGTTTGAAGAGCACAGGGTATCAGAGGAGTCAAATGCTGTCTTTGTTATAACACAAAATAATATCTGAATCTATGTTCAATATTAAATGTAAATAAACAAACAAATCAATTTGGAATTTGCTAAGGGCGCAATAACGCCTACCTACTGCTCTGTTTTAATACAATGAAACTTCAATTCGTTCAGGATGACAGGTTTGCCAATACCATGAACATTGTCATTACTTCCGAAGGTTTTTTTTTACTTTTTACAAGACCATTTTTATTCACTTCATTGACATTTCCCTTTTTAATATACAGGATGTTTCAAGAGGAAAGGTCAATACTTCGGGAGGTGATAGTGTCGGTCATTGTGAGGAAAAAAGTTCATATGAACATATGTCTAATTCTGAATGGTTACGGAGATAGAGCTGTTTGAATCTGATGCGCGCGCAGCTCTTCCTCCCGCTTCCCTCCCCTATAACCTTGAACCATGTAAGATGTAATGTAAGCATGTAACATAAGCCAATCGACAGCTGACTGTTGTGAGTGACATGGTTTGGTGTTTGAAGTAGTGTTAAGAATGCCACACACCTTCACACATGCCGAATATGCAGATATGGTGTATGTCTACGGTTTTTGCGATGAAAATGCAACAGCTGCTGCTGCAGAATACTGTCGACGGTTTCCGAACCGCAGAATTCCGGATCGAAGAGTGTTTACCAGGGTTTTCAACACATTGCGTGAGATTGGTACACTTCCCAGCGCTCATGTTTCATCTGAACGTGATGGTCAACAAGATGTGGATGAAGTGGAAAACATTCTTCAGTTGATAGAGCGTAGTCCTACTACTAGCTCACGAAGAATTTCTACACGTCTCGGTGTACCACACACAAGAGTATGGCGAACATTACGTGAGGAAGGCTTGCATCCATATCATGTACAGCGTGTACAACACCTTCAACCAGGAGACGCTGCCATGCGACTGGAATTTTGTCATTTGGTAAATGCTAATCGGCGATTGCTTCGATTCATACTGTTCACCGATGAAGCTATTTCACCCGTGACGGTATCAACAACACTCGTAACTCTCATCGGTGGTCAGACGAAAATCCAAATGCCACTGTGGAAACAAATTTTCAACATCGCTTCTCTGCACATTCTACCCGTCTGGTGATGCAATACCTAAATCAAACTTTCCCTGGCCGATGGATCGGCCGCAGTGGTCATATTCAATGGCCACCAAGGTCTCCAGACCTCTCTTCGTTAGATTATTGTTTGCGGGGGTGGATGAAAAGTCAAGTTTACAAAAGAAAGGTACATACACGAGACGAATTGCTCGCGCGCATTTTGGATGCTGCTGCCCGCATAAAGGAACGTCAAGATCAACTCAAGACGAACAACACGTGATCTTCGCACACTAGTTGCAAAGTGCATTGAGGTTGACAGTAGGATTTTCGAAAACGTATTGTAAACTGTAACAAATTTGTCATTTCTGTATCTGATACCATTCAAAATGCCAATGTTTAAACATTAAATGTTAGAAACAGTAATTGGTTTCTCTTTCTTGATTACCATTAACAATGCTTTTGTATTTGTAGATTCAAACAGCTCCATCTCCGTAACCATTCAGAATTAGACACATGTTCATATGAATTTTTTTTCTCACAATGACCGATACTATCACCTCCCGAAGTATTGACCTTAGTAGTATGACCGCAAAATGGGATAGTGCAAATACAATTGCAAATGTTGCAAGAGTGCCACCCCACCCTTTTGCAAGGCACTCCCAAAATGGGGGAGGGGGGAATGTTGCAAGAGCAACAAGGGTTCTGCAACTTGGAGGCGGAGTTATCCCCCATGAGAAAGAGAGAGGAGAAGGAGAGAGAGGAGGAGGAGGTGTTCGCTCGGCTACTGCCAAGCGCATATGAACACTTCAGCGATGTCGCCGCTCTCTTATAGGGCCCCTAATCAGCCAGGTGGCTTAATCAGCCAGAGACGGCGGGCGCCACCAGCCACTGGCTTAAAAGGCTGAGTTGCCAGTTTGCGTTTATTTATTTCATGAAGGCATATATTTCCTAATCAGCCAGATTCGCTATTTATTTAATTAAGTATATATTCTGGCTTAATCAGCCAGTTGGCTTAGTTGCCAGTTTGCGTTTATTTATTTAATTAAGCATATATTATTCCGCCAATTGGCTTAGATGGCTGAGTTGCCAGTTTGCGTTTATTTATTTAATTAAAGCATATATTTCCTAATTAGTCAGTTGGATTAGAAGGCTGAGTTGCCAGACTCGCTATTTATTTAATTAAGTATATATTCTGGCTTAATAAGCCAGTTGGCTTAGAAGGCTGAGTTGCCAGTTTGCGTTTATTTATTTAATTAAAGCATATATTTCCTAATCAGCCAGTCGGCTTAGAAGGCTGAGTTGCCAGATTCGCTATTTAATTAAGTATATATTCTGGCTTAATCAGCCAGTTGGTTTAGAAGGCTGAATTGCCAGTTTGCGCTATTTATTCAATGAAACCATATATTATTCCGCCAATTGGCTTAGATGGCTTCTTAGAAGCATAAATAGGCTGTATATAACCTCCGAACGAATTAAAAGCGTGCATACACTCATCGACTGTGCGCCCATAAAACTCCTATTAACACACACACACACACACACACACACCACGCGCGCGCGCGTATCTGGTAGAGCTGCCAGTTTGCACTATTTTTTTATTTAAAACATATATCCTGACTTTAAGATCCATTTGTCTCAGAAGGTCGAGTTGACAAATAGCAACTAATTAAAACAAATATTTTGCCTTAGAAAACCGCTTTAGAAACCAAACAAATGATATAATTAAATACCGTGTACAAACAGAAAGGAATAAATAAAACGCCAATACATCATTCTGTTCATTTAGATGAATTAATGGATATAAATATACAATGGGTGTGTGTATATATATATATATATATATATATGATCAAAAATAATAATAGCATCATGAATGGGAAATATATAATAAAAAATATACAAGACGGTGCATTATCAATATATTAGTACATGAAAAATATATGCAGTTATATTAAATATATTGAAAATATACGAAACATATAATTAAATGCATATTAGTACAGGATATATATATATATATATATATATATATATATATATATATATATATATATACAATTTAAATATATATATTCTTTATAGTCTACGATGCAAAACGCTAAACTCACACGTAATAGAGTCTACATCCACATCGCCGTTACTTTGTACGACGTGGTAAAACCGTCCAAGCATCACTTCACCGTTTAACTGATACGGAGGTTTATACTCGATATAAATGGCTTTCATATCATTCAATACTATTTTTGTGCCCACTTTACACCCGGCGGGAAAGTTATCTTTAAACACGGCTAGAACACAACCAAAAGCACGCACAAAGAAGTCATCGTTACAAACACTCCTTTCCAATCGGGTTTTTTTTCTTACCGTCCCGAGCTTTTCAATCGTGAACTCGTCTTCACGCTGCATAGCGGTATTGGAAATAATCTTCCAAGTCGTAACGACAGCTATCCATTATATAGAGGTACAGCTCTTCAGGGTGAACAGTGTAGGCGAGCTCAGCTCTGTACCGCTCAAGTGCTTTGTACCAAAGTTCAGGATATTTCGAAGAATCTAAGCCTTTTAAATATGCATCCAGATCTAGACCATTCTTCCCCTGTTCATTCCTATATTCGATAAATCCGTCGAGCAGAGCGGTGTATGCGTGTTCAAGAACCGTATCGCTCAAGTGCTTTGTACCAAAGTTCAGGATATTTCGAAGAATCTAAGCCTTTTAAATATGCATCCAGCTCTAGACCATTCTTCCCCTGTTCATTCCTATATTCGATAAATCCGTCGAGCAGAGCGCTGTATGCGTGTTCAAGAACCGTGTCAAAATAAATCATATCCGTAACACGAGCATCTAATATAGGCTTCAGCTTACGGAATCCGACGATTTCAAACATTCTGTCGAGGATGATGAAACGGTTTCGTGTAGGGACAAGAACGTCATTATCAGCTGTGTTCTTCTACATCAATCGTATATCAATGCATGGTTGTTCGTTATTTATACACAATGTGCAAACAATGGTATATGAGGCGTCACTAATCAGCTCTCTTCTTGTACCTACGCCAGCAGGTATTCTATAACGGTCCTCTGCCCACTTCTCAACAATCACGAAGTTTGCCTGCAGATCGTTTCAAGCACATAGTTAATGGTGCCGGTTTCACGCCTGAACACGCGCAATGACTTCATCACGGAGACGTCGTACGAGGCGTTGAGAATGCTTCTCAAAGGGAGTTCCATCGTATTCGCACGTCCACTCGGTTCAAGCTCTGAGCTGACCATGGCACGTCCACTCAGCGTAAGTTCTGAGATGGCTATGAGCCACAGGAGGCAGGATCGGCTCGAGAGGGCGGGGTGAGTCACGCTAAAGATACGTGTATGGGTTTGTTTGAACTCGTATGCCCCGTGAGGTACACTGGTGGGCGGCACGGAAGGAGCGAGACACCATAATCTAATGAAACGTATACGGCGCTGATCCAACATCAATCGTTATATTCCATTATATTGGGCAGGTGTTTTGAGAAATTTTCCGATACAAGAAGTAATATCGGTTTTAATGTTTTATCACTCCCACTCCCCCGAATACGCACCAGACATTTTTGCAAAGGGGGATTTTCACGAACTAAACACATTTTATAACGGTTTTAATGTTTTATCACTCACCAAACGTTCATTTCCACAAACTAAACATCTTCACAAACCGGCGCACTATTAGGGAGAAACATATGTTCATATTTGTCCTTTTTGTTTAACAAGTGATACTCATCTCTAAAGTCTGTTAAAAACTCACACAGCCCATTAGCCACAACCTCACTACAAACCTCATCATGATATATATTAATATAGTGGTAAAAATACTTGAGATTGTGCATGATGACAAGAGTTACATTTTCAGTCGTAGGGTACGAGTAGTCGGTATGGTGTAACATGATATAATACCGCTTGTCACACCACTCATCCACAAGACTCACTACCCATAACTGTTATTTATCTTCTGAACGTGTTGCTTCTTCTACTACGCGGTATATGTGAGCCTTTATAAAGCTAAGGTCTATAACATACTTCAATACATCGTCTGTACTGCGAAATCCTACAACCCCTCGCCAGAATACCCGTAGAGTATTTGAACATCTTGGTCCTTCGCACGGCTCAATGCAGCGTTAAAAGAGGCAAAGGAGGGGGGGAAATAGGGAGTTTTTCAGTATCCACCACATCTATGCACTTTGCAGAATACCACTTCATAAATGTTGAACACGCAATATTAAAGGTAGCCATTACTATTTTTCTTCTATGCGTGAGAATACACGTCTGACCTCAAGGGTGTACAGAGGTCAACTGAGTACGCAGGGATAGAGGCCTGCTCAGGTTGCGGCATGACTCACGTTGCCGGTCTTACAGTGGGCGTGGCTTAGCTTTTTACTGTACACAAACACACACACACACACACAAAGGAAAAAGTGAAACGCTAGTTGAAACACGATTTATTTAATAAACGAAATATTCAAGATATATATATATTTACAAATACTTGTAATAAATAAGCTAACAATAGACATATCAAAGATTACGGTATCCAAAGAGCACGGTATCATAGGTACCAGGCACCTGTAGCGTTTCCTATAGGTGTTACGGCACACATTTGTACCCTAAGTTCCTTCACGCCCCCCAGCTTCTGTGTCCGAAAATTGTGGATGCCTACAGTCAGTTGGGGCGGGCGGTCACCCTCATCATCTTCCAAGCACAATAACTCCTTCAACGAATCAAAGTTAACAACCCGCCGATTCGCATGGTTAAGCGTGATACCCTTAGCCTTCACGATATACTTCGTATCATCCCCTATCCTCACCGGTACCCCATAGGTTTTTGGCTCTGTTGACACAAACAAGTCTGCGTATGCGATGTCTCCATACTCATCCTTGATCTCGTCAGTTAACTCTCCAAGGAACTCCCCAATAGCGGGCATGTATTCACCCCTCCTCGCTATGAATATCACGCTATCTGTATCGGCGTACAAAACCCTCCGCCCAAGAGAATGCAATAGGCCCCAAAGTTTGATGCATGCGAAGGCTGTTGTCAAGCTGGCTACAGGAATGTTTGTAACCCGTGAGGTATCTGTGGCCAATTCGGTATTGTTGTACTTTATTATGTAAGTATTACCTACATTCACAATCTCCATGACTCTTTATCGGATGCGTTAGCAATTTAGGGCGGGTCGTACTCAGGTGACAACATGAATCTGAAGGAAATCCTACCATCAGGGGTGTCTAAATTATGTGTTTTTACATGGGGAATTCAAATATGAGCTTCATTTTTGGATAGGATAACTCTAACCTACATCATTTTGTATTTCTAAATTGCCAATTTTACCCTTTTGAACCCCTTTAATATATTAAAAGATATAAGGTAAATCATTTATATTGACAAGGCCAAATCAACTTTACATATATTTATTAATAGGTGAACTGCATGTATATCACTGGATATAATTACAAAGATCATTCTCCTGACATCTTGAACTTTGCCAGGTTGCACAAATCCTGCTTTGACTCAGACTTGGACATCAGCTTCCTGCTGGTCTCCTGAGCCCTGATCCCTCCATCCCTCTTTCCTGTGAGAAGTACTTAGCAGAAGCCTCAGTCACCATTTTAACAACCCTCTCAATGCTTTGTGTGTGGCAAGGCCAGTTGCGCACCTCCATGGGGGTGTTGATGAAGTTTTTCACCTCTGAGGTGCTTAGAGAGCAGGTGAGAGGTGGCTCTGACACACCTTCTGACCAGCTGATCAAGTCACCGATGCTGGAAGCATCACAATTGATGTCAGGTGTCCTTCTGCTCCTAACAGAGGAGTCACCCAGCTGAGTGTCCGGGTCCCCCTCTCCCCTGATGGCCAGGATTCTCTCCACCCCTTCAATCCTCTCTTTCTGATCCTCAGAGCAGAGTAGTGTTTGGAGGATGACTTCACTGTGGGCATACCAAGCAGATTCTCACAGTTGGCATCACAATATCCAGCACCTCCTTTCTCTGGGACTTGAGGCAGTCCAGCTGAAAGAGGATGTGCCTAGGCCTTCGATCCAGGAGTGCTTCACCTTCACGTTGAACCAACATGGGTAATACACTCCAATGATGAATTCCACAATGAATTGCAGAATCTTCAGGTTCTTTCCTTTAAGTCCGTGCTTTGACACCCAGAGCCTGAGAAGTCTGTCGCTGTGGTGAGCCAGCGGCTGTGGTTTACTGGTCCTATCTCTAACAGAGCCAGCCCTGCAGGAAGTACTCCATCCCTGACTGCACAGACAATTTTATAGCCATAGTATTGATCAGTTGAGAGATCTTGAATGACCTTGTCAGGAAGCTTGATCAGTGGAGGGCCAACAGAGATTCGGGTGAAGTTTGGATTGATATCAAAGTCTGTAGCAGAATCAAGGAGCTTTCCTATTGGCCCGGATAATTTTTTGTCTGACAGAGTAGGGCCATCAAGGTCAACAATGAGATGGCGCAGGGGAAGTTCAACAGTGTGCAGGTTGCACACCAACCAGACCAGCTTTCTCCCCAGGTGCAGCTCCAGCTTCCGCATTACTCCAGCTTTCACACCAGTGTTGACATTTGTTGAGTCTCCTCCAATGACCAACAAGGTCTTATCATAACCCCTCTCTTTCAGCCAGGCAAACAGGACCTTAGCAATCTTCTCCGCATGTGACTCCTCTTTAGTTGCTTTCTCTGGGGTAAAGTGGAACAGATAGTAGCTGCCAGGCTCACTAACAGCACTATAGTGTTCTTCCTTGATCTTTGCGGGAAAAGATTGGTCACTGCCCTCAGCTTCCATCATCACATTGGTCAGGTCAATCCGCCCATCAAAGAGGATGCAAGAGATCCCCCCCTCCTCCCTGCACTTCTTCTCGAACTGTTCCCCCAGCTCTCTCATCAACTTCTGTGCTCTCTTGACCTTGCTCTTATCAATCACTTTACTTGTATTGTCTTCTGTGATGATTCCTGCGTCAATCAGAGCTGCTGTTGCTATCGCTGCAGTTGGCCCCAGCCCTATGCCATACCTTACACTAGCAAGGGCAATGTTTTGAATCTCATCATAGTTTTTTTGTACCTTTGCCGAAGCTGCTGGCTCAGGGTCAGTTTGAGGGAAGAGCTCAACTTCAGGAACAAACTCATCTTCATCACCACTTCTCTCCAATTCCAGATCCTCATCACTATCTGCCAAAAATCTCTTAACATCCTTCCTGGCTGCCTCTCTCTGCTACTGCAGCACTTTCCTTGCTCCTTTTCCTTTTCTCTGCCTTCCTTTCCATCCACTGCCTTTTCAATGTCCTCACCTGTCTCTTGTGCTCTGGTAGATCAGGACCCCTATTTGGTGGGGTCCCTTACTTCCAACCTTCTCTTTCTGTCCCTTGATGTAGGCAAGATCTTTCACAGGAATCTTTTTCTCTCTGCTGCAGGAACAGTTAATGTGGGCTTGGATAACACAGCCCTCACGTTACATTCTAGCCTCTGAGAAAGGTGGCTCAGAAAATGGCCTTATGCGCGCCAGAAAACCGTCAAAATATTTCATATACCAAACTGTATGATAATTACAATTAAGTGGAATGGCACACCTTTTTATTTGAGTATTTAAATATTATTATTATTATATGAATTACATTATATGTGTTTATATGAATTAGTTAGAACAATGCTCTATGAGAGATAACGTGAGCAGCCATGATAGAAAACGTGAGAAGACATATTCTGGGGTAACTACAATAGTAAAATAATCAACAATTTAATAATAATCAACTGCAAAATGATGTAGGTTAGGGTTATCAGAATTAAATATTTTCTTCAGAATTGTGTTCTATACACCAAAATATGTCATTTGAACACCCCTCTCCATTGATTTAAAAAAATGCATGGTATGACCCGCCCTAGTTAGCATTATCCCAGACTTCACTATAACTTTGCGCCAAATGAACGTTCCCTTTGCCAGTATTCTGTGCAAATTTTCCCCAAAGACTGTTTAGGCACAATTTTGCACGAAAGCGCTTGCCAGGGTTCTTTACAATTTGGGTACGATCAAGCTGTATACCTTCACGGTCACAGTAACGCTGAATATAAGACGTTTTTTCATCTTCGGTATTAATCCCTTGCGGATATCCTGACGCCTTAACCTTATCCTTCAAAAATGCATTTATATATGGTGTGAAAAGGATGGTAGCTTCTGAAACCTCCACACCTCATGTATCTTCATTATTCTATACCCATAGCGAACGGCTAGGCACAGTTCAGGGCTTGTGTATACGCCTCTGATCTTACGCTGGTGGGGTGTATGGTCATAATCACAATTGTTCTCTTCTGCACACTTCACGCACAGGGGAAACATGAGCTTGTGATCTATAACGACGGGTAAGATCGGCATCCATAAATCGCGAGGGGAGAGCAAGTTGGCCGAAAACTCCTCGATGGTTGATATGGCGGGGCCCACTATTTTTTCAGGTGCGCCTACGGGGTACGGATTGTTCTTCATCACGTAGGGGTATAAAGAACAGAAGTAGTAATGGAGCTTCACACCCTCCGTAGGCGGAAAGTATAGCTTGAAGGGGTTTGTACACCCTCCGAACAAGATATCACCGCATTTGAGAGGATCCAGCACCATTGAACGTTTGATCGTGTTTATTTCTTCACGGTACTGTCCATCTGCTACAACAGTGCATCATACTCATGCTCCCACAAGACTTTGTGAGTGAACAGGGAGCCTACAGTATAAGTTGATCGCGGGTGCGCGTCCACGCAAGACAGTCGGCAGGAGATCTACCATGGATATCTCCTACGATTTCACACACAGAACGGGGGCATCCATGCCACCAGCAACCGTTAAAGGAGTACACAGTCTTCTCACCAGTGGCACGGTTTTCACTTAGACCATCAACCCAAAAAACACGACCATTAACCTTAATGGGTACTTTACCCGTGTTGCGGGCATGCTTTATGTATACACCTGTTTGCTGCTGTAGGTGTATGAGCCAGTAAATAGCCTTGTGGCCATAACTGCGGGGGTTGTTTCTGTCGATGATGGCTAAGGTATCTTTAGGCATGAAGTTATTCTTGAACACCGTAAAACATAATGAGGCGATGGTGGTTGCGACTTGCAACGGATCGCATTTGAAACGACATATGTACATCCTTCTAAAGGCCTGGAAACATACTCTAAGCACGCGCACATCATTCACGCAATAACGCTCACATTCATCAGCTATATTAAAGGAATATATTCATTAAAACTGTTGTAGTATCGGTCAAAATCTTCATGTTCATCTGTGCTCATGCAATCATAGTTAAAGTAATATTTGGGTGGAGGTAGTCCTACGTAATTTAATGTTTCGCCAGTGAGGAATGTGCAAGGGAAATATCCTTTTGAAACTTCAGCGGCTACGCCCATCACCTTGGGTAGATTTGCTAATTTTCAGGGTGTGAATAATAAAGTGTCTTTAAAATGTACATTACTTCTTATTTGCATCTGTATTAATTTGTTGCCTCTTTTCAAGGGTTCACCTGTAAATATCTCAGATGACTCGTGCTCAAGCAACTCCTTATAAAGGAACTGTGTGTCAAATTTCACCCCGTTGTGGGCGAGAATATACGGTCATTTTTTTTACTTGTCCGCTAACTTGACAATATACGACACAAAGAGTTTCACAGGGCTATCGTGGGCATTCATTTTAAAAACGTTTGTCCGTTTTCCACATTTGCGACACTTATCACACTCGCTCTCCATACACTCATCACAGATAGTCTGGCTCACAACTAAATGTGGAATAACCTCTTTGGTTTCTGCGTTCGTGTATGTTTCTATATCGTAGTACACAGTTATACAAGGGTTTTTTAGGCTTAGCATCTTTCATATAACATACATGCTTTACTCCAACAGCTTTATATTTCTCATGGCATGTAGGACAGTGAATTTCATCACATTTATGGGTGAATTTCCCCCAATTATCCATCATGTGAAACATACCACATTCACAGATTCTCATTTTCCTACACGTACCAATTGATTTATGGAGCTCAAAACAGATATTATTGAAAAATGTGCGTCTACACATATTACAAACCCTCTTCTCAGCTTCAACTACACGGCTTTCACATTTGGTGCTTTTACACTGTTCACATACCATGTGGCAATCTTTACAATGTTTCACTATATCGTCCGCAAACTCGATACACCCCTTACACAAATTATGATGTCGCCCATATTTCCGACTTTTATCATAACTCGCGTAAAGGTCCCTTATATTACGGATGGGGAGATACGTTGCCCGTGACAGGCCTAATATAAGTAGGGGTCTTACACGATCTCACACAGCTTTTAAAAACATACACAGTTCTACGACGATCATCCAATCCAAATGCAGATATACGACATTCATTTCCTGTTCTACCCTTCTCAGCTCTTCAGGACCCATATTACAGTCAAACCCAAGTTTACAGTCTACAGCTAGTTTACGGGCGCGCTCCACCACCGTAGGCAGCCAAATTTTTTGAGTCCGTGTATTTAATACAGTAAACATATGTGCTAAGACTATTGCTATAAGGCCGCAACCACGATCGAGGTTTATATGCCGTCTAAAAATAGCCTGAGAATTGAAGTTAAGAGTATAAGGTGTGACACTATGACCCGCAACACGGAATACATGGTCATATTTACCGTGAAGTTGTCCATATTAAATGCTATACTACTTTGAGAAGCCTGCATTATACGGCCTATATATACAGGGTGTCCGAGAATTATCTGTACAAATTTTGGCTGTTATTAAAAGTCAACCATGAAGTGTAGAAATTCCAGTGTTGTCCCATTTTACAGAGAATCTCATTAAGTTTTTTAGAAATTCCAGTGTGTCCGAACATTATCTGTATAATTTCATCTTTTAATAAAATTCTTGATAACACACGTAAAATTCTTAAACAAGATTATTTAGAATCTGTATTTTCAAAAGTTTCTTTTATTAAAGTAACGTTGTTACAAACATTCGATATGTGCACCATTAGTGATTCGCAAAACATCCAATCGATACTCCAAATGTTGCCATGTACGCTGCAGCATATCCACATCAATTCGTTCAATAGCAGCTGTGATTCTTGCTTTTAAATCATCAATGTCTGTCACCCGCGTACATTTCTAAAAAACTTGTCAAAACGTAGTATCAGAAAAAACGTAATGAGATTCTCTGTAAAATGGGATAAACTGGAATTTCTACACTTCATGGTTGACTTTTAATAACAGCCAAAAATTGTACAGATAATTCTCGGACACCCTGTACTCTATATCTTCAGCCGCCAAACGCCTGAACGGTATTACTACCCAAAAATCATCTACATCTCCGTCATCTGACCCGAACCCAAAGGTCAGCCTCGTCCTGACTTCACATTCGTCGCGGTTCTGAAGGGCAAACTCTACAATACGTTCAACTATGCGCCGTAGTCCGTGTTCAACACCATTGCTATACATGGACCTAGGATCAACCCTGACTATATACCGATTTCTAGTCAAGGCCGGGGTGGGGGTTGCGGTGCGCACCAACTCGAATGTTATGTCAGCCTCAACAGAACGGGAGCTACTGTGGATGATGAATAAGGGGTATATTTGCGGAAGGTACTATTGTGGGGTTGTGACGTAAGACGTTGAGGGTTGGGGTTCTATTACTGGTGGTCTAACAACCCGGAGGGTTCTTCATCACGCCTCCGCTTTGAACTGGCGCATGCTACAGGTGTCGCTGGTGAGGGCTCGTCGGCGGGGATGACTCTGTAGCTGGACGGTCAACGGGGTCGTCCGTGATATCGATGATGGGGTGCTGTACATCGTCGTTGTCATTCACGGTTCTGTGGAAGAAGAAAACAAAATATAAGGAGCAGCACTCAATAATTGTAATATTTTGTAAATGGTCCACTTAGGAGTGTGACGTGTTAGAAATGGATCTGTAGAAAAATTCAGGTTCACGAGCCCATCCACATGTATTATATCTGGACCTACAGGATGTGGTAAAACTGTGTTTATGCTTAAAATCATTAAAGAAAAGGGGAGATGTTCTCAAAATTTGTGCATAAAGTTATATGGTGCTATTCGACATACCAATCAGTGTTCAACGAGTACCAAGATGATTTTGTTCCACAAGGGTATATGACGTTAATTCGTTAAAGGGAAATGAACATACAGTCATTGTAATTGACGATCTCATGTTGGAGATGGATAAAACGTTTGCCGAGACATTTACAGTATTCTCCCACCACCTTAACATAAGCGTATTCTTTATCAACCAGAATCTATTTTTCAAAAATAGATACATGCGCGATGTGTCGCTAAATACACAATATCTAGTCTTATTCGCGCAACGTAGAGATGTGCACAAATTGGGGTATTAGCCAATCAAATGTTCCCGAATCAGCGTAAGGAGTTTTTGGAGGTTTATAAAGAGGCCACAACCAGCGTTATGGATATTTGCTTTGTGACCTTCACCGCGAAACACGTTTAGGGTGCTTCTAAGAACGAATATATTCCCAAGCGAGCCTGAAACGGTGTATATTCCAGAATGACAAATAGGCTAAAGAAATACCGTGAATTAATAAAAATCTATCAACGATTGCCACGGACGCTGCAACAGATGTTTGTTAAAAATATCGACTCTGACTTTTTAAAATGCATCTGTGAAATCTGTCTTAATGTTATAAAATGTAATGTACCAATGAAACCCTCTCAGAAGACTCGCTTACGTCGTTACAAGAACATAATACGAGCGCTCGCTCATAAAAGTCAAACTGTGGGTAAGAAAAAGCGCATTATTGTACAAAGAGGAGGATCATTCCTGCCCATCTTATTTTCAGTTTTGGGTCCTTTACTGACTAGATTAATATAATGAAGAAGGTGGTTGTGATTCCGCACGAGGTGTATGCTTCATTACAAAGTTCAAAGACTCCAGACACGGTTCTAGAACCCCGTAAAAGTAGGCTTAAAAGAATGGAAAACGAGTTGCTAGCCCTATTAAACAGTGAAAAGTCACCTGATGAGAAAAGGATCTTGTACCAAGAGGCTTTGCAGAAATTTCTTCATGAGTACGAAGATTATAAGCATCCTACAGAGTCCCCGTGAGGCACAGCTCGAGTAGTGCTGAGCATAGCGACACAGGACCTGGCGATGACCAACCAAAGAACAACGGAACACAACACATCGAACATGTGCTAAAAAACAGCCTCCCACATACATTGAGGAATAAAGGGTTAAGTCTTTATAATCTATTGAGTGAGGACCCCATCATACAGTGGACCGATACAGGCGAGGTCATTGTTGAAGGAACAAGGGTACAAGGATCCAATATCGTTGATATTGTTCATGATCTGGTGAGAAAGTGGGACAGACCCTCACCAGGATGGAAGCATATTAAAGCAAGACTACAACAAATAAATGTCCCCAAAACATTGATAGGTAATCTGAATAGGTTAAAAGACTTGGATCAAGTCACGCATGTGTCACAACTGAGTACGCCATCGCCCCAGCAGTAGCAGTGTCTCTGAAGAGGAGAAAGAAGAGAACAAACGGTCAACCTTACCCACGTGCTCTAAAATACGCAAATGGCTAACATATTAAGTAAACGCTATTATGACATTTCTAACCCGCCTCCTATGGTGCATTAATAGATTGTACAGAGGTGTTTACGGTGTAAGGAAAAAAGATGTTGAGAGATTTTTGCGGGGGCAGGATGCTTATACACTTCATAAACCGGTGAGAAAAAGGTTTAAAACGGCCAAGACAACAGCTGCCTCGATTGACTCTATTTGGCAGGCGGATTTAACAGACATGCAAAGATATTCAGTGTATAACGATGGTTACCGCTACATCCTATTCATAATAGACGTATTCTCTAGATACTGTGGTTAATCCCCTGAAAAATAAATCGCCTGAAACAGTTGCTAAAGCGACCAAAACGTTGATGTTGAAAGAAAACAGGATTCCTGGCTATTTTTGTACGGATATGGGGAAAGAATTTATAGGACGCGCTTTTCAGAACATGCTGGCAGAGTTTAATATCAGCTATTACACTACCAATTCTATACATAAGGCTTCTTTAGCTGAAAGAGTTCAACGTACCATAAAGGAACGCATGCACCGCTATTTTACACATAAAAACACATACAGATATATAAACGTTCTCGGTCATTGGCTTCATCCTACAACCGCTCACACCATCGTACGATTGGCACAACGCCTAACGAGGTTTTAGAAAGAGGTACGCGCCCAGAGGTGAGAAGAGATGGACCACCACACTCTGCGCGTTTCAAAAT
This sequence comes from Bathynomus jamesi, assembly GCA_023014485.1. Lineage (NCBI taxonomy): Eukaryota > Metazoa > Arthropoda > Malacostraca > Isopoda > Cirolanidae > Bathynomus > Bathynomus jamesi. The sequence continues at coordinate 28,121 of JAJOZX010001394.1, read as the reverse complement.
CAATGATTATGTAAGGCTATCACGTTCGGGAATAAATTCGCGAAGGGATTTGAGCAAGGATGGACACGTGAGATTTTTAAAGTTAGGGCTATGAGCCTAAAGGCGAGATAATGATGTATTATGAAGATTTGAATGGGGAAGATCTCAGGAGGCTTTTACCGCGAGGAGTTGCAGAAAGTGGCATTTAATTTAAAAAAGTGTTTAAAATTGAGAAAATTATAGGAAGCAAAGGTTCAGGAAAGAGAAAAATGTACCTGGTGAAATGGCTAGGGTACCCAGAAAGCTTCAACACCTATATAAAAGCTGATGCAATAATGAAGCTTAAATAGTATCAGCATGGCTCCTAACCATTTCTACGTCACACTCCGTCCTCCTCATCCCTGTCTGTACATCCTAACAACACCCTCCAACTTTGTGACAGAACTCCATGGCCCATTGAATTGGAGCGTGATTCGTATGAGGTGGGGTTATGTGAACTTCAGTTCCACCAAATTTTTAACTCTTGAAAATGAACAAATCATATTTCTGATCCTTAGAAGAACCGATAATGCAAAAATTAGGCATAACCTTAGACAGCACTACGCTCAACCCTGTGCGGTGAGGACGGTACTATAGCATAAATGTATCGCTAGGAATCGGGCATTATGATACAGCCATGGACATTGTGACGGGTTTAAACAAGAGTCTTGAAAAGTCGTACTTGACAAACGATTTACTTTTTGAAGTCGTAAACATAGACACGCCGCATGCACATTGAAGCTAAAGTCAACGCTTAGTAGAAATATTAAAGATAAAGAGCTGTTCACAATTGTGGCTGAGGACCGATATAGCGCAGCCTTCCAAAGAGATACCTTTCACGAGGCACAGCATGACTTGTCCAGCTTAATGTATCAATTGAAGATGGAGAAATTGGTGAAAGCTCTCCACCCCCAGACATGTGCTATATTTACAGCAATATTGTAGAGCACCAATTTGTTGGGGACACCCAGGCACGTCTGCTGCGCATTGCACACATCCCCACCATAGAGGGAAAAGTTTGAGCATTACATATGACAAGCCCCATTATGTGAATGTTGCGACTAATCTATTAACCAACATCTCGATATATATAAGGACGATTGAGGGAAAAAATTTCCATTCGGTGATGGGAGCTTAACAGTGAAACTACACTTTCGTCGTTTATAATGACTCGAAGACCGTTCACAGTATACCGAGGAGTGAGGTACCAGCGGGAGTGGACTTGGTCCATTTTTTCATCCATACTACGCACCGCTGTCCCACTGTTGAAGAGGGGGCCAGGTACCTAGGGCGGAAGGCGTTACAAACAGGTTTTAACGCGGCAGAAGACATAATGGGGGGCACGAATCCTAAAGAAGCTCTAAAAAAACATTAAAACGTACACGGGATGAATCATCAAAGATGCAAAGAGAAAATGCGTGGTGGCGGAAAGAAGAGATCTGCCAGGAATAAGGGGTTACCAACACGTGGCGGAAAGAAGAGATCTGCCAGGAAGAAGGGGTTACCATCACGTGGTGTTAAACGTAAAAGGAAATCAAAAAAGAAGTGCTCTAAGCGTATGAAACCTATGGCTGATCATTTTTTTAACTGATATAAGCTGAGGACGCTACTCTCACGAATCATAGGTTGACTAATACTCGTTGAGGGAGGTGGCACTATTTCTGACTCGTCATGGCACGTTTCATCTATCCGTGTAGTTCACAATGCCGTAAATCGGAACTGTCCCTCTTTAATATGCCCCCACCCAGGTCTCTATTGAGCATAGTGACTTTATTACAATTAACCCATTAAACACAATTAGTTCACCCAGTGCCCCTATAGAATTCGTGATACCCAGCTCAGGCCCTTACTTTTTTGACCCGAGTTGCATGCACATGTATGTTAAACTACGCGTAGTCCATTCTGATGGAACGGACTGCGATGATAGTTACGCTGCCTACCCTGAAACCAACTTTTTACACTCCATATTCAGCCAGTGTGAAGTGTATTTAAATCAGGTTAACATCTCGGCAGGTACGGGTACTACCACCTCGAGCCTATCTGGAAAATGTCCTCAACTTTTAAAGAAGCGAAGGACACCTTTTTAACGCCGAGGGTATTACCACACTAAAGATGAAAATGGAATAAAGGATAAATTTAAAAATTATAAAAAAAAGATATATGAATGTTTTGGGCGCCTGCATACAGACTTACATTCCAGGAGAAGTTGCTTATGAACGGGTGGATATGAAGTTGAAGCTTACCCGCACGATCCTGAGATCTGCATAAATCTGGGGACTGATCAAGAAGAAGGCGCGAAACCCGTTGTGATACACATCATGGAAACGTATTTGCGTATACGCCGAGTGAAATTAAGTTCCCCAAACAAATAGAAATTGAGAAAGACTTAATACACGCCACAGTAAAATATCCAATTAACAGGGTACAGATCAAACTGTACACGTCCCCGCAGGGCTGGCATCGAAGCAACTAGAAAACGTGCCTTGGAGTCCTACCTAAAAGGATATTAATTGGAATGCAGACCACGCTCGACGAATGGAAAATATAAAAAGAGTGCCTTTAAATTCGAGAATTTCGGCCTTAAAAATATTACTCTATACGTAAATGGCATCGCTCTGGGGGGCAATGAATACGGACTACTCATCAGACGCTGTGTTCCCGCTCTGCGCGAGAGCATATAGTAGTCTGGCTCATAATACAGGCGCCTGTGACGAACTTGGTTTTGGTGTAACGCAGAAAGAATTTGTCGAAGAATTTAACATTTATTCATTTGATATTACGCCAGACTTGTCTGCTCACAGAATACCATTTAACCCCACAACAAGTGGGAACATCTCATCAGGTTGGAGTTTGAAACCTATGACGCGCCTATAAGTGACTCGTGTATCTCGAGTCACAGGCACTAATAGAGATTGATCGTTTCAGGAACGTCGTCACAGATTTTTAAAATGGATGCGAATACATCCAGAGAGTAATGAAAAGTGACCGTTTCGCACGCTCAAAATTTATCGGTGTGTTTGCGAAGAATGAATATTAAATCTGCCAAGTGCGAGAAACTGGTACGGGATTATCGTTAACACGACATTTGGGGGGTGAGGGGATTCATTGGTTTGCAATCTATTTTAAAACTATGGAAAAATGTACTATTTGACTCACTCGGATTTCCGCCATGGAATGATTCGGTAATTGTGAAGTTTATAGACACTAGGCGTGCCTGAGATTATTTGGTCCCCATATCGTTTCCAAGGATATTATACTGAACATGCGGTTGTATTGCATTTTGTTTCTCATGCACATGTCACGTGGGAAGAGTTTTATGAATTTTTTAAAATTATTCGATTTATGCGACACAGTTATGAACGATAAAAGTGTTGCAAACAGATAAAAAAAGGTTCCCATATGTTAGCACACCCTGTAATGTGTAAAACTGTATATACATTTGTAACTGTAGCCAATAAGACTTATGTATCGGATACTGACCCCTTTTTGTACATGTTTTCTGCTATTTAATAAATGAAAATATATTGCGTTTTGTTCTTAACCTCAAAAAATACTTACATTATCTCCTCTACGATCTGGCACTCGCTAGACCGAATGTGTGCCAATACCTCGAAATCTGTATTCAGGTCACTAGGTTGGCTGGGCGGAGAAGCATCCATTTCATTTATCCGCCTTTCATCAAAAGTAGCTATAACACGCCCTAGCTCGGATTCGCCCCTGTAACGATAAGTAAAATAAATGTCACGAAATTGGATGCAGATAACTCGTCTTGTGTCCACCATATATATATATATATATATATATATATATATATACACAGGGTGTCCCATAACTCCGGCATTATAGGAAAAATAATAAAAAAAGGCAAAACAAAAGCTTTTATTTACAGAACGTGCTCAATAGGTCCACCATTGTTTTCAATACACAAATTCAGACGTGATACCCAGTCAGCAAGCACACAGTCAGCAAGTGGCCCCAGAGATAAAAATCCAGTGGCGTGAGATCCGGGCTTCTAGCTGGCCATTCCACAGGCCCTCGACGTCCTATCCAATGACCAGGGAATTGTTGGTACAGGTATTCCGTTACTTGGGTGCTGTAATGTGCAGGAGCGCCGTCTTGCTGGAACCATGTTGGGAAATTTCCTTCGTTCAAGACACTGGGAAATGCTTCTTCCTTGAGCATACGTAGGTAGGTGCCTCCAGTGACGTGTTCATCGAAAAGAGGGGGCCTATGATGCGATCCTTCCAAATGCAACACCATACCATCACCTGAGATGCACCTTGTTCCTTTGAAGAGGTATACTAGTGAGGGTTGTTTTGAGACGAGTAGCAGGTGTTCTGTCGATTTTCCTCACCATTTCCATCAAAAACAGCCTCGTCACTGAACGGAATGGTGGACGGAAAATTGGCATCCCGAGCATAAGAAAAATATGAATTATGGTTTGTAGAAATAGAAAAATATGAATTTCTCCTATGATGCCGGACTTATGGGACACCCTCTAATATATATATATAAAACAAAGACATAATATAACCTAACCTGACGTAGCCTAACCTAGCCTAACCTAACTTATTGTTTAAGATTCCACAAGAAATGTAAAACATACTATATATATATATATATATATATATATATATATATATATATATGCTGATATAATCACAGTGGTAACACAGAATAAAAATTATTTTCGAAAACGCGTTTATTGCGGGCTTTTACGGTTAGGTTATATTTCTATTGTAAGTTTTCTAAAAATTCCACAAAAAACGTACAAATAAAAACACACCATATATATATATATATATATATATATATATATATGACGCGTTCGGTGGAGAAGGGGCGAACGCCACAAAATTCGAAAAATGAGTTTTTTGTCGTATAATTATCCTTTAAAACCTTTGCTTTACCTATGCAAAAAATTAGATGTTAGTCTGCACTCTTTCACGGTAAAATTTAGGTTTTAATGTATCTCAGAGAAATTCACTCTGCATCATTGCTTCACATTGAACACATCTATCTACTTTCTGGTCACTCGACAATGCCCTGTGATGCTCAATTTGGCCAAATTGAACAAAATATAAAAAATAATTACAGCAATATTATTTACACCAAAAAAGATTGTTACGGCCATAACTACAGCCGTTTCGCAGCGCTTCCTAGTTGTAGAAATGAAACAGGCTGATTTTCTCGATTTTGACGTCCTAAAAACGTGCATTGTCATTAAGAAATCAACAACTACTAAATTTACAGATGCAAGAAAGTTAATATTTGACTTTCAACACAAAGAAGGCTACGTAATATCTACTGCATACCGCACAACCCCAGATAATATCCATCCCGTCAGACTGCAGAAAGGGAAAAAATCTTACAGTGTCAGTTTATTCAATCTAGCCCAGCAGACACTGCAACCAAAGTATTCCCAATTGCTGCCAATAACTAAGGAAAAAATAAAAGATCTCAAAGAATTATCAGACCTAATGCCTGCAACTGCAGTGAACTATTATACAAGATTGTTAAAGGAACTGGAAGAAACCGAAACAGTTGAAGCAGGTAATACAACATTCGACGAAGAGGACCAAATAATGGATTACACCAGTTAACATCAGAAGCTATCAATAAATAATAATGTAAAATTTCTTGGCGTTTTATTATATCGACATATTACACAACAATATTTTACTCAAATATGTGCTCAAATTCATACAACAATTCAATAAACCTTAAAAATACAAAGGTTTAAAGTTTACAAACTTTAACTGCATTTTGTGGCATAATTCGAAAATGTTGCGTTCGCCCCTTCTCCACCGAACGCGTCATATATGCTGATATAATCACAATGGTAACAGAATAAAAATTATTTTTGAAAACACGTTTATTGCTGGCTTTTACGGTTAGGTTATATTGTTATAAACGAGAGTCCTGGACGAAATATATATATATATATATATATATATATATATATATATATATACACATGTATTATGTCCCGTTTAGGTTATATATTATAAACGAGAAAGAGTCCTGGGATTAATTTTCTCGTTGTAGAAAAACCCAAAATAAAGCTAGGTTAGGCACTTAGAAGTTATCACTGAATGAACCGCAGAATATAGTCACTTACATTTCAAATGAATTGTCTGTAGGATCTTCCAATGCATCGTAATTTTCGGTAACACTCTGCGTAGGTAAAAATTCATCCTGATCTACAGCTCTGAAAATTAGGCGCTCAGCCTGAGCATAATTGATTTAATCCTCGATCAGATCGAAGGTATTGTACAAGGATAACTGGCTCATGTTGTATAAGACACTAGCGGGAAATGAAAGAAACTGAGTCTCTGATCCGAAACGCTCCCTTTATAAGGGGGCCTGTGACCAGTCCCACAAATGCACAATCCTTATCATCCCATTGGCTGGCGGTGAATTTTGGGAGGGGCGTGACGCGTAGGCCTGCAGAGCAACCAACCCGATGTCCTGGGAGCCGCCCCACAGGGTTGTGATTGGTTGCCCCGTGAAATCTGGGCGTGGCATCTGCTCCGATTCGTGGAGAGATGTTTTAAAATTTATTTTTCTGCGAGAAATAATCTTAAATGCTTATCTTCATACAACTTTATCTTTCTGTGATATATAATCTTAAATGCTTATCATGGAAAACTTAGAGAAACCGCTAAGACAATAGAGGTTTCAGATTTGTTTCCCCGATTGGAAAGGCGTGTTTATAAACTTGTATAGGGTCGTAATTGATCAGTGAGAGAGATGAGATAAATTGCGCATCTTATCGCAAATCTTGGAAACTGCGATTTGCTGATAAATAAGCAATATATATATATAATATATATATACACAGTATATATATATATATATAATTATATATATACACAGTATATATATATATATATATATATATATATAGTTCAGAATGGGAGTGCTTTTATGACTTGTATTCAGATTTTTTGTTGTTGAAGAAACAGATGTTTGCGATTTAAAATGCGTACGAAGATGTTTGAACAGCTAAAAACAAAGATAAGCGGAGAAGCGTTCTCCTTATCGTTTCTGTATTCGTCAAAGAGAGAGAGAGAGAGAGAGAGATAGAGAGTTTTTGGTAGAAAGATAAGAAAAGCTATATATGAAGGAATTAACGGGGTTTACATTGATATAAAATAATTTAAAAGAATAATTATGAGAAATATCAGCGGCCGCGGCTAGCCGTAAAGATACCCTTTATTTTTTCTTTTTTCCCTATTTGTTCGTTTATTTATTTATTTATGTTTCCTTTTTTCTTTTTTCCGTACGAATTGTTCGTTTATTTATTTATTTTTTCCGCACGAATTGTTCTCTGGCTAGCAGCCGGGGCGGGTCTCGGACCCCATTTTTTCCCCGTACGAAGAATTCGAACGCCAAACCTTAGACCTACGGGGATCAGTAGGGTACCGTGGATATCATTCACGATTTTTAGATGAACTTTTTTCTTTCCGTACGAAGAGTTCGGTGCTTTACACCCACCTTAGACCTACGGGGATCATTAGGGTACCCTGGATATCAATCACGATTTTTAGAAGAACTTTTTTCCGGAAATTTGCATATATAGACACTCCTCTACATTCCGTCCGAATTGTTCGGTGCTTTACCCCCACCTCAGACCTACTGGAATCATTAGGGTACCCTGGATATCAATCACGATTTTAGATTAACTTTTTTCCGTACGAATTGTTCGAACGTCCCAACTTAGACCTACTTTTTTCTTTTTTCCGATTTGTCAGACGTTTTACGCCCCACCTTAGACCTACTTTTAAATGGTTCATTAGGGTACCCTGGGTAGCAACCGTGGAAGCCCGGACGGTGCTCGAACCCGGCTCCGTTTAACGCACATAAACGTGATGTATACTGTGTGGGTGTGTGCACTGTGCCAACTGGCTGATGGTGCCCGGGTCACTGGCTGATTAAGCCACCTGGCTGATTAGGGGCCCTATAAGAGAGCGGCGGCATGGCTGAAGTGTTCATATGCGCTTGGCAGTAGCCGAGCGAACACCTCCTCCTCCTCTCTCTCCTACTCCTCTCTCTTTCTCTTGGGGGATAACTCCGTCTCCAAGTTGCATAACCCTTGTTGCTCTTGCAACAGTCCCCCCTCCCCCATTTTGGGGGGCCTTGCAACAAAGGGGGTGGCACTATGGGGTGCCTTGCAACAAGGGGTGGCACTATGGGGTGCCTTGCAGCAAGGGTGGTGTTGGGTGGGGGTGGCACTATGGGGGTGCCTTGCAACAACGGGGTGGGGGTTGGCACTCTTGCAACATTTGCATTTGCACTCTCCCATTTTGCGGTCATACTATTGACGTTTCCTCCTGAAACACCCTGTATATTCCCTTCTTGAATTTACATTTAATTATTCATTTATGTTTCCTTAATAATATGTAAACCAGAGTGATTAATGGGAATAATTATGTTCTCAAGACATTTGGCAATGAGTCAACCAACCAATCAGCGCTCACCCACAAAACATTCATTCATAAAATGTTGCAACCGTTTGTAGTACACACAACAAACAGTGGCGGTTCCTCATATGGGCAATATGGGCAGCCGCACAGGGCGGCATTTGTGGAGGGGCGGCATGAGCGCCTGCAAAAAAAATAAAAATAAAAATAAAAATAAGAATAAATAGATAAAGAAATAAATAAAAATAAAAAATAAAATAAAATAAATAATAAAAGATCAATGACTTTGCATCAAGGAAGGTAAGAAGAGTCAGGCTTTAGATGGCAGTTGTGCTGTGGTGCAATTTATTTTGTTTCTTGTTCAGTGTAGCATAATAATTACTCTCTCTTAAGTGTCTTATTCTATTCATGTGATAGAGCATTTGTACAATTTAGAAATTTGATTCTCTAGTTTATTTATGGCAGTTGTGCAATTTAATTTGTATTTTTCCTGTTCATAGTATCATAATTACATTCTCTTAAGTGAGTTATTCTATTTACGTGATGAAGGATTTGTAAAATTCAGAAATTTGAGTCTTTGTTTTGGTTCTGAAGTTCCAAAATTAGTCCAATAAAAAGTTATTTTGTGAAAGAGTTATGTCTGTCCTTTATTTTGGGGGATTCGAATGTGTGTGTTGGCGAACAGGGGGGGGGGCGCTGAAGGTGAAGTTCGCCCAGGGCGTCATGTAAGCTAGGACCGCCACTGACAACAAATATATGTCAGGTGTCGCTATCTGTTCTCAAGAGTGTCCTACGAACAGTGTTGGGAGTAACGGCGTTACTTTTTAGTAGCTGTAACGGTAACGCCGTTACTTTCGAGATGTTGTAACGAAAATGATAACGGCACTCCTTTTTAGAGCGATTTCAATCGTTACTTCTACTCGTTACTTTCAAACTGATCATTTGACTTGTGTCATTTATTAGCTGTTAATTAGTTGTTAGCTCCTCGAAACGAGGAGGACTATCAGATGCCAATTTTGAAAAACTAGTGTTCCTGAAATCGACCAACACACTCCCAAAAAATCTGCAAGATTAATTTTTTTTTTGACAGGCCATCTTTTTTATTTGAGTTTATGTTTTGATTTTTTTTTGTTATAGAGAGTATAATCTAGTATTATTAAGGCTTTTTTACTCTTTAGTCTTTTCTTAAAAGTAACAGTAGCGGTAACGGTAACGCGTTACTTTTTCATAGAACTAACTGTAGCGGTAACGCCGTTACTTATAGAAAGTAACGTCCCCAACTCTGCCTACGAATAATGAGAGCAACTGTACATTACTCGATTACTTAACTTCTCGTGTGCAATCTAGGATTAAATGTACATTACTTGTTATTGTTTCTCTCATGTTTAATATCGATTTCTTTCTATAGTATTGGTATCATACCTTCAGTTATAGCTTTGTATTTCTTTTATAACTATGATAATAATTTAAGATCAGTACATACTCCAATTAATAATTCGTATTCATGATTTATGTATTATTAATAACAACTATTTGTTTTGTTTTTAATTAAGAGGTCAGTAAAGCCAAAAGCTTAAGAGGCAAAAAAAATTAAAATAGTCCAATTTTACAATTATTTATGTTAAAACAAAAACAAAAATTGCAAAACTCTTTATTTTATCAATAAAGGTTGTAAAGGTTATTGAATGGTTCACTGTAACAATATAAATGCCCGATACCTCAGCGGTTACGCAGGCAAACTCTCAGCAGTGAGGTTCTGGTTCGCTCCCAGTCGATAGCACCAGTTGGAATGTAATAAACTAGTTAATAGAGAAAATTTGTGATCTTTTAAAATTCCTCCTTCTTCTTTTCAGAGTGTCACGTATTTGTGTACAATGTCCAAGTTTGAAGGCCACATCTACTCGAGTGAAAATCATTCTCAAAGTAAAATTAAAAGATTGGCAAGCTCGTGTAATATTGTCTTGTTAGGATTAAAGTGTTTTATATAAATTTATTTTTCTATTTGGATATTATTAGCATTGGGTAGCATTGAGAAGTTGGTTGGAGCAGCATAATCACAAATCTGTGACAAGTTGTATATGTACAAATTGCCATTCCATAAATTAAGGAAAGTAATTGCCATAGAATATTGAAGAATATACCATTTTACATACAATACAGGCTTACTACAACGTGGTTACTGCAACAATGTATGTGTTTTACTCAAATTAGATAGATTTTTAGTTTGTATTGAAATAAACGAAGCTGTACCTTTTGTTTTTATTTCTTCCATGTCGAAACACGAGCGTATTCCTGATCAAGAGCCCATATGACGCTCGCACGCGAAGGATAATGATGATCATAATAATCCGGTAATGTGGGTATATTCTGTATATTTTGGCGTCGTTAATGGCATGTTTGAAGAATCTTAGACGACAGATCAATTTACGAGTTATATCATTTAGAATTAGTTGGGTTTTGAATTGAAGAAATTTCAGATTTAAAATGGTTTTTCCCTATATATATATATATATATATATATATATATATATATATATACCATTGCAAAACAGGCAGTGGCCATTTAAACTTTTTTCAGGAGGGGGGGGGGCCTCAGAACTCTTGGCCACCGGCTATGGCTATACATCAGCTTATAGACTTTGAAATTAGAATACATTTCTCTTTTCTTGAATATTATGTGAGTGAAAACAGTGTATTACGAAATATGATTCCACGCATAGGAAGGAAAAATAAGTAGAGCTTAATTTTAATTAAATAAAGTTCCACAATTATGCAACACCTTTACTACTGTTATCTAATTACTCTTATCTAATTACTTACGTAAACAATAAAACTGTATTGTGAAAATAGAGAATTAAGTGAAATATCATTTTTCAACAATTATTGATGAAATACCTTTTGGCTAAACGTAATTTGAATTCCGATTTACTTCTGAACAAGTTTACAAATTTCACGTGTTTCATATAAAGATTCAATCTGATCCGCGTATGATGTAAATGAAAAATGAGGATTAATTTCAGAGGTGTTTTCATAAAACAAAAACTGGATCATGTCAAGAATAGCGAACCCAATTTTACCATATCAAGAATAGCGAACCCAAAAATTCCCTTGTCAAGAATAGCGAACCGAAAAGTTCCCATGTCAAGAATAGCAAAAATTAACCAAACTATCACGACTTAACCTAACCATTTGTCAAGGGCGTACAATTAACCTAAAAAAATAAATAAAAAACAATAAATTTTTATTTATTTATTTATTTTTATATATTAAGAGAAGAGAATTCTTTATACTGTACGGCATTGACGATTGGTTAGGTTAAGTCGTGCTAGTTTGGTTAAAAAAAAAAGACTAATATAAAAGCATTTAATACGTCCTTAACTAATTACTTAAAATTGGGAAACATAAACCTACCGTCTGAGGTTATGAAAACGTCCTTGAGGACTTCCCATGTCAAGAATAGCGAACCCAATTTTACCATGTGAAGAAAAGCGAACCCAAAAATTCCCTTGTCAAGAATAGCGAACCCTGCAGGTTAGGGTGTGACAGTTGCCCCAACTTTGTCCTACAATGCTGTTCAAAATTGTGGTGTTGCATATTGACATAAAAAATACCCACGTGCAACTTTTTGAAAATTCATGCATATTCGAGTGAGCACCAGCAATTTGAAAAATAGCGATTTTGCTTATACGGCATACGCGCCTATATATGAGATTGCACAACCATCATAAGGGATATTAACACAAATCATTTGCCTGTCTTAATTAAAAGCTGTTATCACTAACACAAAAAAGTTAATCATTCTTATTCTCTCATGGTACATTAAGGGGTTTTATCATACAGGGTGTCTCAAAAGTCACTATCTCTTTTGAAAAATAATGGGAATTACGAAAAACTGGTTTAAGACATGAAAAATATATTTATTTCAAAGTAAGTGCCACAAAGAATTAGTGCTATTTATTTATCTGTCTCCACATGGCGACCATCAGTGTCTCTACAGAGCTCAAAGCGATAAGTTGTTTCCCGGAACACACTTTCCAGCATTTGAGGTGTTATTTTCTGAACTGCATCGGTAATACGATTTCGAAGTTCGGCTACATCACTAATTCTTCTACCAGTGTACACCTTAGACTTAATGAAACCCCAGGCGAAAAAATCTAATGGTGTTAAATCGGGTGAACGTGCTGCCCATGGTTGTGTTCCTCCACGACCAATCCAGCGACCGGGGAAGCGTCTGTCAAGATAATCACGTACAATTATTGCATAATGGCACGGTGCTCCATCCTGCTGAAAAACTACTGTGTCAAGAATGCCATCTGTAAGAAGTTGAGGTTCGAGGAATTGTTCAAGCATGTCAAGATAATAAACCAATTAACTTTTTTTAAATACACAAATTTGCACCAGAAGTACATATCTTTATGCCAGCATAGCATTTTTTTTAGAAACATCTAATGTCACCGAAATAGATAGTGACTTTTGAGACACCCTGTATATTCACAAGGTATTATTTCTCTAGAGCAAGAAACCATGATTTCTGTTCGGAAACAGATGATCGTTTGCGCTGATTAGGAACGCGGAGTCTGTCATTTTCAACTACTTGAAGGACTTCTTGAAAGCGCTCCTCATCCCTGGCAACATTAAGAAAGTCATGGCAAAGTTTTACACCACGCTCTGCAGCCTCATTGACGACCTGAAGCTTGTCCACAACCCGTTCCATGTTCAGGTAGTCGTCATGATCCGCCCATTCACTGGCTGGACTGTGGAGAAACTGATAGGGCATGCCTAAAATGTTGAAGAACCGGCTTGAGTCAGGCCCAATTAGGTCCACCAGGGCAGTGCCACTTTCTGGGACAGGGGGGAAGATATGGCTTTCCATAGCCCCCATGATTGAGCCCCACTCTCTTAGTAACTTCAGTGCCTTCATGGCAAAGAAGGGCCTTCCTCATCTCCTCTTTTGTCCTTTCTTGTACTTGGGACGAGAACAAAGCCAGTGGGGCCAACTCCTCAGTTAGGTACCAAGTGTGTCTACCGAGTGCCACACGTGCTTTGTCAACTATTGTGGCGTCATATGGGACAAATTCAGCCAAGGTTTCGACCAAATTCAAGTCATTCAGTGGCGCACTTGCTGGAACGGGGCAAACAATCCACCATGGGACATAAACAGCGACTGTGAACACAGCAAACCGTTCTAACTTGCTGATTTGACTTTTAGTCACAACCTCGGCTTTGGGAAACTGCTCTTTGATCTGGCCTGACAAAAGAACAATCTTGAGGGTATAGAGCAGTTTAGCCATCCACCTTGCTTTGTGAAGTGCGCCGGGGTAGACCATTGTGAAGTTCACTGGCTCGGATCCTTTAGTTACAAGCAGCAGACAAAGCTCTACCAGCTCCTTGTAGTCGCCACGTGTAAATGGTTGGGCTAGAATTCACGGAAGAAGTCAGCCATCTCCTGCTGGCGCTCCTCAAACACTCCAGGCATTGCGGGGTAGTAGTATTTCTTTTTTTCATTGTACGCCAGTTGAGAGAAATGGTTCTTGAACCTAGAAATGCAATTATTGGGATTATTGTATTTCGTACTAATCTATAATATTGTTTTAGGGGTATTAAGATTGATTTGATCGATCATTTGCTTGGTGTTAGTATATCTTATAAGTCTAATAAAAGAAATTCCACTAAATTTGTTCATTAGATAATAATATTCCTTGTTATTTTGTAAAGCTTATGACTCACCTCTGGAAAACCATTATGTTTGGACTTGAAGAGCCCTCCACTTTCAAGCAATCCCAGCAAACACCTAGGATGACTTCGCCCACATGCCTGCGACAGGCGCACCAGAATACGGCACGCTCTAATTCCTTTTGGAGGGAGACGCAAGCAGCTGTTTTTTGTCCTGAAAAAAAAATGTAATTGTAGTTTAAGGACACCATTTCAGGCACGTGCTTTTTGCAGATTTCTGTTAAATCATTCACTGTATTTTGGTATTAATGTCGTGATAAATTCACGCTGATGTTTGAAATAGGTTTACCTGTATTGGATGAAGTTGTGTCGAAAACCATACCAACGACATTCTGTTCACACTCCCAATCGACCAGAAGTTGTTTGGTTGTTGTTGATATCAAGTCTCCTTGAACCAGGCCAGCTTTTTGAGTCAAATGCGGAAGAGGTGGGACTCCAAGAAGCTTTGTGCCATTGACACCAGACATAAGAATGGGCAGGCGGTCATCAGTGCCTTTGGAATCCGCGTGTCCATAAGTTTACCATCCCAGTGCACCAGTACTTTGTCTGATGGTTGCCATTCATCCATGATTTTTAAACTTATTTCTGACACGATGGAAGCTCGGTATCGGTGGGCCATCCTTGCATTTAGACTCAGCTTTGATGTATCTCCACCACATGCAGATACAAGGGAGTACACAATTGCACTCAGCTGGGTCGGCGAGATGTTGTTTCGAACACTGCATGAAACAAGTTCTGCCGACTTCAGAATATCATGGGGCACAAAACTTGAAACTCCCTCTTTCACTGTTCTCCGATGTTTTCTCTTTGGTTCAGCAGTGTCATCAATGTCATCGTCCTCATCAGAGCTAATAGGCGAATCAATATCAGCCTGTACATTCTCAGCATGATCACATTGCTCTCTCTCTTGTCGCTTCTCTTCTCGCATCTGCCTTTTCTGTCGCTTCTGAACCTTTTCTGTGAGTACTTTGTTTACCCCAGAGTAGGTAGCTACTCTGTCACTTAGCATGCTTTTCATAAAGAGTATGTCGGTATCGATGGCATCTTGTTCGGCCTGAGTTTTCTCCTTTTTCGCAGCAGCCGCCATGTCTTTCAACACTGTGTTCTTATAAAATTTCATCGTCAGGCTCAATTCTGATTTAAACTTCATAATTCCAGGATCATCAGCCCGTCTTCTATCCTCATTCTTTTTCATAAGAATCATGTAGTCTTTGTCATAGTAAGTTTTAATCACTCGGCCAATATTGTTCCTGCCTGTAATGGTCGGGACATTCACCTTCTGGTAATGCAAAAGCACATTGTCAATGGTGGCAGATAAAGCCTGGTCCCAATGCATATCCCGAAGGTTTGCTAACAGACATAGTAAGACCTGCCCATTAGTTGGCAGTTTGCAGCCCTTTATTTCCTTTTCTTCTTCTCGGGTACGGTGCCCAATAACATTCTGACATACTCATCATCTTGCCGTGTATCCATGATTAAATTCTCTATTCACAACATCAAATCACTGTCAAGGGAAAAGAAAAGAGCATCATTAAAATTAAATGCAATAAAATAATACCTGGAAAATTTGTGGGTCAGCGTTCCAGACCCGGAAATGAAAATCTGATAAAATGTGCTATTTTCACACTTATTTATGAAGCTCATAAGCTGAAATAGCAATACTTGCTGGTACGACGGTGCTAGCTCAAACATGCACCGATCTCCAAGAAAATTTACAGGGGTGTTTCCTAGATAAATACACAACACTAAAACTTTGAACAGCATTGTACGACCATTTTTTATTTTTGGAGGGCAACGGTCACACCCTACAGTGCAGGTGTTGGGTTCGCTATTCTTGACATGATCCCAAAAACTATATTCCACGAATAAACTTTATAAATATTGCCACACAAACTTACCTTACAAAGTTTAACAATAACTTATTAGACATAGTTTGAGGGATAACATTTTGGCCACATCGCAACAACGCTTCCCGTTAGATCAGCGAGATTAAGTGATGTTGGATTTGTTCAATAGTTGGATGTGTGCTCATTGTGTGACTTCAAATTCTGTAGCGGTACTTCGTCATATTATTTTTGCTGTCACGAACAAGTTTAGAGAATCAAAACCATTGCATTACATTTTGTAATTTGAGGGAAATGTAAATATAGATTTAGGTAAATCGTGATATGCAATAAATTACATTCATAAGTAAACAAACCGGATAAACCAGAAGATCAGGGACCCAGCCTTCTTTAGTTTGCTTTATAAGGCTAACTAACGAAAATATCACGACCTAACATAACCATTCGTCAAGGGCGTACATTTGACCTAACGATTGGTTGGGTTAGGTTGTGATATTTTTGTTAGTTAGCCTTATAAGGCTAACTAAAGAAGACTGGGGGCCCTGATCTTCAGGTGATCCAACAATCCTACTGTAAATATGCATTTGTTATTTCAGAATGCATCAATTTGAACGTATTAAACTTTTTTGTAATTATTTATAATGTAAATTAATCTGTATGAAATAACGATCCCAACATCTCTCCTTCTCAACTAAGCAATTTTAATTGAAATGAATCGAACTAGTGACGTGCGCAGATCAGATACATTTAGTGTGTTCTAAATGGAATAATGAAAGCATAAATATTCATAAAAAATGGTTAATTAATTTTATTTATTTAATCATTAGCCAATAAAGACTTCAATGTCTTTTCTCTGATCTTTTTCATGGGATTTTGGGTGACTTGTACTTTTTGTGTACCAATTATAATTTTGTCTTTTCTCTGTTCATTCTTAACTAAAGTTTTTATGAAAAAAATTTCGAAGTCACCCTTGTAATTTCTGCTAATACACAAAAAACGGGAGTTCCAGCACTCCATGTCTCCTGCCTAATGTCGATCGGTGTCTACAATCTCCTCCTCTACGTGGTCTTGGTTCACCTGTCCTTTTTGTCTTAAGCTAAAAACTTTCAGGAATAGTGAAATCAAGAATGACAAATTTCAGAACAAAAAAAAAACAAATTTAAAAGACAGAGTTTAAAACGATACAGGCGCAATGAAACTACAATTAGCAATTTACCCAATTTATTACTAAGTTTACACGTAAAAAATACCTCAATCAACTCTTTACTACCATTTCCCTTAAAAATAATTGACGAATAACGAATCAGCAACAAATTACAATATATACTCATAGCTATAAGATACACATCAATGCAAAAGATTACTTAGGCCCAATGATATCTGAAAATAATGAGAGTCCACCTATCCGGGTAAACTCCACTCCTATCCGGAGTTCGAACCGTGAGCTGAGACAGCAGACACGAGACAAGGAATTAAACCAGGATTCAAATGTGTGTGTGTGTGTGTGTTAAAAAAGGGCTCGAATGAGCTTCGAGGACCTCACAAAAGGGGTACAATCATTTACTAACTTAATTAACTAAACTCTTTAAACTACTTTCTACACTTTATGCCCAAAACAAGTTTTATCCACAATAAATAAAATTATTTTCCGAACTTTTTAAAAACGAAGTAGGTGCTGAACGAGTTAATATTATGATTATTATTAATGTTATTATTATTATTTTTATTATTATTTTTATTTATTATTTTTATTAAAAGAAAAATGAATAACTTTCTTTATCACACTTCTTTTAATATACAAATAAGAAATGTATTACATAACATCTCCAATTTATATTAATTTTCATTTCGGAACTTCGGTCTGAGGCTCAGAGACGTTTTTTTTAAAGAGTACTTATACCCACGAAAAGTAGTCCAGTTGATGCCATCAGCCCAGGAAGTGTGGTTTCCTTCATACTGACCCATTTAGGTTTGAGGTGTGGCAGTTTTCATACCACCATGCACCACGGAATGTCTTTGAACAACTTCTATTCGGATCAGTGTCGTTGTCTTGATCTTTCGTTGAAAACTTTTTACCACTGTGAGGCATAAATGAATCTCCGGCATTACCTGAATATTCTCCTAAATCCATTAAATATTTGGTAGTGGCATCTCCAATGTAAAAGTGTTCGTATTTGGCAAAACGCTTTTTTCCCTCGAAATCCTCAAGATCCACCCTAAGTTCCATCAGAGTGTTACTGACGATGGCGTGAATGTTGTCGAGACCAAACCAAAATTCTCCATTGAGATTTCCGAAACCAAGTCGGTATTCGACCCATCCCCGGAAGAAGTTTCTTCTCTCTGGAAGAGCTTCGCGATGTTGAATCACAGTCCACCAACCTCCGTCAGTAGTTTGGTCGCAGTAAACAGAAACGGGTCGGTTTTCACAACAACCAAAAGGGTAAACTGTTCGAACTCCAGACTCTTTGTCACCAAGGTTAAAAATATCCTCACAATTACGTGGACGTTTCGAGATTTCCTTCAACGTGTCGGTCGCTTTATCCATTGAATACAAATGACTTTTCATTCCGAACACGAGAGAATTTCTTGCAGACTTTTCACAAAGTGACAGAGTTTGTGACACGCATGCAGGAGAGAGTCCAATCTCTTCAAAAAGACTGTAAAGTCCTGTGATCGTAGATTCACTACTCTCTCCGTATGCAAATCTGAACATTAAAGCAAATATTAGCGAAAGTATCCGAAGATTTGATTCAACTATCTTTGCTCTTGTTGTTGAGTCCGTTGTTCAAATGACTTCTAATAGCTAGTTTCGGAAAAATATTCATTTTATACTTATTTCTCCACATTATCATTCGTCCGTGTATCTCGAAACATCCGGAATTTTGTGGGCGTATTAAGTCTATAGATTAATTCTCTTTCGTGTTCAGTACATTCTAAAGTGGGTGTCTCAAATGAGATTAATGAAAGGAAATGCATTCTCATTTATCGCTTTGTTTTTCCTATTCTTTTTTCTATCATTTAATGGAAAGTTAGGTTAGTTTAATAAATTACCAATAGCTACTCACTATTATCACAATTCATGTTAGACAAACAAACATGTTAGAGCACTTTAAATAATTAATATGTGTTTTAACTAGCTTAAACTAGTTACAGAGAATTGTGTTAAATTTAGCCAGTCACAAACTGCTACTGTTTATGAAAAAGTGCTCTAAGTGTGGGAAAGTGTGTTTCTTTGATAAAAATACCCAGTTCTTTCGCTGCCAAAAGCGTCGGTCAAACGGTATAAAGTGCAACTTTAAATTACCCCTAACGAAGAATACATTTTTTGAAGGATCCCGGCAGATCTGTAAACGTAGCAAAAAATTCAAGAATTAATGCCCAGTTAGGTTAATTGAATGCCAGGTTAGGTCAATTGAATGCCCGGTTAGGTCAACTGTACGTTCTCGAGGATTGGTTAAGTTAAGTCATGATATTTTCGTTAAAAACACATTCATTATTTAAAGTGCTCTAACATGTTTGTTTTTCATTTCTCAAAAAAAAGAGTTATTTTTTGAAATCAGTGACCGAAACTACATTAGTATACCGATTTTCATTAAAATTCACTGCTAGCCCCCAAACGGAAAAGATCCGAATATTTGACTAATTCCAATTTTGTTAAATCTGTTTTCAGTTTATTCCCAATTGAACCCACAAAAGTATTTGGACCTGTTGTTTTACCATCAATGGCTTTGTAGACGTGCATAAAAGGCAGCTCATTCAAATGCAAGAGACACACCAACCACTGCACTGGTCTGTTAAAATGAATTTCAACCAGTTTTATGGCTCCACCAATTTGTCCTGTATTTATAGGAGTACCATCACACAGTAAAGCTTTGATAATATCTGTGCTGTTCGAGTCTGTAATAATAGTTATCAACTCTTCTGCTATGCAGCGAGCAGTTCCATTATCTGGTGTGACATGGTCTACATAGATGCTTCCAGGTTCTTTCACAATAACATAGTGTTCTTCTTTTATCTTTCCACTTTTAGGTAATGTGTTATCTTTCCTTCCGTCAAATCCAAGGCACTCCATCCATCTTCAGATTTTCGGATTTAGACCTAAAAGTATTTGTTTCACCCATGCGATTTCTTTCTCTTTCTAATTTCTTTCTGTCAAGCATGTTGGTGTGGTTAAGGATCCCCATATTTTTTAAAGCTGCATTGACTATTGCAGCTGCAGCTCTACAACTTACACGATAACGATCTGCTGTTAATGCTAGGTTTTTATAGGAGTGCCTGTTCTGAATATTCTCAGTCAATCCTAAATCGGCCTCATAATCTACATCCTGACTCTCTGAATCTACATCCATGTCTTCTTCGGTATTTTCTATAAATTCCGATGGTAAAACATTGGTGGCTTCAGTCATTTCTTCTTGTGCTTTTAGTTGACGGTTTTGTGCTTCTTGGGCTCTTGCTAAAGATCTCTTCTTTGTTGAACTAGCTATGCGATCAATTGGTCCTACCTGATTTTTTCTTTGTTTTTGACCCACAAAAGACTCCCATTCTGCCATTGGTATTTTATCCTTACACCCGCAAGATTTCCTATCAATTTCCTTATCATAGCATTCACAAGAAGATATATCAAACATTTCATCATACTGAGCTACTTTTAAGGCAAAACTTTCATTTCTTCGATGTAACGGCACCTTGTTCAATTTTGAGGCTTCTTCTATTAGTCGATTGACTTTAAGATAGATACCTTTGGTGTTAATAGTAGGAAAAGAAAATTTCATCCAAATGTCTTCAATATCTTGTACAACAACCCTGTAACAATTATTAGTTGCTGATCCTTTGATTTAGCTTCTTCACGACGGCGCACAAAAAGGTAGTGTCTCACAACATCTGCTTTTGAAGGAGTCATGGCTGCTGGGAATTCCGTAGGATATCCAAAGGCTGCATTTGAGGACTTGCTTCTAGTGGTCATAGTTTATATTCAGAAGCAAAATCAAATTATATGTAATTTATAATTTATGATAATTCAAATTATAATTAAAGCAAATGCAAATTATTTCTATTTATCTGAAAAATTATTTCTGTTTATCTGAAATATAAAAATATCAAGCATTAAACAAACAACTTATCATGTAACATATAACAACATTAAACATATGCAAATATGAAGGTAAAAAAGGGAGGAGGGGCATGTGATAGGGGTAGTAGGGTAGCACATGCTTGATTTTTTAATATTTTGTTAAAGTGATAAAGAAAACCTTCTCACATAGTGTACTTTTTAAGGAATAACATTTTTTCTCATTTAAATATATACAAATATGAGGGTAAAAAAGGGAGGGGTATGTGCTAGGGGGTAGCAGGGGTAGCACATGCTTGATATTTTAATATTTTGTTAAGATGATAAAATGAAACTTCTCACATCGTGTACTTTTAAAGAAATAACAAAATTTCCCATTTTCGACCCGGCCTAATAGCCTAATAGTTATGAAAAGTTTATCGTTTGTTTGGAAAAAATTTAACAAATAAAAAAATTACTTTAACTCCAACATATAATGCAGAACATCAAAGAATTTGAGGAAAAAAGTTAAAATGCAAAAGTTTTCGTACATTTACTAATAAAATTATCATATTTAACATTTTGTGTGTCCACTTTTTACCAGAATGACATTGATTCGTTTTGGGTATTTTTCTTCAAAGTTTCTAACTCTCTCATTAGAAGTTTTAGTGTTGCAATTCATTCAAATCGAAGGGTTTCTTTTGCGGACAGGTTGCTTTTCAAATCAAATCATAAATTCTCGATTAAATTGAGATCTGGCCCTCGAATGGGTCACTCGAGAAGCTTGAAATTCTTTTGTTGAAGCCATTTCATGGTGCTCATAATTTTATGTATTGGATCGTTATCTTGTTGCGGTACCCAGTTACAACCACTTCAGAACTCCTGAACTGAAGGCAATACATTTTCTTCTAAAATTACTCATATTTCTTCGAATTCAAGATCCCATTAATTAATGAAAACAAACTTTCCTGGACTAGAAGCAAACTACCACCACCACCACGATGTTTAACCAAAAGAAGGATGTTTTTTCCTCGAACGCAGTATTTGATTTTCGCCTAACTTACCGTTGCTCGTTGTTCCCGAATAATTTAATTTTGGTCTTTTCTGTCCATTTTGATGATTCTTGGCGTACTTTAAACGAGGTTCTTTGTGCGTTTTTCGTAGCAAAGGTTTTGTTCGTGCAACTCTTCCATGCAGACCATTCTTTCTCATTTATTTCACACTCATTTCTCTACATCTACAGTAGAGGGATGAACATCGATATTAAACATTCTAAATATTTGGCAAATATCACCTGCAGTTACTCGTAGATTCGCAGTAGCCACTCTTTCAATCTATCTAGGTGTACGTTCTGAAATCTTCCAAGGTCTTCCATACTTTGGTGGAGTTTTGATTATCCCAAAGCCTTTCCATTTCTTTATATCTGCATCAACAGTCGTAAATGGAATTCAAAGTTCTTCTATTTTCCTGTAATTCTTTCCAGACTCGTGTGCAGTAATAAGAGTTCTCTTAAGATCTGTAGCCAGCTCTTTACCACGACAACCCATTGCTTGCTAATGACTCATACAGTCATCCGTTTTTCATGAAAATTCACAAAGAAAATTCTAAAATTCAGAATTGTGAATAGTGACATAGTCTCCAATTAATAAACAACCAATTACCAGTGGTGGGCACGCGCAACGATTTTTGTAGCGCCGCAGCCGCAACCGCAACTCTGCTGAAATAGTTGCGCCGCACGCGCAAGCACAACCCTTTTCAAAAAGTTGCGCCGCAAGCGCAAGCGCAACCAAAAATGTTGCGCCGCAAGTTGCGCCGCAACTTTTTGCGGCGCAACTGCCCACCTTTGCATTTAACGTATATCTGCAGTGGTGGGCACGCGCAACGATTTTTGTAGCGCCGCAGCCGTAACCGCAACTCTGCTGAAATAGTTGCGCCGCACGCGCAAGCGCAACCCTTTTCAAAAAGTTGCGCCGCAAGCGCAAGCGCAACCAAAAATGTTGCGCCGCAAGTTGCGCCGCAACTTTTTGCGGCGCAACTGCCCACCTTTGCTAATTACTAATAAAAAACTTTAAATTCTTCAAGCCTAAGGTGGACACACGAAGAATTAAAATAATTTTATAAATAAATGGGACGTTTTCCAGTTTATGTACCGTTTTCTACAGTACATTACATACAGCATAGTAAACAGAATGTTTGGCTTTTATGCAACTTTCTAGTGTTTCTTTGCTTCTGTTAGGCACAGCATAGAGTAAAACAGAAGGTTAGGTTAGGTTAGGTTAGGTTATCAAGAACTTACCTCTCTTAAAAAGTTGTTATAATCGACGGCGGTTGTATGACCAATCAAAAATAAATTATATGAAAAACGGTACACAAACTGGAAAAGGTCCAATAAATGTATGAAAACTTTTGCATTTTAACTTTTTCAATTTCCTCAAATTCTTTGATATTTTACGTTATGTTGGAGTTAAACTAATTTTTTTATTTATAAATTTTTCGGAACGAGCGATAAACTTTTCATAACTATCATATGCATGGTAGGCTACAAAAGATGAGGACGAATATAACTGAAATATTTCTCTGTACGAATATTTATGAGCGGCACTGTAAGTGACCAATGTATGGATTTCAGGTAAATAGGAAAAACCAGGTAGATACATAGAGCACTTTTGTAGGTTCCATGAAGAAAAAGGGAAAGGATGCATTAATCATTTTCAAACTTTTATTCTTAATCCATATTCTCACTCTTAACATCTGCCTTACCATCCCTTACTAAATGACCCTACTCTTCTTACTCAATGATTGATTGTGCCACCCTGTACCTCATTCTTTACCGAAACGCCATCCTCAGTTATTAAAATTGAATTACAAACCAAATTTCGTAAAGTACAATATATCAATACAGAAACAAATTAACTAAAATAATTAAAATTGCAAAATATAACTATTATAACGGTCAATTTTCCAAACATAAAGGAGACATGAAAAATATTTGGACGACCATGAACAGTATTGTGCGTTGAAAAAAATTTAATTTAATGAAACATGCTGAAAAAGATGCCCGAATAGTCACTGATTAAGGAATAAGTCATATCTTTCAGAAATATTAATTTCGGTGCTGACAACTATGAAAAAATAAATTGCGAACAAAGGCCACAAAAGATCCTTTTTAGCATGTTTCCTTAAATTAATTATTCGCCTCTCAACAATAAACTCAATTAATGCCGATCAATGTCTATCAGAAAACCATTAATAAACATTGTTTTTGCTTATTTTAAAATGTAGGACCTATATGTGTTTGACCTACAGTCTCATGTGTATTTGTGTGCCTACATGTGTGTTTGTGACCTATCATTTGTTTGACCTATCATTTGTTTGACCTATCATGTGTTTCCTGATTCAGCATTTTATTGTCTTTTGTGTCAGATTAATAGCATAGCTTGCAATGGCCTCTTCTGGTATAACAAGAGAAAAAGTGAAGCATTCTGTTTTCGGAACGCCAGCAGAGAGCTTCCTGGCAACCAACTACCAACCTGTGAAGATGTATTCAAAGCTTATCTTAAACATAAGCTCATTACTGCAACATTTAGCACTCAGAAACACGCTGAAATTATCGCGGAAGAAGTGAATTATATATATATCCGTGCTTCCATTCCAAGAATCGACTTCAAAAGCATAGTAATTAAGGTAAAAAGATTAATTGAGAAGGGACAAAAACTTAGAAAATATCCCATGAGTAAAAGATCATCCAGCACGTATCAAAGTAAATATGATTCCTTCAGAAATTTATTTCACATATGTTGCTGCAAGTACAATGCCTCCGTTTTTCGAAAAAGAAGCGAGTGTAAATGCGCTAAGGCTGAGAAAATCCCGAATGATGACTGGGAATTCTGGAATGATCAACATACTGAACGAAAAATGATTATAGGTAAGTTGGACAAAGTGAAAACTTCAAAACTACAACAAATATGGAAAACAGAAAGCACAAAAGACAATTCTTTAAAGATAAACAAAAGAGTTTTGTCCAGGAAATGCAGTTGAATCCTTGTGATATTGGAGAGATCAGCTCTGAAAGTGTTAAAGGTCATCAAAATGAAGATTTCGAATTCAGCGAGTACGAGTCAGATACAGAAGCTAGCACTTCTCAAAATCGACACCAATATCGAGAATTATGCACGGCAGTTGATCGATGCAAAATAAGCAACCGTGATGCTTGTTTAATTGCTAATGCTGTCTTAAAAGATCTTAATCTATTATCTGAAAATACTACGATTGATCCCAGCAAACTACGTCGTCAGAGAACCTTGTGGAGAAGCATAGAAATAAAGAAGCATGAAGAACACAATAAAGGAATAGTTTGCCTTGAACTTGATGGAAAAATTTATAAAACTCTTTCAAAAGTGGGAGATGCCAGCGGACTTTGAATGAAGACCACTATGTGCTAGTTTCATTTCCAGGAAACTGTAGTAATGTCTAATTAAGAATTAAATGTTTGTTTATAAGAATTAAATAATGTTTCCCATTCCTTAAAAATTCATGGTCACGTAATTCAAAATGGCGTCCCACTTTTGAAATCCTTAGTAAGAGCCGCTTGGAAAAGTTTCGCGGGCCAAAAAAAAAAAATTTTCTCTCTTTTCGTTAAAATCCTGAGTGTTTTCAAATCGACTCACAATTGCGCGCTTATTGAGTCTGACTCAAAATTTCTCACAGTCATCTGCTCGCGACGGTTGTAGTGTGGAGTCAAAACATTTGCGTCTGACATTAAATTCGAGAGTCGTTTGTTTCATATTTCTTCTCGCGGTTTCTTTAGAATGCGTCGTTTCGAACTTCGAAATTGTTCGTCGCTCTCCGGTGACTCACGTTTATTTTTTTCTTTCCTTCCACTGTTATTTCTGTCTAAAGCTTACCTACGTTTGTCTTTTTGTGTTTACAATTTTGGAATTAGTAATAATTGTGACAATGATAATAATAATACGATTTACATAATTAAATAATAATTAAATAATAATTAAATAATAATATCAATTAAATTATTTTAGTTGTTGTTGTTGTTGTTGTTTAGCCGATCAGCCCACCCTGATCGAGCAAGCCGGCGGCACGCAGGTAACCGATCGCCCTCTCCGGAGTGGACCAGAGGTTCAGCGCACTAGTGATGTTGTGTTGTGTTCGTTGTTGTGCTAGAGCGGCACAGTCTGTCATAATGTGTTCAATTGTTTGTGGTGTGTCCTGGCACAGGTGGCAGGTGTCGTCTATGGAGTTGTCTAGTCTGTGTTTATATGTCCGTAAGTTGGGGTGATGTCCACATCGGAATCGTGCTAAGTTAACTCTATCCGATCTGCTCAGGCTGATCTCTGACCTGTTAATGGGTGGCGGCTTCGCACCTAGGACCGCATTCGGACCGAGTCGTGTCAGTGCTTTGTGGGTTAGGTGTGTGTGTATGTGTTTTCTGTACTGTGTGATATCTGTGGGGCGTGGTATGGAATGGAGTATTTGGTTATAATGTCTCTCTGGTGTTACCTTAATGGTGCGAGGTGTTGGTGCATGATTGTACATGTAGTGGCAAGGGTGTTGTGGGTTAGTTGTCGCTGCTGCCATGAATTGTGTTCCCATCATGTCTAAATGTTCCCTAACTTTTAGTATTTTTGTTTCTGTGTGCAGGTGTTCTATTGGTGTTGTTTGAGTGCATCCTGTAATGATACGAAGTGCGTTGTTTTGTATTGTTTGTAAGGTGTTTATGTGTGTGTTTGAGATAATGGGTGCCCAGCATGGGCTAGCATAGTCCATAACTGAGCGAATATATTGTTTGTATATGAGTGATGTTGTTTCCTGCTGATGTCCAAAGTTTGTGCCTGTTAGTACCCTAAGCGTGTTAAGTCTTGACGTACATTTGGTTTTAATGTCCTGAATGTGGTTTGCAAAAGATAATGATGTGTTGTATGTGACACCAAGTATTTTGGTTCTGTGAGTGTGTGGAATGTTGATGTTGTTTAGTGTAAGCTGTGGAATTACCTGGTGTATTACCTGTATTTTAGTTGTTTAAATACATTGTGGCATGCGATTTTTATACGGTAGGGGTTAAAATGGTTAGCATATAGTAACGCATTTTTAGGCAATAAAAAAAAATATATATATATATATATATAGTACAGCATTGTAAGAGATTCAATAAGCGAGTAACAAAATTTTCCAGAATTTATTAGTAGAGTTTTTAAGATTATTTTTGACGACGTATAATTAATTTAAGTTACAGGCTTTTACAAATCATTACAATCATTATACTCATTGCAATCAAGGCCGACACATTAATAACATCAAATGTGTATAATTTTAAGTTTCGCTTCGCTTTATAGGTTAAGTTAATTTTAAGTGACAGTCGAAAAATAATCTTAAAGATACTAGTTTAGACTGGGTCTAATTCGGACGCTGTCAGATTATATGTTCACCGTATACAGAATTGTGTGAGACTTGAAAATAAGCAAAATTTGTTTAATTGAAATAGAGAAATTATTTTTGTAAAATTTTTGATCAATTAATTTCTGTTTTATTTTTTTATATACTCATTAATTATATACTTATATATTAACTTATACTTATATATTAATTATATATATAATTATATAGATTTATATACTCATTAATACTCATTAATTTTTGTAGGTGGGCTGTTTTTGTTGTCTATCTTTTTTCTTTCTTCATTTTCAAGACAAATTCCGAGTGATTTTGTATGGTTTGGGCTGTTTAAAATTTTTATTCTGAAATTAGTTTTATTGTTAGGGAGTGTTTTTTTGTTGAACGTTTTATTTTTGGTATTAAAAATGAAAAATGTTTTTACGTTCGCGCGTTTGTATAGAAAATGTTACAAAAATTGTTTCCCGATCTACTGCAGTTAAATTTGGTTAGGGTTAGGAATATTTTTTTTTATAGAGTTTCGCTTAAAAGCAAAAGCGAACACTCTTTCTTATGCAGTGATTGTTTTAATTTTTGTTTTGTTTACATAGTAGGTTGCGTGTATTTTTGGGTTCATAATATCTGTTCTTATTTAGTATAACGATGTGA